>JARKIA010000336.1:0-158369 GCA_029289565.1 Mycena galericulata
CTGCTGCAGCCGCTCATTTTCCTCAATGGGGGAAGGAGCGCTTTGAGGGCGTTCTCGAGCTCATGAAGGAGTACCTGCGTACCGCGTTCAGTGAGCGTTTCATATCTTTGTTTTCTGGATGTTTTTGCTGATCATGAATGAAGGTACCGAGGACATGGAGGAAATGAAATTGCCGGACGACCTGCTGGGCGCAAAATATACGATCAACCCTAACTCCGACTTGGACAGCAAACAGCGACTCAGATTCGGATTCGGGATCGGATTCCGACTCTGAGTCGGATTCTGATAGCTCCTCCGACTCGAACGCCGAGTCCGACGACTCCGAGACTCCCAAAGCGAAGAAGGCGAAGGCTAAAGCAAAGAGGGCGGCAGCGAAGGCTAAGGCGAAGGCGAAGGAGAAGGCGGCGAAGGAGAAGGAGAAGGAGAAGGCGGCGAAGGCGGCGAAGGAGAAGGAGAAGACGGCGAAGGAGAAGGTGGGGAAGGGGAAGGGGAAGGTGGGGAAGGAGAAGGAGAATCAGGAGGAGAACGAAGGCATAGAAGGGACGAAGGGGAAGTCGAAGAACAAACAGGCCGCGGAGACATCGACCACGGCGTCCAAGCGCCCAGCGGCTCCAGCGCCAACGACGGCGAGGAAGTCCCGTCGCCTCAATGATGGGCAGCGCGTGGTGGGCGGGGAGCCCGACGCAATGTCTCACGACACACCGGAACAGATGGATGTGGTTCCAGCTCCCGAGCACGTCGCGAATGCGACTGTCATGCAGCATTCCACACTGCCCAGCCCGCCCGCGACTCAAGCGCTAACGGCGACTGCGTCAGCTTCTGTCCCTGCGCAGCCCAGCCAGCCGAGCATTCCCGTTGTCGTTCCGAGCGACGCGCCTCGGTGGTTGCGCGACTCGATCGCATGGCTGCAACAGAGTGACTTGGGATGTCACTACGCATCGTTGCTCGTGGCGCTCATCGCTCTCGAGGCGAAATATGGCTACGAAGTGGAAAACCGCGGGCAGCTACCTACGATAGGCCGACCCTCCCAGGTGCATGGGTGGATCAAAGGCGGGCGAAGCAAGATGAAATTTCCACCCAGCATTGGCGATGTCGGCTATTACGCGCGGGTGTGGTGGGAGTGGTGGGACTCCCTCCAGCCGCCTTGGCGCGAACGTGGCGAAGGGAATTATTGGATCGTGGGCGGGGAGTGGGGGCCGGCAGATGAATGGGACCCGCTCGAGGCGCCCGGACAGAACGGTTGTCTCAGTGTGGTCGCCTCTCTGTATTTCTGGGGACTTACGCTGGACAGGGCGGAGAATACTAGGACGGATTGGGAAAGGGCCGTGCAGGACGTGACATGGATGCTGGAGGGACTTGCAGCTTCAATTGGCTGATTTTTACACGAGAATTGTTTTTTTTTCCCCTTTGAATACCCGAGTATGTTTTTATTTTCTTCTTTCGATTTAAAGTCTCTACTGTGATTGGGAGAATAGTAACTTGATTTTCTGGGCAGCGCGTAGAGCGTGGAGTTACATATTAAATTTATAGATAGCCGTACTTAGGTACATGTTGATCAAGCGAAGACTGAAGTAAGGGAGTCCATAGGACATATAGAGGACTGGGGACACCCCGTACCTGCTGCGGGAGCGAGGGGCGCGGGGGCGCGGTCATGCGGAAAGAGATTGGGGAACGCGATGGCAATATCGTTGTGATGCCATTGTGAAGGAGATTGACAGCGCCCGGGACTGCGGCCCGTACGTGCTGGGGAAACGAGGGGCGCGGGGGCGGCGCATGGACGACGCGTGGGCGCACAGAGCGCACAGTAATAGGCAACAGAGATTGGGGAACGCGAAGACGTTGCAGTGAGCGAGGAAGGGGTCTTGTGAATATGGCGTGTTGATGCTGTTGCGAAGGAGACTGACAGCGCCTGGAACTGCGGCCCCGTACCTGCTGGGGAAACGAGGGGCGCGGGGGGCGGCGTATGGTCGGCGCGTGGGCGCACAGAACGCGGGAACAGAGATTGGGGAACGCGAAGAAGTTGCAGTGAGCGGGGAATGGGGGCTTGTCAATTGAGACTGACACCGCCGGCGCCCAGAACTGCTGCCCCGTACTTGCTGAGGAAACGAGGGGCGCGGGGGCTCACGGGCGGCACGCAGGCGCACACAGCGCGATAATAAGGAACAGAGATTGGAGGTCAGCGTGAGCGGGAATGGGCCTAATGGATAACGTTGTGATGGCGTGTTGATGGCGTCGCGAAGGAGACTGACAGTGCCCAGGCGGCGGGCGCGAGCGGCGCAAATTCGTCGGGCACTGAGGAAGGAATGGGCGCAGAGAGATGGCGGCCATGGTTTGGCGGGCAGCGGTGCGCACCAGAGCGTGGGGCTGAACACGCGTGCGGTGCGCATCAGATGATGTTGTGACGCGTCGCCAGGCACGGGAATCTTCAGTTGCGCTCAACAGCGTAGCTGGAACAAGGGGAGCGCGCAGCGATGAAGCACGGCACACTACAGTACGACGTATAATTATGTGGCGGGGAACGAGGGCGGGGATGGTAGGGTAAAACCCGGGAGGAACGGCTAGCGGCGACAATGATAAGGTTGAAGGGGGCGTGCGCAGTGCGCTGGGAGGGCAGGCCCGGGAGCGGGGGCGGAAGCGGGAGCGGGAGCAGCGGGAGCGGGTAAAGCTTAGCTTACCAAATAATTGATAGCCCTGCGAAAAGCCGCAGAGCCGTACTGACGAGCAAAAATCGCGGGCGCGGGGTGCAGATTTCCGTGCGGCGCGATGGCATTGTGGAATTTCTGCTAGATTGTGAGTAGGGAGGGCAGGCCTGGGGAGCGGGAGCGGGAGCAGCGGGAGCGGGTAATGCTTACCAAATAATTGATAGCCCCGCGAAAAGCCGGTAGAGCCGAGAACACGGAAAATGCCAGGGTGCTGCAAGCTGTCATCAATTAGTGAATGGGGAAATGATAACAGATATTGATGAATTGTGGGTTTTTTACCCAGTTTTTGGTGCCCCAAAAATGGCCAGGAAATGGGTATCCGGGCCGGCCAGAAACCGGAAAATCGCCCACCTAATTACAAGCAGAATAAAAGGGGGGTATAGCCAGCAGGTGGCTAGCTCCAGGGTAATAGACAAACGGTCCCCTGGCTGTGTCCAGGGAATTTAGTCTATATATTACAGCTAGGGCTCCTCGGTGATCTATGCCTCTAGCTGAGCAATGCGCCTTGCCTTTGAAACAGGCGCCTCGCCCGCATCATCAGCGAGACGATCAAGGTCCATCTCCAGCTGATCCTTCGACCACTGGGCGTGCGACAGCTTCTGCGTAAGGTCCTCAATCTGGCGCTGAGCGCTCTGTAACTCAATCTGCAGGCGGCGTGTCTGCAACTCTACGCTGTCCTTGTCCTTGCGCACTCGGTCGGCCTCCACCAACGCTTTCGTCATCCGGTCCTCCTGCATCTTCGCCGCCTTCTCCCCCGTCCACAGCTCAAGGCGCTCGTGCTCCGTCTCCCGTGCCAAGTCTTCCGCTTCGCCGGCAAGGCGCATTTTAGCCTTCTCCAGCGATACAGTACACGAGAGAGACTTTGAGAAAGAAAAAATGTCAGCCTGATTCAAGGAGATATCCAACAAGTAAAGTGTTCAGGATACTACCTTCAATAGACTGAGACTATGCATGCATGGCCTTCAAAATCGGGCCCGAGAATTTCAAGAGGTTCTGTAACAAAAGTCAGGTCGGTCAGTAACGGAGATAAAAGAAAAAATAGGATGAGACTTACCTTCACCGCTACTTGCAGGGTGTCAGATCAGGAACTAGACGTCTGAGAGTCAGGTCAGAACATCAATATGAAGATGGAGGCGGCTTACATGGTGGAAAGAAGTGGCCGAATCGACTGCGCTGAGTCGCATATTTGGCGCGGCGCACACGCACCCGCACACATCGCACGTGCGGGCCCGCTCGGACGCAGTGCGGTCAGTGGGTGTGCAAGTCGGTGCGGCATCGACCCAGCCGCGCATGTAGCACGCTTCGCGAATTCGCGTCTCGCGGTAAGTGCGCGGCGTGTGTCTGACCCCGGTGCGACAGCCGTAGCGCGAAAAGCGCGCGCTGCTTGCTCGCGACCGCGCAAGACATGTACCGCGCGCGCCGCCGCCTCACGTCGCATGACCCGCACGTTCCCTCGAGACGAGCGTGAGGGGGGGAGATCTGCACGTGGCGTATGGTGCGTACCCGCCGCACAGCCAATGAGTAGCCGCCGCCATCGGGCAGTCAACATTCAGACGCGCTGCGGGGTGTGCTCTGAAAAAATTAGTCAGTACACTACACAATAGAGGCCACAAAGTACAAGAGTCCAGTATGCAAATCAAATTCGGTGCCGGATTCGTGCCCTGAAACGACTCAAAAGAGCGCGCAAGTAGTCGCCGGGTAAAGATACCTGTAAAAAATGAAGTATTATAGTATACCCATATTAGCAGAGTAAATAATGACACACCTGCTGCCTGGCAGTTACACACATCATCCGGATGATCTCCAACCCATCGCATTGTCGCCGTTCCAAAACAGCACAGAGCAGATATTGTGCCTACTGGATGTTGTCCTGACGAAGGGAGCCTAAAAGAGCGAGGCGGGCGAGCTTTAGGATCGGTAAGTTGTTCCCTTGAGTCGCCTGTAGTCTGTTGCGCGGTAGGTATGTAGGGGCAAAGCGCGTTGGTGTCGTGACGAAGAGGGATTGTTTGGCTATGCTTGGCTAGTCCCTCTTACCTTCTCGCGGTCCGTTTCGTTATTCCCTCCATCCCCTCTCGGTTCCTGGTACATTGGAGCGCGTCATATAATTTTAAGCATCCATTAGACATACCGTGACTTTTTTTTGGAGGAAACAAGCTCAAAGGACGCGTCAAATGAATTTATTTAGTGCAGTAAGTGAATCAACACGGTGCGCCGCGGGTGGGTGATGGCACGATCCAGGGCTTGGAAGCATTGTCGACCGAATCATAGTGGCGTTTTTGCAGGGCCCTCTCGGATCCCGAATCTCGCAGATCGCACGTGAGCCAGAATCTCATTCGAATTGAGGTAGTTCATGTACGACAGAAACTTCAAACAGTACGAGGGGGAGCGAGCATCCACGCGCCTGTATGCACTTTTCAGCACGGGATGTGGAAGAATAGAATAGGTAATACCAGTCGACATGCATTCATTCCGACTGCCAATACGTCCGTCCGAGTTGACTATGGCGAATCATGATCAAGAGCATGAGGTCAACTTCTTGAAGAAACGAAAAATCTGTTAAAAAAACGGAAGCAGTGAAGTCAAAATCATACACAAAAGACATACAGAGTAATCCGCCCAATTCGAACCTTGAATTCCTGGAGGGAAACACGGTTGCTATGAGTCAGCCAATGATACTATGCACTCGACATACCTTGTGTTCATTCTCCGATCTGAACCAACCAGTCCCCGGCCGGCCGTCTGATCATGAATCAGTCAAAGGTGCCTCGACTTCGTTCTTGTCGGCAAATCAAGTCACTATTATCTATCTGTAACCAAGGAGCGTCGAAGTCGAGGTCATAAGAAGAGACACCTGATGAACATCCGAGTCGACTTGAAATTTTCTTGAGTGGCCGAGAATCGCTGGATGAGGACTGCCAACCGTTTGTAAATCCGAGGCAGAAAACATTGTTACACTGGGGGCACGCTATGATCTCCGGGCCCCGCAGATAGGCCGGAGATCGGATGCAGATCAATTATCTGCACCAAATATTCCGGCCATCTATGGTGCCCGCAGATGGCCGGAATATTCAAAATAATCCGATGATTTCCGGGTTATCTCCGGGCCCCGGAGATGACCCGCAGATCGATAATCTCCGTAGCATCTGCGGACTATCTGCGGGGTCCGCAGATTTTGAATCTGCCGACCCCGCAGATAGTCAGCAGATTTTGAACCAAACATTCCAGAAAAGGAAATAAAGTTGCACTTCAAAGATACTTGAATAGGAAATTGCCTCTAGGTCTCAGTGTGCTTGTTTGTAAAGTCCATTCTCTCGCTTGGTGATTCACCAGTGTCCTATGAGAGCTATTTTTCCATCTATGTTCTGATACATTCAATTTCTCAATCACATTGGAGGGCAGTGCAGCGTCGAAGACAGGGAGTGCGGTGCAGCGTCGAGGACGGGGAGTGCAGCGTGGAGGAAGGCACAGGCGCGGTGTCAAGGAAGGCATCGAGGACGGGGAGGGCGGAGCCAAGGACGGCCGAGGGCAACGTCGAGGGCAGTGAGGACAACAACTGAAGCACCGCCGTGATCCTCCAGAATCACAGGCAAGCTTCGGCGTTATTGCGCGGCGTCAACGGCATTCACAGGCTGGGTGGTCACCCAGCGCGGGATGAGGCCCTTTGGCCAACTCGAGGTTAAGGAGGTGCGTCTTCTGTTTTGAGTCCACATCCTACGCCATCGGCGGTTCGGGAGCAGGAATCGTAGGATTGATCATGTAGTGCAAGATAATCGGGTCGGGTGCTGCGAGGCAACGGTTCACGAGCTCGGGAAGTTTCTGAAATAATATATTTTCCCCATTGAATATCTGGGAAGGTGACATGAGTCGAGGACGAAGCTCGATGCCAAACGCGATGTACAGGTCGAAGTTTTTCGTCAGCTCGCACGAGGCGCCGGTCGGCCTTGTCCTGCAGACCTTGAATTTTGAGGTAATTCTACAAAGCTTGGATTACACCAATGCGACTATCCTCCTTGATGCCCAAAATATTTCCTTGGGATGGGATGTTAGCTACTGCCATGGAGTAGACGCAGAGGACGCACCAAGTTCCGGTATGACCCTATATTGCTGGGGATAATGCTCTAAGTACATGATCAAGTGTACCGTGGTCAGCGCGTCGCCTTTCCGTCGTATGGTAAATCCATCGAAAGGAGGGTTGTGCTGGCCTGTAGCCCGAGGCTACTGGAGAACGGCGTGTTAACAGACTGTCTCGTTGGCTCGAGGACAAAATATACCTTTACGATGTTGCCATCCGGATGGAGCGTCGCATCGCGGTCAAGCTCCACGGCTTGATGAACGTCGGAAACAAGTGGTAAAAATTACATGTGGAACCGCTGGATCCTCGTAACCACTCCGAATCGGCACTCGGTATGTGTCCATGTAGCGGTGGGCTCGGCATTGTCGCACGTCGATGTCGACAGCGCCGGGCTCATGTCGCTCATGCGCGACGTCCCCTCGCTCCCCTCCGTGCGGGGTGTCGTCGTTGTCGTTGTCGGCGGCGCGCGACGTGGGGCGTAAAGCAACTCATCCTCCGCCATCAGTGTGTGCCCGCGCTCTTGCACGTACGCAAAGTCGGGGCTCATTGACCTGCCGCACACAAAGCTCTCCGGGCCCATCAACCCCGCACGCACGTAGCCAGCCTCGGGGCTCATGGACCCTCCGCATGTGCGCGCCTTAGGGCTGAGTGAACAGCGCGTATCGTGCGCGAGCGCGAGCACCGACGCATTGTTGAAGGTAGGGGCACGAACGACTGCAGGGACTGCGGGCCGCGAGTGGTTGGGATTGAGTTAAAAGAGTCCGTCGCCCTGCACGCCGACGAAGTACGAAGACGAGGGGCACGCGCCCGCAATGCCGACCGACTGCAGTAATGTGTAGAGGAGCTGCAACGGCAACACGAACGTCAGCAAGTGGGAAGAGGGAAAAGAACAGCACGCACCCTGATCGTCTCGTAGTAGATCGGATTCATGCCATCCAGACCCAGTCGTATCCCAAGGAGGAGCAGGACTGGGCGGTCCCCCCACACGCATGTCTCGGGCTTCTTGCCGTCGTTCCCGTGCCCGCTGTGTCCGTGTGACGAGGATGGTGCGCTGTGCCCGTGCGACAACGAGGGCGAATGCGCCGGGACATGATGCAGCGCAGCGAGCACGGCAGGCGAGTGCGACACTGTGATTACCTCCGGAGACGCCGAGCCCAGACGCGGGGAAGGATTCAACAAGAGTTCTATGGAGGAAATGAAAAGAGTCAGCGAAGGGTTCATTCGGGTGAGGTAGCAGGAGGGAAGAGGAAAGGTAAGAAAGAGATCAATAAAAGGGGGACATGGGTATCATCGACAAAAGGGAAGATGCCAACGAAGCCGCCCATGTAGAGATGGTAACATTAACATGTTGTGGCCAGTGAGCACCGCAGGGCACATTCCAATGTGCCCTGTGGCTGACTGGTCAGTAAGGTATAGGTATAACCTGTTGTGCTCATGAAGGGTCCCTCCTAGCCAAAAGCGGGCTTGCCGGGGGAATTTTTTACATTTTCCCTTCCAAAATGCCCCGATTTGGCTTATTTTACACTCCCCGCATTTGGCGCTGCCCTGTATATTTGATGGCTTTGATGGTTCTCCCAAACCGTTCCACATTTGGATTCTAGGATAATTTTTCTATATATATCCCATCGAGATCAAGATAATCGCTCCGATCAAAAGCGCTGCTCCCATCAAAAGCGCTGTTCCGCATCAAATACGCCGCTCCCCATCAAATGCGCCGCTCCCCATCAAATGCGCCGTTCCCCATCAAATGCGCGCCTCCGCATCAAAAGCGCCCTTTCGCATCAAAAGCGCCTTTTGCCATCAAATGTCGAAAAGTACAGGCGGCATTCAGCAGGGCTGCCGGCATTCAATCAGCGCACCGGCATTGAAACGGCACCAGCGGCATCGGCATTGAAACTCCGGCACCGGCACATCCCAATCGCCGGCACCGAGAGCGCGCAGCCCTCGTACGGCGCTTGAGAGAGATCATTTCTCCCCTGGTCCTTGAGCGTTGCGCTACACTACTCCGGCCGCCTGCGGATGCCACTGCTCTCATCATTCCATCATTCCATCAAATCTCTCTGCATTCAATCCATCGTGTCCTCCCCCTTACTGCAGTGTACCCTCACTTCCATTATTTTCCACTTCGCGTTTATTTCTGCTTTCTTCCCTGCTTTTTTATTTATTTTTTAGGTGTGGTATCTTCGGTCTCAAATTCTTTATGCCGCTGGAGTCACGTGCTTCTGACTCGAGCCACTGAGTGACTCATTCGCCCTTTCTTTCTCAATCCACGAATTTTTTATTTATGTGGGCCCCTCCCTCTCCAGAGTGAGCTCGAGCCACACGGGTATATATGGGTGCGCTCCCTCGCTGTATCTGCGCCCATATCCTGGCTAACTCCTCTTACTCTTAGCCTTTTTCTTCCCCTTCTCGAGATCGCCTCGCTGCGTTTGCTTCCCGCCGGCCGCCCTGTATATTGTTGTCAACGTTATGCCTGTCCTCATACCTACCAGGGAATACGCACTTAGACCTCGTCTGCCGCCTGCCGGCTGTTTCGTCTCCGCCTTTTTTTCGGGATTTCTTCGCCCTGTCTCTTGTCAGCATCCCAGTCGTCTTGGATCATGTTACCAACTCACCGTTCCATCCCCTCCCCGGCCTCCTCATTGCTATCGTTCTGCCGACTCCGCTTTTTTCCCCGCCCCTTTTTCCGCCTGTAATGCATTTCTGTAAGCTCATCCCATCCGCGAACGATATTTCACTTACCCATCGCTGACCAAATCCTCCAGCTCCTTCAGCATGTATCCAACGTCCTGCACCGCGCTCGTCCACTCCAGATAATCCAACGGCTGTGACCCATCCCCCACCCTGTCGCCCCACCACAATAGCGACGCCATCACCTGCAGCAAGCCGTTCTTCCCGTGTAGCTTCGCCAATCCCTGCCATTCTGGCGAGTCCGCGTCGCCGGACGGCGAGCTCATCAGCCCTACGAAAAGCTTGCGGTCCTCTGGCTGCAAGCCCGTCCACCATTTCCACCACTGCGCCGCATACGACCCCGCCTCCTTCTTGCTCCCCAGGGTCCCAATCGCCATCGACGTGTTCCAGTTGCGGGCGCGCGCCAACCAATCCTTGACCATCTTCGGCCTCTCCTTCGTGCTGATCTTCCCTCCGTCGTCTTCATATCCACATGCGCCCTCAAAGTCGAGGAACGCCGCAACACACTGTGCCCACTCCAAGCCCCACGCCTTCCCCCGCGCAAATGCTGCGTGGGCCCTCGAGAGCTCGACCGACCATTGCTCTCGGTCGTCGCGCTGCCACAGCTCGTCGATCACCTGCTGCAGAGCAGCCTCCCCCCCTTCCTCTCCCGCACCCGCACCCGCACCTGCACCTTCGCCGACAGTCGTGCCCCCGGTTCCCGCGCCCGCGCCGGCACCCGCGGCTCCGACACTTGCGCCCCCGCCCCCGACGCTCCCATCCGCCCCCATGACCGCGCCCCCGCCCCCGACGTTCCCATCGGCGCCTGCGCCCCCGAGACTCACACCGGTGTCCGCGTCCGCGCCTTGAACGCCTCCGCCGCCGACGTTTGTGTCCGGCGCATTCCTAAATATCGCGTCGTCGAAGCTCATGCTCTCGTCTGCGCTGCCACCTCCGGACGCCACGCCAGACCCGGACGCCACGGGCTGCGCGTCCGTACCCCCCGACGGTTTGACAGCTCTCGCCCGACATTCTGCATCCGCTACATACCATAGCTTTAGTTTCCTCTTCTCATCTCATGTAATAATGATGACGTACAAAAGCATTCTTTCGCGAAAGCGACCATAGATCGCTCGACGTCTCCAAACCCGACTGGGTCAAACTGAGTCCAACTCTGCGGCGCCAAACCTTTCGTTTCCCCGGCGTGTACACTGCGTCCGCTGTCAGTCACACTCGTGCGTAAAGTTGACGTAACGTAAACCCACCTCTGCATTCCCACTACACCACCTCGCTTTCCAATCGGTCCAGCAATCAACACCGACGCGCACATTCCAAACCGTTGCGCCACCGCGTCGACGAACGGCTGCAGATAGAAGGCTGCGTTCTCCAAAGTCCTACGGTCTCTTTAGCGCGACTTCTTTCACAAGCACAAAACACTCACGTTGAGATCTCCTGCGCCGTCTGCGTTGGGCTGTCTGCGAGCGACGCCTTCCAACCCTTCAACTTGATCTGATATTCCCGTTCTAAAGCATCCTTGATCTCCCTTTGGTGTGCAGGGGTCTCCTCATCCCACACCTCTTGCGTCACTTTCTTTCGCAGTGCCACCGGCTCCGGGACCTTCGATCCATCCCGCTTCGCGACCCGTTTCGCCGACGCCATCTGCGACTCGTACTCATCTTTGATGTGCGAATCGTAGAACTTCCTCGAGTAGAAATGCATCAGCTGCGGGCGCTGTGGCTTCGGGGGCGCGCCATCCAGTACGCCCGTGAACAGCTCTTGAAACGCCGCCTTGTCGCTCTTGATGAGCGAGCCATACTGACTTCGATACCATCGGCCGATTTTCTGGTGGGTGGCGTTTATTAGACTTCCATTTCGCATTAATGACTATAACCTTACCTCCCGCAGAGCCTTGTGATGTTTGGCACGGAACTCGCCCTCCTCGTCGCTGACTTTTTCGTGCACAACGTTGTCAGCAGCCTCGTCGGGTGGATCAGCAACGTCGACCGCCAAGTCCTCGTCGTCGGCGAGATGGTAACCGTATTTGAGCACATACAGACGCGCCATCTTGGTGTAGAACGCCCCCGTTGCGTTACTCGGCTTTCCGTCTTCGCCCTTTTCGGCCACTTTCAGCCAGACGGTCTTCCGTTTCGAAAAGAACACGAGTTTGGTGCCGTGGACCCAAGAATTCGGTCCTGGCTTCATTTTGGCGGCCCCTTTGCGGTGGCGGCGCTTCTTCTCGCCACGCTCGCGCCGCACCACCTCGAGTCTCGGGCTTCCTGCGCGACTTCCATCATCCGGAGGAGTCTGATCCGCGCCCTCAGCGGCGGCGCTGGATGCGCGCAGCGGTGGAGACCCCGCCGGTGTGAAGGAACGCGCGGGAGGGGTATCTTCGCGGGGATCCGGGCCCTCAGCTTCGGCACTGGATGCGCGCGGCGGTGGAGACCCCGCCGGTGTGAAGGAACGCGCAGGCGCAGGAGATTGCGCCCCCAGCCGTGTATTATGCAGAGAACTCGTCGGTGAGGGCGGCAGTACCGATGGACGCGCAGGAGGAGTGCCTTCGGGCGTGAAAGAAATTGGAGGTGTGGTTGTACGCGTCGGTGGCTCAGCGGCTTCTGCCATTGTGGTGGTTGTCGACGTACTCAAAACCTTGTGTACTTTCACGTGGGTCATTTTTCTCCCTCAACAACGTCGTGATCAGATATTGATGACCCCTCGCCTAGTATCTTCTCCCCAAAATTCATAGCATTCAAATATATTCGTTGTTTTTAATCAGATATCCAGTAAACCCCTTCCGAATAAGCTCTGGCCTCCTCAAAATCGTGCGTCGACAGAACCTGAGCTTGGCCGCCTCGATTCTCTGCTTCCCGAAAGGCCTCCTTGGCGAGAGCGCTAACAGAACAGCAAAGTCAGCAATTTCTAGCGGACGAGCAATCCAATTACCGCTCTGTGAAGACCGCCCCGCCGCTCCAGATTGCATAATACCGTGCGCTGTGGGGCACACGCTTCCAGCTCGACGTCGACTTTGACTTCCCCGAGCTGGATGCTGTCGAAGTCGAGCTCGGCGATTGCGTGTATCCCGATAAGTCGGGCATGCAATGTTTTTGCCTGGCAGATCGCGTGTCAGCCATGTCGAGAGGAACACCACTAGCTGCTTACAATGCAGCTTGCAGCCCCGCTTCCACACTCCGCCCTACACCTAACCCACCTTTTCCTGCGGGGATGGGCGTAGCTTCGCGCAGGCTCTCCCGGCCCTCAGGCGAGCACACCGGATCCGCGGGGTGAGGGTGTACCCCCAGCGCACAGTGTACTTGCCACTCACGGACGCACCCCTCCTGCGACTGGTGCCCGCGCTGTGACCCGCCAGGAAAACCCGTAACCATGGACTCCACCGCCGTCCTGCAAAAGTCAGCGTACTTCAATCGAGATCGCCCGTACAAAGATAAAAAAATACACTTACCAGTTATGCCAGATGCCCACGATGCGGCCCTGTCCCACCAGATATACAGGAAATCTTCCCGTATTCCCAGCTTCGCTTGGGCGATCGCAGACAGGAGGCAGGCACCAGTATCGCCTGTCATGGAGAGGATTCAAGTCATCCGGTATCATCTCGGCCGCCGTCATATGCGTCTTCTGCAAGCTACCGGCGGTGGTGGACATTTCGTATATTTGATGAAGGAGGTGGGTGTGCGTAGGCGAGCGATACCCCAAAAGTCCAAAAAGGCAAGTCTCTCGAATATCTCACGTGCCTCAAATCTTTTTCTACTCTCCATACCATCATGCACTTCCCCATTCCCCGCCGCAACGCCTGGGGCGAACTTGTCCCCGCCAAGAAATACGATGAGCTGCACCTCCCGGAATTCTACCACCCGACCCCTGCCGCCTCGCCTCTCGTCGCGGACTCCACCAACGAGGCCTTTACGCTCAAATTCGCTTTTGGGGCAAAATATCCTCGCGCCCACCCTGCCCGCCTGTCGCAGTCGCTGGAATTCATGCACGATTCCTCTGCTTTGTCTGCCAAACTCGGTGAGTCATCGCCTGCATTTGTCTGTACTGTACTTTACTTATGTCATTCTCCAGCCTGCTCTCAAGCAATCCTGATTCATCGCATCCGAATCCTCGAGGATGCGGAGACAGCTAGCGCCGCTGCCGCCGCCCACACGGCATTCAACGACGCCGGTGGGATTCCCTCTTTGCTTATTGTTCGCCCGCATACTCATCATTCTTGCAAGCAGTCGCGGCCCTCACCACCGATGATTTCCTGAGCGCGTCGCTGGATGTGTCGCCCTGGCGCTTGCACACCTGGGGTACCGATTATACAATCACCTGGTCCGGTTCGTGGTCCGGGCTCGCTGGGAGCCCGCTTACAAGCAGTACCGCCACCACAGTCGGGACTGGGGTCGACGCGAGCGGAGCCAGCGACGCGGGGGGCGTTGGCGCTGGTTGGGGCGTTGACGCTGGTTGGGGACCGCCCGCCGCCTGGGATTTGGTGCCGACTGGAGACTGGGGATCAGGGCAAGCGTGGGGAACGGCCGAAGGTTGGGGCTGGGCAGGGCCGCATTTTGCGTGCAACCGTGGACGAAGCCGCCGCCGAGCCCAGTTTGGGTTGAGACCCCGCTTTCCTGAGCGACGCTCTCCGCGCTTGACACTCGCGCGGCATCACCGCCTGGTCTCCCGCGCCCTCCGTCTCCTTAAAAAGTCGCACACAGAATGAATGTTTTTTCCATGTTCCCAAAAAATTGTTTTCTGTGCTCCAAAGACATCGTAAGAACAGTCTACTACATTGAGATAATCTCCGTGAAGTTTGAATCCTAAGAAGAAGAGCCGTCCGTTTTTGCCCTAGCCAGAGTGTTAAACCGCAATTGAGACGCTAAAACCGACAGCCGTACCTCTTATTAGCAGGCGTTTCATCACTATCACTGCGACCCGCCCTGCGTTTGAGAGACCTCTTTGTCTCTTGCGCCTTATTGTGCCTCGCGCGGCTCTCAGCTAGTCGGGCGAGTAGCTTGGCGTCGTTATCGCGCAGGGCCTGGTCCGCGGAGCTGCGTTTCGGCGGCGGCGCTTGGCGGTATGCGGCGGGGCGGGTGATAACTATTGGGCGCGCGTTGGCACCGTGGAGGCCGTGGCCGTACGGCCCTTGTTGCTCGGCGGTGTGCTGTGCGGAGTGACGCGTCGGTGGTGGGTTAAGTCGGCGTCGTCGGCGGGCAAGGTGCGGATACATGATCTGGACATGGGTGTCCTCCATCGTAAGATGTGGTGATGACCTTCGAGGTGCGTGGTGCACTACCCACGTATCATGGCGCACTCACCGCGGAAAGTCGCGCACTGCCCACGTTTTATCGCGCACTCACCGCGGATCACCGTCCATAGCTAGCGACAATAAAAGGCTTTGACCTACGACAAATATCAGGAAAATTCTGAGAGCCCGTAGGATATGCCTGTTGACCTTTGACGTTGCCACCGCCAGCATGCAGCGTTGCAGGAATAAAAGGCTTCAGAAAAGTCAGAGTGATGGACCAGTATTCGCATAGCACACCCTACCTTGAAACGTCCAGCTGGCGTAAACCTCCAAAAATTCAAATGCAGAGAAAAAAATTCAGTGCATGCAGCAACCAATTTGAAAGGCTTTTGCCCCTTCAGAATCTGTTATCGAGCCGCAGAGCGATGTCTACAAGGATCAGGGGTGTTTGGCCATTGCGTATGAGGAGATGTGCTTACGCAATTGAGACTCTCCTTTAAGATGCCTTTCCCATTTGACCCCCCACCTGATGCCCGTAAAATGTCGAAGGAGGAGATTGGGGCGTACAATGCGCGTGTAGCATCCTGGATATACAATGACAAGTGAGTGCACCATTACTTGCGAGGAAACGACGCTGACTTCACCCAGGAACCGCGACGCGCGCAATGAGAAAACACGCATTCGCATGGCTAAGTATAATCCGATCTTGGCGCTCACTTCCACTACACCTGACCTCCTACCGCACTCCAGGTTGCGAGCGGCTGAGGCGGCACGCCCCGCCGAAGAACGCGAGGCTCGTCGAGAAGCACGCCTTGCCTCGTCGCGCAAGTACCGCGAGAGGTGTGTTCTCTCTTGGAGCGGTTGCCCTGCTAATCGTGAGGATGAATAGCAATCGAGCCACACTCATCCGCCGCGAGAGACAAAGGCGCAAAAAAGAGCGCAAGCTGCCTGAGTACCCGGAAAAGCAAGACTTTCATTGTCCTTGCGTAAATTAATCACTCATATCACCTAGGTTGCGAACGAGGAGAGAGAAGCGCCGTGAGCAGAAGAAGGCAGGAGCCATTGTTTCGGAGAGGTACGACGTATACTGATTTCGGAGTGCTCACCTGAAATTCACAAATACACAGGCTTGAAGTGCCGATGGAGGAACGCCGAGAGCACGAAGCAGGCGGCGAAACTCCGTGCACGTCGTCCTCTTGCACGTCGTCATCTGCGCAGTCCGACACACCACCGACGCATACGGAGGAGTCCGGCGAGAGTTTTCCTGAATCTTTAGTCGATTATTACACTTCCGACGAGGAATAATACATCAGTCTCCTTCCGTATTTGGACGCACCTTACTTTTCTGGCTTCTACCATGTCGACCCTAGAGGAAATCCAGCGAGATCTGCTGAGGCTGCGACGGCAACGCGCCGCAGCATGTCGTGCGTGCCTCACGACATGTCGAGGTTTCCAGGAGATCGAGCGGGCGCGGAATTTTATGTGGAAAATTGAAGCAAAAATCCGGCGCGCGCAAGACAAAATCCGGTGTGAGCAAGAAAAGGATGCCTTAGTTTGGTAGACCTTCTTGCTCATTCTTGATTTGCCGCACCTCACTGACGACTTTAACAGGTTTTATGCCGGTTTCAATCCGAGTCCGTCCCGTACCATGGGGCAGGGACAACCTCTATCTCTCGAGGAATTCAAGGACTCCGATTTACGCCAGGAGCGAATGTGGGCCGATCGATTCAGGTAGGTTAAATTCCTGCACACTAGATTCGTTTTGTTAAATCATTGTACTCCTCTTCAGGTCGGGGATAGACATCCCGCTGACCTTGGCGAATACTGTAGCCGAGGACCAGCAGGCGCGTCCGGGCGCGTGGGGCGGTAGTGAGGAAGTGGATTAGTCAGCCGTTTCTGTGACAATTCTGCCGAGAATGCCGAACGCGCCATCCGTGGCGCGTTCACTTCTTCGTTGCTCAAGCTCCGCCAACGCTGTTTCTCTTAGTCTACTGTGCCCCACTGTCAAACTATGGCTGCATACTACGACCTACTACGACTGGTCGCTTTGTTTAGACGCCTAACTCGGTCTCCTGCGCCAAGCGTATCTCGGTTCTGGGTCTTGAAGGTCTGCTCCCGTGCGTGCGTTGGAGCATGCGTCGAAACGAGGATCCTGATGAACCTGATGGCCATGCAACCGAACAATTGTGAATCTACTCTGCCCAATTGAATGTCAGGAACGCGCGTCGACGACCTGCTGTCGTTTTTGGCTCTCAAATAAAGAGGCTTCACGCTGAGACTCGTTTTTTTTTCGATTTTCCTGGGAGGTCTGAATCCAGCTCGCAGAATAGTCCGCATGTGGTACCCATGGACACGCTGATGCTGGTCGCCACGAACCAGTGCCTAAGCGAATGTGCGCAGTCACGGGCGCGTGGATCGCACCGGCGGACGTAGTGCCGACGCGCACGAGGTGGGGAGATACGAAGATAATGACAATACCAACGTGACCGCACTCATTTTTCTCTTTTGGTTCCAGCATCCAGACATGAGCAGACGCGTCAACACTCAAAATTTGGCGGGCTCTTCCCTCACCAACCCATGGGAACTCGATGACCGCGGCGGGCTAGTCCTAGCTAGTAAGTCATCGCTTTCGGGAACCCCGCTGCATTCGCTCACAGATTTAGACGCGACGCAGGGGCTTCATATCAACACGGCACCCTCCACGCTTGGGGGACTGGTCCGCACGACGCGTTCGATCCGTACCGCCCGGGTTAACGTCTTGGAAACGGCTCGTCTCGACTACGAGGCACTGAGCAGTCGCGCCCCGGTGTGGGCGAGCCGAGCCTCTCTTATGCTCGATGCTCCAGGCGAGCTCAGCAGGCAACGTGTCCGCGCGCGACGCATAGAGCGCGAACGCATGGAGGCGGCGGCGCGCGCTCCGGCTGCAGCTGTTGTACCGGCTTTTCGCCTCCGCCCCCACCCCGCTGCGCCGAGTATCCGAGAACTGGGACAACGGGCAGAACGAGAGGAGGCACTGACCGAGGAGGCGCTATACCTCGACGGCGCGCGACCACCTGCGGGGCAGCCCAAGCCGTACCACCGCTGTACTATATGCACGGGGGTGAAATCGCACCCTGTTTCGTAGGAAAATTTACCCCGTTTTGCTGCGCTGTCTGACGCTTTCGGCCAAATAGGTTTACCTGCGGACACAGTAACTGCTATGTATGCATTCGGCTTTGGCTGGAACTCAAGTGGACGTGCCCGGAATGCGTGACGGTGATCAAGTCAGCCCCATTCCGGCACTACGGGGAGGAGGCGAGCATCGCAAATGATTATCCCGATTGGGATGATCAGAGCAAGGTGGCATACAACTGGGATGGGTTGGTCTTCCCGCGTCCTCGTAGGGTCATTGCCCCGGATACGCCGTAGATACTTACATGTCCACATTCAACTTGGGAAATCTGAATTCGTTGGCGTCGACTTCCAAATTTAAATTGAGTGTGGACGTCAAGCGGACGTCCAAATTGAGTATTGACGTGTGAACGCGAAGCATGGTGGCGGTGAGCTTCTGTTTTGGAACGTCTCCTGCGTCAAGACTCAAGAATGGGCGGTCAAGGTCAAGGTCGACGAGGGGGGCGGCATGGACAGGATGCCCCGAAGATGCATGTTCATCAGCCGCATACATCTGAGAGACTACACGTCTCGTCGGATGGCCGGCGTGGTTTCACCAACGTGACCGCCGTCAACACCGATCCCGATCTTCCAGTCTACGCAGAAGATGCGGCAACAAATGCTGCCCTGGAGAGTTTCGATTTCGGGTACGGGATGGGGGACGACTCTCTTCGTCCCGAGTTTCAGGAACCCCCCCCGGCTGGTGTGGCGTTGATTGAAAAGAATAAACGTTACGAGAACTCGGTACGCGTCAATAAATCGACCCCGAGCTCTGTGGTGCTGATTCATAAGGATTCATAGGACTTCCCCTTCAAGACATTCGTCGCGTATCGCGACCCGGTTCTGGACGAGATGCTCAGACTGGAAGGTCGCGGCGAGCCCAAGGTGTATGGCCGGTGTGGTGGGTGCGGTACGGCGGCGCCGACCTACCGATGCGAGCACCAGGCGTGTTTTGGGCCGGAACTTTTTTGCTCGCAGTGTATTGTAAAAAGCCACAAGGTTCTCCCCGCACATCACATCGAGGTAAGTTTAGTTTTAGCGACGCGTCTTTTCTTCGTTTTTGTCAATGCATCATGCTGGTTTCAGGAATGGAAGGACAAGTTTTTCCACCGTCGGAGCCTGGCCGATCTGGGGCTCGTCATGCAGCTGGGGCACCCTCCTGGCTTCCACTGCCCCACGTCGACGAAGGCGCACGAGTTATTTGTGCTCATCGACGTAACTGGGATCCACAAGATCCAGGTGCGCTTCTGCAAATGTGACAGCAGGATAGCACCCTGGCAGCAGTTGATGCGGGTCCGCTGGTGGCCGGCTACGATGCTCGACCCGCAAACCTGTGCCACGTTCGCAGTTATACGGCTCTTTCAGTTCCTTAACTGTCTTGGCAAAGTCACGGCGCACGATTTCATGCGTTCTTTGGAATTTCTGACTAACAACGATGGGCTGAATCCTGTTCCGGTGAGAGCTGACTAGGCTAATTCATGCGAAGCAACGTTAACTTTACGTGTCTTAGAACCGACGTCGTGCCTTCCGCCATATTGTTCGGCAGTACCGCACTTCTTTGATGATGAAGCGGGCGGGAAGAGGGCATGATCCGAGCGGCGTCCTGGGGACGAAGCAGGGTGAACTCGCGCTGGAGTGCCGAGCTTGTCCACTGGATGGGAAGAATGTACCGCAGGGCTGGAACAACATAAACTGGGACGAGATGCCGGAAGATCTCCGGTAAGTGCAGGCGGTGTTGCTGAAAGATTCATTCTGACGCACATTAGGTACAAATACTTCTTGTATCTCTCGCAGGACTGCAATTTCAAGCTGATAAATCGGGATGTGTCGACAGCTGCGAAGGATCCCATTGTCGGCGATGGCCTGGGATATTTTGTGAATCACGCTAAATATACTGAGTTCCTCCGGGATCACGTCACCGAGGAGGAGATCTCGACGTGTTCGGGGTTCCAGGCGATGTTTCTGGCTAATCGGAAGCGGGCGAAGGGCCTTCGGACGACGGGCGTGGGTGGCGTTACGTGCGCGCGTCACAATATGTGGCGCCCGAACGGAATCGGAGACTTGCAGCTCGGGGAGCGGTGCGTAGTATCTCTGTGCTACCCTTGAAATACTTACTGACGTGCACTAGACAATGCAACATGGACTTCATCCTTGCCTCTGCGGTCGTCAATCTGATCATATTTTATCTAATTCTATCCTACGACGTCGCTTGCCAATATAGCAAATTGTTCTGGGTCCGCATGGCGCTACTTCCCGACGGTTTGGTCTTCGTCCTCGACAAGCTGCGCGTCTGGTTCAAAGTTCCGAACTTCCATCTTCCTGCCCACAAATTCGCCTGTCACTCGCCCTTCTCGTTCCATTTTATGTGGGGTGCCGGCCGTACGCACGGGGAAACCATTGAGCAAAACTGGGAATTTACAAATGGGGCAGCAGCGTCGACGAAAATGATGGGCTTGGGTACTCGCGCGGCCACCCTCGAGGACCTTTTCGGATTCCACAATTGGCGGCGAACTGTATCCTGGCGCGGCATTTTTACGAGAAGAATGGCGGAAAATGTAACCGAAGGGCAGGTGCATCGCGACGCGTTTGACGCGTTTGACGCGGCGTTACGGGAGACGTCACCGGATATGGTAGCGGGATGGGAGGCATGGGTGAAGGAGTGGGAGTCCAAGCAGCACACGAATGGGTTGGAATCTCCTTTCGAGGTGAAGGAAAAAGGTACGTGATCGTCGCCGGATGATATCGGCTATGCACTGACGAGATGTAGTGATGTCGATGAAGGACATCCACGTGAAGTTGGTGAAGGAGGAGTTGTTGCGAAGTGGGGAAGGCACTGAGGTGGAGCGGGAGGACACACCGAGCACATTCATCATCATGGGCTTGGAAATTGAGGAATCACAGTATGTGTTTCATTCGCTAACCTGCTAGATGGCTGATCAAGGTATTTCTAGACGCTACCTAACTATTGATGTAAAGGCGCTCGCGAATCCCACCGAAAACCAGTCACTCGAGTTCCTCAAACGTCGCACTGCCCTGCTGAAGCGTCTCCGGGCCTTCCGGAAGATGCAGAGGACGTACATGCCAAACCTGCGGCGCTTTTTGACGCAGTCGCAGCGCACCCTGTGGGACACAGAGACGGAGCGCGACGCGGAGGCGGTGAGGCTATTCATGCCGTCGGATATTAGCGACACGACAAAGAGGGAGAGGGCGTGCGCGGTGGGGTTACCTGGTGTGGAGGCGGAGCTGCGGTCGGGCGAAGCTCGCGAGGCGCTAGAAAGCCTGCGCCAGGGCCTGCGGACTCGTACGATGACAAATCGTTTCCGGTTGCGGAATTGTACGGGTCAGCGGGCGTTGACGCGTGGGCAGGGCATTCTGCGTCAGGTGAATGTAAAAATTCACAAGGCGAAGCTGCGCTACCGTTATGCGCGGAACGCCCTGTTACGGTTACGCGGGCATGGTCCGTGGGAGAGGGAGCTTCAGGTGCTCAAGGACGATGATGTCCGGGCACTGAACGAGCGAGCTCTCACCGAGGAGGAACGCGCGCATAGGGACAACGTACCGGACATCAACGATCTGGAGGAGGGGGGGGTGGTCATGGCGGGCGTGGTGGCACAGGGAGAGTCAAACAGGACACTTTCATGGATCTGGTATCAAGCCAGGTCAGCGGACCCGACAGAGCAAGAATTAGTCGAAGGTGAGCCCAGTATTTCCGCTTTGGTCAAGTCTGACTGTTGACACGTGCAGCGCTGCGCGTTGAATGGTGCAAGGCTTATGCACGTATGCGCCGCTGGCACGAAGACACCGTATTGGTCGAGGAGGAAATGCGGCGGACGATTGAATACAGCTATTGGGCCGCTAAGGAGTGGCTATGTCGGGGCATAAAGAGAGTGGGGCTGGTCGATGAGGAGCTCGAGGAGGGGCTGCTCGCATATTCCCTGGAACAGTCGGCCCGCGAGGTGAGAACTGGCGAGATGCTGACAAAGAACTGGGCGAAGCTGAGGGAGAAGGGTCGCGCGTTCCTAGCCCGGGAGACGGCCGCGGGCACGGAGGTGGTTATTCCCGTAGAAGAGAGCGACGTATCGGATGACGATGGCGAAGAGGGGCGCCCAGATGACGAGGACGAGGGCGACGAGGAATTGCTAGATTGATTTCCTTTTTGGGTGCTGAGATGCCCCAAGTAAATATGTACAAACAATGCATGGTCAGACCGAATACTGCACAGCGGGCCATAGGTGCGAGAGATCTTTGAGTAGTCGAGGAATTGGGCGGGAGGACGGCAGGACGAAGGAGGGGGTGGGGGCGGGGGCGGAGGGGAGGCGGGTGCAGCTGGCTTTTGATGCGAGGGAGTCGGAAGTGATGAGAAGGCGGCTGGCGAGTATCGGAGATGGCGGGTGGGCACGGGAGATTTCGAGTATTGATGGTGATCCAAAATGGGCCGAATTTGATGGGATACTGTTTTTCCTGGTGTGAGGTATCCCAAACGGGTGCACCACATCAATATCAGGCAGTTCGGGGAATGCCGATGAGGATTGAGGCAGTATTCTGCCAATAGGCAGCCTAAATGCGGTAGGGTGGGGCATTCACGGGCGCAACTAGTTGTACCTATAGCTGGCTGCCCGGTGGGCCACTGGGCACAATGAAACGTGGTTGCCAGTGTTGGGTGGGCACATCGTGTTGTGGTTACGTTCCTTGGTGGCCGCCCCCCGCAGCCCCAGGCACCGACGCCGACAGCGACAAAGGGAGAAACAGGGGAGGATGATCATACTCCCATTGGTGCCAAAATTGAGCGAATGCAGAAAAGTGGGAAGGAGCAACGAGAGAGATACGGAGGATGGACGGTAAAGCGACGACGAGCGAGAACGACGATGGGGGGAGGACGATAACAAACGGGAGGGAGAAAGGAAGTAGGAAGGGCGGGGGGAGGAGCTCAAGTCAAAAACGAAATGCAACCCACCTAACAGCGCCCGCAGCCGCACTTGGCCCAAACCACATCGACGTCCTTCCCCTGCACCTTCCCCGTCAGTGCCATACGGTGCATGCCGAACGGCACCGCGGGCGCGTCGAGGAACCACGAGAGCAGGCGCGCGTGGGGGGCGGGAGGGTGGGCGGCGTGGGGCGGTTGGTGGGGCGGTTGGTGGGGTCTGGAGATACGAGGGGTTAGTATGGGATGGGATGAGACGGGAGGAGAGGGAGGAGAGAAAGAAAGAATTAGACAGGGAATAGAAAAGGAAAAGAGCACACCACTGCGCATGGACTGCGTTTCGCCGGAACGCGGCGGTGAACGAGGGAGATCCCCATGCTCGAATAGAAGAAAGAAAGAAAGAAACGCAGGCACGCCATCCGAAGCACCCGCCCCGATCTCGACACGGGAGCGCATGACAACGACGGGCGCGCACACACAAGGCGGGCGACAAGCTATAATCATCCTCCTCAGCACCCCGCATGAGTCCGGATCCCTTCCTCCCCACATTCGAACCCACGCCCGCCGTGGGTTCATCCAGCCAGTCCATCCACGCCTGCCCGTGCACCTGCATCCATCCCCGAGCATGGAAAAGATAAGAAATGGCAGTGTCGCGCCCTTACTCCGCAAATTCCCTTGAGCCGACAAAAACCGCCCGCCCCCCCCCCCCCCCCCCCCCCCGACTCCTTCACCGCGCGGAAGGCAGAAGAAAAAGAAAAGGAGAACTCGCTCCAATAAAAAAAACACCTCGCCCCAGCACGGGCAAGAAAGGAAACCGCCTAACGAGGACGGAGGGCGAAGCGCGCATCCGCAACGCCAAACCAAAAGCACCCGAAACAAAAGGATCTCGAAGGGCCGAAAACCGCACGAACAAAGGGCGAGAAAAGAGGATGAAAACGCAAACCCACCCCCAACCCACCCCAACCCCGCCGTGCGGAGCATGCAGCCTCACCCCGCGTCGCCCTTCGTGACGCCGGGGGGGGGCACCATCATTTTTTAGATGCCGATGTGCTTCAGGAGGTCGTATTTGAGGAAGAGGAGATGTGAGTGTTTGAGGTGTGGGTCGAGGAGGAGGGTGCACGGAAGAGTGGGACGGGCAGGAGGAGGAGTGAGTGCGAATGCGAATGCGAGTGCGAGTGCGAGTACGACGGCGAGTTGCTCTGGCTAGGGGAGTGCGACGGCAACGCACCCCCCGCTCCCACAGAAGATGAAAAATCAGCCAAATCTCCTTCACGCTCCAGCAATCGATGCTGCACCGGTGGATGGAGACGGAACCTCGTGTCGTCCGTGTCGGAAGACGTGATCGTCGCTGCCTCTGCGAGTGCTTCATGTCCATACGGGGACGCGGCGCCCGACCGATTCATTGTGGGCATTAATTCAGAGCTGTGAAGAGTCAGAAAAGGGCAAGGAAAAAAACAGGACAGTAACGCACCAATTGCAGAGAGATTCGTGGGCGCTCATTACGAGGGAAGTCGTGTTAACATGCAGAAAAACCTGGACAGCTGCCAAGATTGAAGTCAAATCGCGGAGGTAGCGAGTAGAGCACTCACCAAGACTGCGAGGAAGAAGGAAGAGGCAAGGAAAAGGCGGCGTTGACGCGCGAGTCCCAGCAATGGCAGCCGCTGCTGAGAAACTGATGGAATCAGTAAATAAGGTAGACATAAAAGAATGAAGAAGAAAACTCGCTTGATTTGAGGTGCAACGCGCTGAGGGCATAGCCTCGTAGGCCCCCTGGACCAGCGCGTTACGTGTGAGAGGCAACGCTCCTCGCAGACGTGCGCGGAGGCATGCGGGCAGGGCGGGCCAGCGGGCGAACGCAGGGCGCAAATGCCAGCGAGTTTGGGCGGGTGCGAGAGCTTGCACGACCAAGTGATCAGATCGAGACATGTCACTGATCTCTGCACACGTGGCAGTGCCAAATGATGCGGAGGGATTTTGGGGGGACGCGCAAATATGAGAGGGAGTACTAGTATGGGTGGCGTTACTGAAGACTGAAGAGGAGAACATGAGTGAGGAAAGCAGAGAACAAAGAGAGATATTACTTTGGGAATTGATCATAGAATTGAAGTGATGTACGTTGGATGTACGAGTAAGTTCATCAAGATTCATAATATCGGGGCTTGACAGGAGAGTGGATGTCCCAGGACGAAACACAGATGCAGCCAGCTAAACCAGCGCAGAACTGTGGACAAAAAATAAGACAGCCGCAATCTCCTCCAATTCCAAAGACGACCGCGATCTCCCTCAATTCCAAGTCCGAAGGCAGCTGCAATCTCCCTCAATCCCGAGTTAGGACCAAACACAGACGCAGCCAGCTGAACCAGCGCAGAACTGTGCATGGAGGCTAAGAATCGAAAGAGTTTGCGGCTGTCTTAAGAACAAACACAGCCGCAGCCAGCTGAACCAGCGCAGAACTGTGGATGGAATCGAAGAATCAAGGGAGATTGCGAGCATCTCAAGACCAAGCACAGACGCAGCCAGCTGAACCAGCGCAGAACTGTGGATGGAATCGAAGAATCAAGGGAGATCGCGGCCGTCTGAGGGCCAAACACAGACGCAGCTAAACCGGCGCAGAACTGCGGACAGAGGCCAAGACTTGAGGGAAATCACAGCTATCTCAGGACGAAGCACAGACGCAGCCAGCTAAACCAGCGCAGAACTGTGAATGCACGAGACAGGATGAGAGGAAGACGAAATCGGGTTTGTTTGGTTCAACCAAACTGATCGTTCCCTACTTCACATGACCACAAATGTTTTTACCGGTCCGATTGTATAGTAGAAAAGATTGGCCTAACCATTACAAGACGGATGGGAGCTAGAATGCCTCATAGACATTTGGGTTGTGTGAGATGGATAAATTGCTCTTGAATTTCCAGGTAAGTAATTATGTGTCCAAAGATTGAGAGTAAAACTTCTCTCCAGAAATCAAAGTGTCAGACTTAAAACTTTGATGCGTAGCCCAACACTTTGCCACAAAGTATTGCGCATGCATAAAGGCCGCTCCTAGCCGCACACGTCCCGTGGGCGCAAATTCGCACCCGGCGCTGTGGGTGCAGCTAGCGTGCCGACCTGCTGCGCTTGTGCGATGTTCCCTCGTCGACGGGGCGCACGGCGCTGATGTCACATTTAGTGAGAAACAAGACAAAGAATGCTCTGCTCGATGATCTTGCGGGCCTCCTCCTCGTCCAGTGTGTCCTCGTGGCCTTCAATGGCGCGGCGGAAGAGCGGTTGTGCGATGTACGTGCCGTACCCCGTTTCAGGCGTCGATGCCGAGTAGGTCGTGCTCAGCAGGTCCGCATACGCCAAGAACCTAACTGACGTGAGTTATTGCAATAGCATTGTTTCGGTAGATATGCCGTTGCCCATCCTTAAACCCACCGACGAGTAGCGAGTTCCAAAGTAGGTTCATTTCGGAGTGGCACGCACGTACATGAGGTCGAGAGGTCCTCGGCAGAGCCGAGCGCATGCCCATCCTGTGCGACGAACTCCTCGATCATGAGCTCGTCTAGAATGCTCTGGATGTACTGGAAGTCGCTCATCTCACCGCCCGAACAAGAAACGTGTGCCCTCTAACAGCATGCAGACACTGGAATGTCGCGGAAGTGCGAGTGAGCCGCACGATGCTGCACAAAGAACGAGTCGTTTTGAATGTCGAGCCCACCGAGATTGTCTGCAGCCATCATGAAACATCTTTGAAATTGATGGCAAGGACGGTAACGATGGGCTTATGTTGGATGCCCCCGCCCACATCCGCACACATCCCACCGTCGCGAATTCGCGTCGGCCGCTGCATGTGCAGCTAGGGCGTCACCCCCGAGTCCCGCGACATACACGCACGGTCCTGTAGAGTCAGCGCATTCCCTGTGAGCTTACACACCGACACGCCAGAGCCGAAGCCGCTTCGTGCACTGCTGGCCGTTAGCGTGCCGAAAGGGCGAGATTTGTGCGGAAAGTACTCACAAAACAAAATTCCTTGTTTCTGAGGTGCAGGCAATTGCAGGTACGGAAAACCTGTCCGTAGATGTTACTAGATACGTTCTGAAGTTTTGCAAAGACTTACGTACCTGGAGCCAATTTGAGGCTGTTTGCCTTTCTGAAAACAGTGATGAAAATCTGAGAAACAACTCGGGCTGAGTATCTGAGCAAAACGGAACTCGAGGCGGCTCAATTATGTGTCGTCTAACGAGGTCCGATATCCTGCTGAATGTCGAAATGGTCAGCAAGTAAAGTACCACAATTCATGGAGGATCACCTGTCCAGTTGACGTCGGAAACCACCGGGGAGGGTACCTGTGAGTCAAAGCAAGAGGTCAGTCGATGATTTGGAGCGATACGATTGTATCAGGTCAAGTTGGCCTTTTGGGTTGCTTGGCCAAATTGGGATATTGACATTGCAGGGCCTGCGAATGCGTTTACAGCGAATAGAATACGATCACACTGAGTAGAATTGTACGATTATGTTCAAGGAAAATGCCCCGGTATTGGGTGCACCAGAGACCGGAAGTCCAAATCTTGCAGAATCTATATATTCATTGCGTGTATGTTAGTTTTAGGAGCTCAGGAAGAGCTTTTCTGAATGTAGGACTGCACACAAATGAGAAATAACACGGTCAAATTTGTGAGTGGATCTAAAATACGGAATAAAATGGTACTACTGACTATTGGCACGCGGTAGAGCCAAAGCCAGAGAGAGTGGACGCTTGGTGGACACAGGTTGCGAGTGAGCGAGTGATGCGAGCCGTTGCGAGCCGGGAATCAAATATTTGTTTGGTTGCACAAACAAATCGACCGTCTCCCGCCACCCACGCAAAAGATGCCGCTCGAGCCAGGTGCGTCTCTCCCCCTATAATTCGCTTATTTATTTTATTTTAGTTCCTCGAGGTGCCCTTCTCGGTGACGACATCAACGACGCTCGATAGTGAAGATGTGATACATGCACGTCTCGTAAATGTCAACACGCTGAAAGGCCAGAGTAAGCCCAAGGATCGGAAAAAGCGGCACGCGATGGGGCGCCCCATCTTCGAGGCGGGGAGGACACACAGTCTTAGTCAGGGCGCTACCCGCGAGCGAGGGCCCTGGACGCGTCGAGCTCAATTGATCAATGTCCCGTCGATGCGAATGCGGCTGCTGAATGGTGTACCTAAGAAGAGAGGTGAGTCTCTCCACTTTTTTCTGTTATATCTCTTATTTTATATCTTACTTTAGTGCAGCTCCCGATTTTCGGGGTGCCCTACTCGGTGATGATGTCGATGACGCTCTCGCTGGTGCGGGCGCTGGGAGAGTCAATGTCTTTGCCGTCGCGGCTGCTGCTGAAAGGGCATGCGGGCTGCGGAAAGTCATTCCTGCTGCTGCAGGCCGCCGAGTACGTGTCAGCCTCCTCCAGCTGGCTCGTCCTCTCTATATCCCCTGCGCCCACCGCCTCGTCAACGCCAGGACCCCGTATACCTTCTCCCTCCGCATCCATACATATCTCCACACCGCCGCGAGACCCCTCCACCGGATCGGCACCTCCAACGCCGACATCCTCCGCTTCCTACCACGTCCAAAACGGCGAAGCCCTGCCCGAGGGGACGTTCGTGGTGCCTGGATGTTGAAATTTATCAACGTCGCTCCATATCTCGCATCGACCGTGGTGGTCGTAGATAGAGCGCCCGCGGCCCCGCCGCTGCCCCCCTCGGACGACGATGACACGACCGCGGACACTGAACTTTCCTTGTCGATTATAAGCGGGGGACAACGACGAGCCCGCGACGCCTTCCGCCGTACCGGCGGCTCCACATCGCGCCGCTGCAGAAGCGTTCATTCTCAATGGTGAGCTTTCTTCTCTCCTCTTACTTGGTTTGGAACTCACGTATTATCGCAGCATCAACGCCGCTCTCGACCCGACTCCGCACCGCCCTGTGCTTATACCGCACCACCACAACATCTACTCCGGCCGAAGACCGCCGCCTCGCGCTCCTCCTATGGCCCGTCCCGTTCCTTAGTGCCTGCCTCGCCGCGCACCTCTGGGATGCAAACCTCGGCCTTGGTGTGGATGAGGCTGCCGCGCGGCTCCCCGTATCCGCCGCCGACAAAGGCGTGTGCTGAGCGTATTGGAGGAAGGCGTCGCGAGCGAGCGCCTGCGCACCGTTTCTGCCCGCGTGTTTTCAGAAACAGTCTTCGCTTCGGAGAAGACGGAAGAGCGGGAGCGCACTCTTAATTCCGCCCGTGCGCTTGGCGGGCGCGTTGGGCTGTTGGCTACACGGGTCGGGCGGATCCTTGGGGGCGGTGAGCTTGACATGGACGCGGATGTGGACGAGGGCGTGGAAGGCGACGTGGAGAAGTTGCTCAGCGCGACTGGCAGACGCGCAGGTCTTCCGGTGCACGTTAGGGAGCAGCGAGGTATTCGAGGACGTACTGGTCGAGGAGGCGAGGGATCGCGTCGTGGATCTACTCACGGGCGAGCAGTAGATGTGTTGATTCCTCGACATAGACCCTTCTTCGATACATATACATAGCTATTACTACGAACGGTGGATAATATCTCTTTTTTTTTTTTACATAATACATTCGTTTTGTATAAGAGGAACCGAGAAAAACTCTTCGAAAGATGCGGAATAGTGACTCTGTGACGTTGCCAGTGTGACCGATTTCGCGCTTTGACCACGATGAGCCGCGCCCCGCGCAAGGGTGAAAACTACGAGCTTTCGGTCGATCTCAATAGGTGCTACCTCGAGAAGCGCAAGGATGCGATTAAGCAAACTATTGCTTCCATGACCATCGGGAAAGGTAAGGCCCTGGGCCATTCAATATCAATACTAGCACCATCGATTACCTGTGCGACCCGCTGCAAAAGTGCCTACGAGACGAGAGCCCGTATGTGTGGGAGACGGCCGCCCTGGTGTGTCGCGAAATTGTACGATTTCTCGAGCCGGAGCTCGTGCTCGAGAATGGATTCATGGACTAGCTTCACAACGTCATCGCGGACAGCAGCCCTATGGTGGATATGATTCACCAGACATGCCTGAACAACGTGGGTAAGACGGTTCGGTTCGACTGTCAAAATTGAGCGACTCGCTTGGGACCTTGGACAATCTGGAACGAGGATGAGTCGTTACAGTAAACATCGTTTGGGACGAGGGTCCCTGCAGATTTTATAGTCTCTGGAATGGGATGCTGTCGGGACTTAATCGCCAGCGTTCGTGAACTCCGGACGAACTGGGAAGGTTGTGTTTAGCAGTTTTGATTACAGAGATAACGGATGTTGAAGGCACCGTAATTGTGCACTAAATGGTCATCCTCAATGAAGATGATTAAGTTCAACCTTTCACGAAGCGCACTTATTGAGGTATGAGCAAAGAACCACAGCATATCCAACAGCAACCTGTTGCTGTTAAGTTGAGAGCCAGGGTCGCGTCCCGCGCACTTCGGTGAACCGTTTTTTGGGTTGAACGAGCTCTAACAACGGATGGAACGAAGAGTTGAACAAATGGCAAGATTGTCACCACGCACCTTCAACAACATCGAGACGAGCATTGATTGAACTTCGAGCTAAGGCATCGTTTTCATTAGTTCAATAATAGTTGAGCGTGATTTCTTCCGCCTTTGCCGCTGCATTCGTTGCGCAGACGATGCTGAGACCAGGCTTCCTCTCGACGACTCCAGGACCTCGACACGGAAAACTTGGGTGGGCGGTGCAGCAGGGATATTGAGTCCACCACATATTTGACCAGTCTGCCAGCGGCTGCGAGAAGCTGGGCGGCACGTCGATCGCTGAACGGTCGGCAACCGTGGTCGGACCACAAGACTTGATGTAAGTAGTCGAAGTGGGATGGAGATGTCGTGATGACTTCCAACCCCAAGAGTACGGCGAGCTGGATGCCTAGAAAGACCCGTAAGTTTCAAGGTGTCGACGAGTAATTTCCTCATACGAGTCGATCTCATCCCACGGAAATGCCAATGCTATATATTCGTTCCTCGCACATCAGTCCCCCGTCGCCTCGCAGTTCTCGCGTGGTGCGATTCGTCTTTGCCTCTCTGAGGTCGAGTTTCAGCGGGTATTAGGAGGCGCAGCAGCAGCATCAGTCACTGCCGCACACGCAACGTCCAAGCGTGGATTCGCGCCGGCGGCCCTGGAACGCGTGCGGCTTTTTCTGTATTGCCAGTTGTCCGGGCGCACCTACCCCTCCCCGTCCGGCTCCAAATTTGCTTCTGGGTCCATAAGTACTTTCACTGTAGGCGGCGGGGCAATCTTGGAGGTGAACAATGTCCACCTCGGCGATCGAGAATCGGTGCAAACGGGGTTTATACGCGTGCGGGTCGGACGGGAGCCCACGACGCTTGACCCCAGAAAGGGGGCAACGTGCGTGGGCCTCGGAGGCTCCGAGACGAATAACGCCCGCCGACAAGGAGTCCTGGGGATACATATGAAAATTCGAGCGATTTGAGCAGCCTCTGCACCCCATTTGAGCGAAATCTCCGCTGATGCTCGCCCCGCCGACCACGCGCGCGGCCTCGGAGGCCCCAAAATGCATAACGAACGCCGATATAGGGTCCTAGGGATCACGACGGTACATTATTTCAAGGGATTTGAGTAGGAAATAGATGGCTTACGTCCATTTCCCTCTGGACCTCATTTTGATAAAATGAGCGCTGATGTTCACCGTGCCCACGACGTGCGCGGCCTTGGACGTCCCGGGACGTTTTACATACGACAAAAGGGCATCCTGAGTACCCCGTGTGTACGTTAGTTCATGGGATTTGAGCAGGGAATGGATGACTTACATCCAGTTGGCTGCAGGCTCCATTTCGGCAAAACTATCGCTCAAGATGGCCATGGCGACTCGAGTACAGCGTCGGAGCGCCAGGATCACATGAAAAAAAAAGGCGACGGGGGACTCTAACGACCATAATGGTGTGTTAGTTCAGGAGATTTGACCAAGAAATGGATCACTTAAGTCGATTGTGGTCCAGGACCCATTTTGGCAGAATGACCGCTGATGTTCGCCACGCAGACGTGCGCGGTCTCGGACAGTGTATTATGTTCGACAGACGGAAAGAGGGCGTCCTGAAAACCTTGGCCGTACGTTAGTTCAGGCGATTTGGATGAGAAATGGTTCACCTATGTCCATTTCCCTCCACGTCCCATTTCAGCGAACTTGGTGCTCAAGATGGCCATGCCAACGATGCATGTGGACTCGGGAGGCTAACAAAGCAAGGGAAAGATTGAACCGGCGTGCTAACAACCCCGCAAGTGCATTAGTTCAGGAATGGTCAAAAATATATGGCTCGCACATAGTTCCCTCCACAGCTCATTTCAGCAAGATTATCGCCGGCGTCGGCGAGGCGAGTGAGATTTGGGCTGAAAATTGGCATGGCGACATTGAGGAGAGGCATTGAGTCGCCTTGGCATCCGCAGTCGGGCTTGCGCTGCCGGAAGCGGGAGCCTGACTGACGGACACGAGGAGATCGTCTTGAGATCGTCCAACTTCGGCCCGGGGTTGGCCTTCATGACTGCGTGATAGTCACTGGTGTTACGAAGCAGGTGGAAAGTCACACTCTGTGACTCGTACCATATCGATGACCATAAGAAGACTTCTGTACAGTAAAGCCACTGGCTGTGAACATATATTCTGATGAAAATTGCTGGGAGTATGCATGATTCACGAAATGTAATACAAACCTACTGATGTCTATGTCGCGGATGATCGAAGTTTCTCAAGCTCGGCCACCATCAACTTGAAAATATTGTGAGCTAATTACACATCGACACGCCGGACTCGCGCCAGAGTCGAAGCCGGCTGGAATCGTGCGGAAAGTACTCACACGACGAGATTCCGTGTTTGCGAGGAGCAGGAAATTGCAGGTTGATTGCAGGCACGGAAAACCTGTCCAGAGATGTTCCTAGATGTTCTGAAGGTTCTGAAAGACTTACCTCGAGCCAATTTGCTGCTGTTCGCCATTCTGCGAAGAAAGAACGAAAATCTGAGAAACAGAGTCAGTTATCAACTCCGACCAAGTATCTGAGCAAAACGAAAGACGAATTTTGAGACGGCTCCAGTAGTTACATGATTAAAATCCGCATTTCTGCGTCATTCATTAGAAGGGATGAGTAAAAGTTGTGGGCGCTGACCTGCGGGTTATATCGTGTCGAATTGATTAGAACGATATGTTTGAAGACTCAGAAGATTAAGTGCAAGGAGATATCGAGGGCTGCTGGGTCGAAATCTGGAATACTAACGTTAGTAGGAATCTACGCGGGAATCAGTATGAAATAAACCCTAGAGTAAGGGAGCGAAGGCTAGTCCTTGACCTCGGTTTCGATTTTGCGGCGCAAAAGCTTAGAATGAACGGTAGAAAGAGAGTAAGGTCATCGTTTAGCGTCGCGCCTGGCCCTTCGTTCTTGACTGAGTCAATTCGACGCAGCGCAAAATGGCGCGGAGTTGCGCCAATGTGTTTTCGGTATATACATATAAGGGAACTGACGGAATTTCGTAGGGCTCCTGGCGGCCATGATTTGATCGAGACGACATGGTCGGCGCACAGATAAAGTTCGCAAACTATACTAACTCGAGTTGGCAGGTGCGTGTCCTCAAGACTGTTCGTTGTCCTGTTTCTCACTAAATTTGACATTGGCTCTCACTCAAATAGAATTCAACACGGCCTTCTCTTCTCCTACTCAAAAGACCTTGTAAGGTACTCCCACAACGGCGAGAGATTAGGCACGTATCAATGGCACTGTGTGGACCGTCGACGTCGATTGTATATTCTACTTTAATATCTTATTCGTTGCCTGTGCTAATCAAAACTCAATAGCAGAATCACGAACCCTCGTTTCTGGACAATCTTTGGACGACAGGCTACAGCTACTTATTAAAGTTAGGCTGAGCTAAGGAGACTAGGAAGTGCCGACTGCGTCGGCAAAGACCTTGCTTGGGAAAGTTTTTCCGCAGGTTTAATGGCTGAATTGTCAAGCAAGATAGTACATGTAAGTAGTACAGCGGTTGAACAGACGCAATAAGTTCTTTCAGGGAATCGACTGAAACTACATATCACGGAATTCATTACAGTAATAAGTGGTACGTGTAACGTGCTTTCTTTGAAGGGCTGCCTGGGTCTGTTGCGAAGATTCTATGTTTGCTTCCGCCAGATTTGGGTGTCGCAGGAAGCTTGGGTGCAGGAACTATAACCTAAAGACCAAGGATATCCGCCGTGTATGTGTTGCAACCCGATGTCTCATTCTCTTTGGGCGCAATGTTTCAGTGGCGGAGTGTCACCATTGAACGAACCACAGCACCCATTAACATCCTGTGGTAGTCAGTTGTGCAGATGAGATTCCCTTCATATCGTATGTGGGAAGGGGGGTGACGCAATGAGTGTTTTTTATTTCTTCCAAGGCGGCCTGAGCTACGTCGCTTTTGACAGGCCAATTATGTATAGTTTTGACGTCTTCAAGATCTGAATACAGTGTCATAATTATGAGATCCTTTCAAGCCAGAGTGAACTGAGAGATTGCTAGTATTGCCCTCGATTTCCTGGGATACTCATTCCCGTTATCGTGCTGCCTTTTGGTCTTCTAATACGGGCAACCTTGTCCGCTTTTCCAGCAGAGTCTTTGTAACCAGTAGATGTGCGTGACCAATTCTACACCATACTACTTCTTCGCGGACTGCGGCTACAGCTAGATGGCGAGAGTTGTGAATGAGCTCGGTTCGAAGAGCCTCCATATCTGTCATAAATTGTTCATTGACCCGAATCAAGAGAGAGGTGGAGGACAGAGAAGATTGACGACCCAGTGTATTGTATGATCCATAGCCAAGTCTCGAGTTAGTATCTAGAGGCGGCGAGAGCAAGGCAAGACCAAGAAGATTAATGTTCCAAAAGTTTATTTTTCTGGGCTAGCCATGGTCTGTAGCCTAGTGACGAGTCAAGGCGGAGGTCAGCAACGAGATCAAGTCGCGGCAAAGATAATTGACGGCCCAAAAGTTTGTTTTTCGGCCTAGCCGATTGCTGTAGCCTAGGGCGACTCAAGACGGCGGTTGGCGGCGAGATCAAGGCGAGACAAAGATGATTAACGGTCCAGAAGTTCGTTCTTTGGGCCAGCCAATGGTTGAATTGGCGAGATCAAGACGTTGTTCTCTCGCGGAGCAGACTATTCGTCGGCTCAAAGATTTTGGTGACGACTCGGAGTTATTTATGAAAGCACACGACCCTATGTCGCTGGCAGAGGAGGACAAGCTTGAATGTTTGACTGAGGAGACCCGGAGATGGTGGGAGAATGTAGAAAACGAGCAATGAATGAATAGTAATCAATATTGACAAAGAATGGACCGATCGGAGCAATACGGAAAAACTCGGATCAAGTCGGGTTGGCGAAAAGTGGGGACAATTAAGTATCTTTATAAGTTTATATTTACGGTTATGAGTAAATTGATGGTCACATCACGGTAAATCGTGGCGGTGAGGTGAGTCGGCTCATCATCAACTCACTTCCCGTTTGGGAAGCACGTGCTCGTCCGATCCCGTGCGCGAGATACCTTCGTGCCGTTTGCGCCAGCCAGCGTATAACTGACTCCTGCAGGGATCCCAGAGTGTTGGAACTTCCCGAAGTTCTGTGTGAAATTATACCACTGAGTCAGCCCACTGTTTAGGCTTTTATAGACCTTTGTGCATAAAAAAAGGGCAAGTCTGCAACACATTTGACGCGTTTAGACGCGTTATCAACGCGCTATATGCGACGGCGGAACCTTACGGCGTGATATGGATTGAAAGGCCTTGCCCAGAGCACCTTTTAAACAGAATTGAGGATACAAATCCCTTTTTCTGGGGCAAAATTCCCCGAAAAGGTCCTTGCACAACACTCAGAGAGTTGAATTGCGTGATGTACAGTACCCTAGGCAGCTCTGTATATATTTGGGGTACAACACAATGCTCCCCAGGTCTCCGGATATTCTTGGAAGCTGTTCAAGAGGCATGAAGTTTGATAGACAGAAGATATTTATCAGCTGCTCCCTGAAGCCGCGAAATCGTTCTCGGGGGGAATGACTTTTCACTAGATACATAGGTTACACAAGGTTCATTTCATCTTTTTTGTAACTGTACTCTCTCGATTAATCACTTAGGTCCCCGTGTGTTTGACAATGCAAACTCGGCACGACTAATTTGGATGTTTTACTTGGAAAAGAAAGACCTATTGCCTCCGTAGTCTGTAATAAATGTGATTTTACGCTTGAGTAACTTATTGTATGGATACCTGATGAGATTACTCCTCTCAGTCTCCAATTACTCGCTCAAAACAGGATGAATGGTCGATTATTCAAAAGACTGTGCATGCATAATTGACACGATCATCCAAGGAGCCTACATTCAAACCTCGGGAGGCTGCCATAAGAAAGAGGGACTGGAAAGAAATACTGAGAGTAGCCACTCTCATTTGGCTTGTTTTAATTACTTAATACAGGTGGAGAAAAGATACAATAGCATCGATTCGCAGAATCCATCAATAACCAAAGTTATACCTATTTGACCCAAATACCGAGGTCTCGACGCGATTTCTGGTGCTTAAATGACAGGCTATGTGGTATCTATGTTATATCCGTGCAGCCTCCCTCTGACGTCCGGCCAATTCCTGGCCATCATCCGCCCCCCTCCGGTACCTCCGGTACCTCCGGACGTCCGTGTATCATCGGGTTTTTACGCAATGAAGGATTACTGAGCGTTTCCCGTTTATCCGTCTTCTCATCTTCTTCCTTATTGTCTTAGGACTTGTCATCACTTCCTCCAACACGCTCTATTGTTTAGAACCACCCTCCTTCCTATTATGGAATACAATTAGCTACTTAGTATATATATCACTTTAATATGTCTTGTACTTGAGATTGATAATTAACGTTGCTTGGCTCTAACTCCTTGCACTGAGTCGCCTTTGCACTCCTCGTCCTCCTCCGGTACCTCCGGTCGTCGTCCTCTATACCGGACTACCTGCCGGTCAAGGTAGTCGCTCACCCTTTACCCCCTGTGGTGTTGCGATCACTCGTATACAGCCCGGACCCTCCGTCGGACCTCCGGTACCTCCGGCCCTTGCCGGACCTCCGGCACCTCCGGCACCTCCGGCACTTCCGGTCCTCCATCCCCGGCTCGGTATATAACAGTATTATCAATCTCACTACTCTGACTGGCAATGTCTCGCATTCCTAATCCCAACCTCCCCAACACGGAACAAGTTGAACGTGTCGATCCTGGCCGGGCTGGACGGGAACCTCGTCGACAATCCCGCATGTTCGGTCAGATCGTTCAGCTGTCTCCTCCGGTCCAGGTTCTTGGACCGTCGACTTTTTCAGCACCCCCAATTTCCCCTACGCTTCGCTTTGCTCCGCAATACTCTCGGGCTTCTGCCGCCCCACCTTTACCCTTTCCGGCGAATGTTCCGGGGTTGGTTCTCAATCCCCGGACCCCCGAAAACCCGGTGAGGTATCCTGTCTCCCCTCATCCACGCCGCACTGCAGCACGTTCTCGCAGTGAATCCCCCATCGAGGATCCTCGCATTGTCGAGGTTCCTGAGGACATCGAAGAGGCTCCGGAGAATTCCGGACAAACCGGCCGTCAGCGTGCCGGAAGCCTTCATTTATCTCACGATGATCCTTCCGCTCACTCCGAATCCGCTCCCTCTCGTCATGAGGAAGAAGGAGCCGGAGGTGGTGCCGGCGGTGGAGGTGACGGTGGTGGTGATGGTGGTGGTGGCGATCAACCGGCCCGTCAGTCCCCAGCTCCTGACCGTCCCGCGGACGAGCGTCCCAGAGACCGTCCACAGGGAGGTGCTCCCGGTGGTCCACCTGGCCCCGGAGGCCCCGGTGGTGGCGGTCCCGGCGGTCCCGGCGGTCCTGGTGGTCCCGGTGGTAGAGGACCGGGCGGCCCACGATGTGGTCAGCGCCGTCCCGCCACTCCGGACCCCCAAGAGGAACTTTTTGTGGACACCCTTCGGACCTTCCGCGATACACTTAATATTTTCGCGGCGCGTCCTCCGGCTCCCCCCGCTCGTTCCACCCGATCCAATCTCCGAAATCCGGATACTTTCGATGGATCGGACCCGGCAAAACTTCAGTCCTTCCTCACCCAGTGCTATCTGCACTTCGCGGAGCGCCCCCAAGACTACCCGGACGATGATGATCGCATCCTATACATCATCTCGTACCTCCGGGGTAGCGCTCAGCAGTGGTTTTCCCCCAACTTGTACGACCCGACTATCATCCCGGCTTGGGACGGCGACTTTGCCGCCTTCGTCCAGGAACTTACGCTTAATTTCGGGCCGCACGATCCGGTTGGAGATGCCGAGGACAAGATCCGCGATTGCCGAATGAAAACCGGCGACCGGATCACGACTTACATCATCGAGTTCGACTTCCTCTCCGTTTTGACCCGGTGGAGCGATAACGCCCTCCGGTATCAATTCTACGAGGGACTTCCCCGCCGGATCAAGGACGACATGGTCCATCACAACTATGTCAATACCCTCGACGGAGTGAAGATGGTCGCTCGTCTCATCGATGGCCGGTACTGGAAACGCGAGGCGGAGAAGCAACGCGATCGCGACCGGGAGAAACCTTCCGGTCCCGGTGGCGGTGGCCAATCCGGCAACCCCAAATCCGGCAACAAGGGCCCCGGCAAGAACCCCAAATCGTCCAACCCCGACTCCGGCAATCCCGGCAATGCCGGCAACAATGCCGGACGCACTGGCGGCAAAGACAAGGGCAAGGGGAAGGGCAAGTCGTCCGATCCGGCTCCTGCCTCTCGCCCCTACGCCGACAAGCTTGACGCCTCCGGGAAGATCAAGCAGGACGAACGGGAACGCCGCCGGAAGAACAACCTCTGCATGTACTGCGGAGGCAAAGGTCACACCGCCGACAACTGCCCGAAGCGTCCCGCGCGTGCCGACGCCAAGGCCGCGCAGGCTTCGACCTCCGGTAATGCCCCGGCGCCTCCGGTTGGCGAGTCAAAAAATTGATCAGCAACTCGGAACCCTCCGCACCTGGTCCGAGTTGCGTTGACTCCCGGGTGCTTACCGAGGTTCGTCTCAACGCTTCCGCCCTTCTACTTAATGCCCTTTACGTCTTTCTCGATATATCCCCGCTCCGGCCGGACATCTCCGAGCCGGAATTATGTTCAACCATTTCTCCGTCCCTCTTGTCTCGAGTAGTCGCGGGATTCAACTCCCGTGTGCGTGCGCTTATTGATTCCGGATCATCACATTGTTTTATATCTTTGGACATCTGCGAATCTAATGGCTTTTCTACGTATACGGTTGCACCGGTCCGACTCCGGTATCTCGACGGCTCCTCTACCATCATAAACCGGATGCTCCGGTTACTCCTCCGGTTTCCTTCTGGCGAAGTCCAATACATGGACTTCTTCGTCACCCGTCTCGATTCTCCGTGCGACATGGTCTTGGGATATAATTGGCTCACCCGCATTAATCCGTTGATTAACTGGACTGAAGCCACTATCGCTTTCCGGCCCTGCCCTCCGGAGGAATCACTGTCGACAAACCCAGAACCTTCTCCGGGATCTGCTTCGGTTGTTCCGGCAACGGACGAGACGCCTCCGGTTCTTGATGTTCCGGTCACGGCGCCTATACCGACTCCGACGATTCCGCCAACTCCGTCTCCCTCCGCGGAGACTCCTGCTCCTTCTACGGAACTCCCTTCCCCTTTCGGGGAATTCCCTGAGGCCTCCGGGCCTCCTCCGGTCACTACCCGTCCGCTTGTGTCTCTAGTGTCTGCTGCGGCTTACCGCTCCATCATCCGAGACAAGAATTGTTGTCAATATACGCTGCGCGCCACTCCATCGGAAGAAGCCCGTGCCCGGTTTGCTTCCGCTTCGCCTCCGGAGTACGAAGAGTTCGCTGATGTCTTCTCTGAGCAGGAAGCATACAATCTTCCTCCTCATAGAGAATTCGATCTCAAAATCGAGCTCATGGACGGCGAGGAGCCTCCGGTTGGTCACGTCTACTCCCTTTCGCCTACCGAGCTCGCTGCCCTCCGGGACTTCATTGATAAGAACTTAAAGTCGGGATTTATATACCCGACCCGTTCGAGTCATGGAGCGCCCATTCTCTTCGTTAAGAAGAAGGACGGTAGCCTCCGGTTGTGCGTCGACTACCGGGGACTTAATCGGATCACGAAGAAGGATCGCTATCCGCTTCCTCTCATCGCCGATCTTCTCGACGCTCCCGGGAAGGCTCGCATATACACAAAACTTGATCTCCGGCACGCCTATCACCTTCTCCGGATCGCTCCGGGTGACGAGCCGAAAACGGCTTTTCGTTCTCGCTATGGTTCCTTCGAGTTCCGGGTTGTCCCGGAAGGCCTTACCAACGCTCCGGCTGCTTTTCAGCGCTTCCTGAATAGCTTGTTCGCCGATCTGTTGGACGTGTACGTCATCATTTACTTGGATGATATATTGATCTATTCCGACAATCCGTCCCAACATTCCGAACACGTCCGGGAGGTTCTCCGGCGCCTTCGGAAGGCCGGCCTATACTGCAAACTCTCCAAATGCGAGTTCAGCGTCACCACCTGCGAATATCTCGGTTACATCCTGTCTCCGGACGGCTTCCGGATGTCTCCGGACAAGGTCGCCGCCATCGTCGATTGGCCGGCGCCCCGGAAGGTGAAGGACATCCAGTCCTTCTTAGGTTTTTGTAATTTCTATCGACGTTTTATATGGAACTACTCGGCGATTACAGTTCCCCTTACTCGCCTCACGCGTTCCAACGTCCGATGGGATTGGTCTCCGGTTTGCCAACTCGCATTCGACACCCTCAAGCACGCGTTTACGGAGGCTCCGGTGCTTTCGCATTGGATTCCGGACCGACAACTTACCGTCGAGACGGACGCCTCCGACTACGCAATCGCCGCCATTCTCTCGATTATCGGAGACGACGGCGAGATCCACCCCATTGCGTTCCGGTCCCGGACACTCGGTCCGGCCGAACTCAACTACGACACACACGACAAAGAACTCCTCGCTATCTTCGATGCCTTCAAGCACTGGCGGCACTATCTCGAAGGTCCGGCGTTCCCGGTCGATGTCGTAACCGACCACAAGAATCTGGAATACTTCGCGACGACCAAGGTCCTTACCCGTCGCCAAGTCCGGTGGTCCGAATACCTGTGCCATTTTAATATGGTTATCCGGTTCCGGCCGGGTAAGCTCGGAGCTAAACCTGACGCTTTGACTAGACAATGGGACGTCTACCCTAAAGAGGGGGATAGGGCTTTCAGCCAATTGAATCCTCAAAATTTTCGCCCCATTTTTACCCAAGATCAACTCACCGCGTCCCTCCGGGCCACTTTCCTCGAGGAAATTACCCTCCGTTCCTCCATCGTTATGGATGTTGAGAAGCTTTACTCCGACATTCGTGCCCACTACAACGATGATCCCGCCGCTGTCGCCGGACTTGCCTCCGCGACCTCCGGCACATCCCCGCGCTGGACCGTAGAACCCTCCGGTCTCCTCCGGTACGACGATCGCATTTATGTTCCACTGGTCTCCGGAGACGCTCCGGATCAGCTCCGCGTACGTGTTCTGCAGATTTTGCACGATCATGAGCTCGCTGGCCACTTTGGACAGAATCGCACTTTAGCCCTCGTCCGCCGAGAGTACACCTGGCCGGAAGTCCGGACATTCGTCCGGGACTACTGTCGGTCTTGCATTCTTTGCAAGCGCAACAAGAAGCCTCGGCACCGGCCTTACGGTTTGCTGAAGCCTCTTCCGGTTCCCCTCCGGCCATGGCATTCCATCTCCATGGACTTCATCGAGCAATTACCACTCTCCGGCGAGTTTGACTGCATTCTTGTGATCGTTGATCGGTCTTCGAAGCAGGTCATTCTCATTCCTTGCGATACCCACATCAACTCCCCGGAGCTCGCTCGCCTCTTCCTTATTCACGTCTTTTCCAAACACGGCGTTCCGGCACATGTTACATGCGACCGGGGCTCCGAATTCATCGCCTCCTTCTTCCGGTCGCTGGGCGAACTGCTCAATATGGAGATCCACTACACCTCCGGTTACCATCCGGAGGCCGACGGTCAAACCGAGCGTATGAATCAAACGGTTGAGCAATATATTCGTATCTACTGCTCTTACCAACAGGACGATTGGGACCGACTCCTTCCGCTCGCGGAATTCGCTCTCAACAACGTTCCGAACGCTTCGACCGGCATCTCCCCCTTCTTCGCCAACAAGGGTTACAATCCGGCGATCACGGTCCATCCGGAACGTGACGTGGCTAACATGTACGCCAAAGATTTTGTCGTTGATCTTCAGGAACTGCACCAGTTCCTCCGGGAGCAAATTACTTTTGCCCAGGAGCGTTACAAGGAAACCAGAGACCGGAAACGGTCCCGGGGACCTCCGCTGTCGATTGGTGATCAAGTTTTCATCTTGGCGAAGCATCTCCACACCAGCCGGCCGACTCCGAAATTCTCGGAGACGTATCTTGGCCCTTACGAAGTTATTGGCAAACCCAGTGCCGCTTCCTACACCATCCGGCTTCCGAAATCGTTGTCGCAAGTCCATCCGGTCTTCCACATTTCTCAACTCGAACCCCATGTTCCGAATCCATTCCCCGGTCGCGAGGAACCGCCTCCGGCTGCCGTGGAAATCATCGACGGCGAGTCACACTTCGAAATTAAACAAATTGTTGACTCCAAGATCGACCGGCGCTTCCGGACGAAGCTCCGGTACTACGTCGAATGGCTCGGATACGAGAACACGGACGATCAGTACGCTTGGGTTAGCGCGGACGACTTGGATGCGGCCGAACATATTGACAACTTCCACCGGCGCTTTCCGAACAAGCCCGGTCCGGATTTTTGACTTCACTCGGATGTTGAAACCAAGAAAATACGTCTGATTCAAATTTTACATCACAAATATTTACAACGTTCCTTTTATTTCGCCTAGGTCTCTTTGGACCCTCCTCCCTACCCTCCGGTCTCCTCCGGACTCTTCTCCAATACCTCCTAGTCATCGTCAATGACATACCTCCCATCGTCGTCCTTGTGGAAGCCCTCCGGAGTCGAGTCGTTGATGACCAGTTGAACGGTCATCGCGGTCTCGATCGGCTCGCTCTTCACCCGCTCCGGCACCTCCGGTGCAGGAGTTGGGAAGCGGGGCGGCTCCGGAATGGGCTCCGGAACGGGCTCCGGGTCCACCTTGATGACTTCGAAGGTGGCTACTTGGGGGCCACTAGCGACTGCGACTGTGGAGGTCGCCGTGGGTTCTTCGTGCTCCTCCGGCACCTCCGGCACCTCCGTCTCCATCGCCACATCCTCCGGGTTCCTCGCAGTCTCGAAACCCACCGGCCACCCAGTCGAGGGCTCCCGCGGGGCCTCCGGTGCCTCCGGGACCTCCGGCGCTTCTTCTTCCTCCTCCGACTCCGATGCGACCCGTTTCGCCACCTTGCGACGCTTGGTCGGGCGCTCCGGCGCATCCTCCACCTCCGAATCCCCTCCGCGTTTCCTCCTGGCCTCCGCAGGCCTCCGCGCCCCCTCGGTGAGGCGGTCCACCTCCTCCAATTCCTCCGAGGTCAACTCCGGGGCCTCCGACGCCAATCCCATCAACAGCAGCATCCGGTGAGCAAAGGGCTGGATAGCCCCTTGACCCTCCGGCGCCGCCAGGGACTGGAGGATGAGCTCAACCGCTCGCGCGACGAGTCGGCTCTGCTCCCACTCCTCATGGTGGATGGCCACAAGCGTATCCATACGCTCCCGGAGCTCCCGGTACCACCGGCCACCCCCGGTCGACTTCTTCTCCTTCTTCTCCCTCCGTTCGCGCTCCGCCCTGGTGCTATCCCGCACCTCGCGCTCGCCCCGGCGGCTCCGGGTTTCCCGGACGCTCCGGAGCGCCCGCGAAGGCCCTGCGACAGGCCCCGAAACCGACTCGCGCGCCTCTTGCGCCTCGCGACAAGCGTTCGGGCGCACAGGACCTCCGGCATTGCTGCACAAGATGTGCTTCGCGCGGCAGCGCTCGCACGCGGAACGACCGTTCCGGACAAGGCACTGCGCACGGACCCTCTGGCAAGCAGCGCAAACTGTAAAAGGTTAGCTCCGGCACCTCCGGTCATGTTGCGACGCACCATTCTCGTTGTTCTCGATATCGCTATCGAGCTCGTCGTTCTCCTCGTCTCCGTCATCGTCCGCGCGTTCCGGGGTCTCCGTCCGGGCCCACTCGATAGGCTCCTCCTCGTCAAACTCCGGGTCCTCAGCATCGAGGTCCGCCAGGCGCTGCACGACCTGCGCTGCCCTCGCGGCCGCCTCCTGGAGCTCCGCCGCCTCCGCCTCATGCGCCGCGATTATTTCCGCCCGGCGCGCTTCACGCTGCTCGCGCCGCCTACGCGCTACCTCCTCCCGCACCTCCGCCGACGACGCACGGCCCTTCCCCTTCGAAGCGCCGCCGGAGCCGCCCCCGACGTCCCCGGGCGACCCCTCGCGTCCATCGTTGCTGTTTCCGTCGTCTTGCATTGCGATGTGGGTTGGATGTACCGGGATGGTGGTGGTAAGAGAGAGAGTTGGTTATGACTCGAAAACCAACAGCACGTGACTTTTTGATCTTGTTTATTTTCTCACGATTCTCCATTGTTCTTTCGTCTTGGTTCCTCATGGGAGAGGAACCTAAGAGGGGGATACTGTTATATCCGTGCAGCCTCCCTCTGACGTCCGGCCAATTCCTGGCCATCATCCGCCCCCCTCCGGTACCTCCGGTACCGCCGGAGCTCCGGTCATTGACCGGAGCCTCCGGACGTCCGTGTATCATCGGGTTTTTACGCAATGAAGGATTACTGAGCGTTTCCCGTTTATCCGTCTTCTCATCTTCTTCCTTATTGTCTTAGGACTTGTCATCACTTCCTCCAACACGCTCTATTGTTTAGAACCACCCTCCTTCCTATTATGGAATACAATTAGCTACTTAGTATATATATCACTTTAATACGTCTTGTACTTGAGATTGATAATTAACGTTGCTTGGCTCTAACTCCTTGCACTGAGTCGCCTTTGCACTCCTCGTCCTCCTCCGGTACCTCCGGTCGTCGTCCTCTATACCGGACTACCTGCCGGTCAAGGTAGTCGCTCACCCTTTACCCCCTGTGGTGTTGCGATCACTCGTATACAGCCCGGACCCTCCGTCGGACCTCCGGTACCTCCGGCCCTTGCCGGACCTCCGGCACCTCCGGCACTTCCGGTCCTCCATCCCCGGCTCGGTATATAACAATCTATCCATTCCTGCCTTCCACTGGGGGCAGGCTATGATCTCCGGGCCCCGCAGATAGCCCGGAGATCGAACGGAAATCAATAATCTCCGTGCGATCTCCAGGCTATCTGCGGGGCCCGTAGATAGCCGGAATATTTAAAATCTTCCGTCGATCTCCGTATGATCTCCGGGGCCCGGAGATCACCCGCAGATCAATAATCTCCGTACAATCTGCGGACCATCTGCGGGGTCCGTAGATTTTGAATCTACGGACCCCGTAGATCATCCGGAGATCTTGACGCAAACATCCGAGAAAGGGAATAAATGAATGCTTCTAAGTTGCTTGAATAGGAAATTATTCCTATGCCTCACGTATATCATGAAAAACAAAACATATTTTCATTATCTCAAACAGCAAAACAAGATTCGCACCTTTGTAACTATATAGAGAGTTAGGAGAAGGCGGCGCACCAAGGTATGATGAGATCTGCAGTGGGACTTTTCTCGAAATTGGGGACCTGTCGAGACAATCAGCGTAGATCAGGAAATGTGACAGAGGACACAAAGTAACTGTAAACAGAGTGTGCGACGAAGATCGTGCAGAACGCAACGAGTCCGGGTGGGTGGATGAGCACGAGTTGCGCGGCCTGGAATGGGCGCCTTGCCTGTAGCGCACCAGTTCCGAGCCCCGGCACGTCTTGCGGTTGTGTGGCCCGTGTATAGTCTTCCACGCATTCTCCGATCGTAGCCGCGCACACCACGCCTGAGGCGGACTCGCGTCGGCAGTGTGCGCGCGGCTTCGGTTTTGGTCGTTGGAAGCCCTAAGTCGAGCGCGGGAAGTCGGACGCATCGTGGATGCAGCATCGTCAACGCGTGCCGCGCACCAGACCAGAGGCGCCGTATGCCGCACACGACGAGCCGGGACGGAAACTCCAAGGAGCGCGCGGTGTACAGCATGCAGTGCGAAGGGACAAACGCGGGGACGCACACGACGCGAGGGATGGCGTGCTCGAGAGATCTTCGGATAGAGGTCCAAGCTGTACAAGGTACACTTGAAATCCAAGAATCTCTCGCCCCCCAGACGCACGGCTTCGCTAACGAGGACCGGCAATGCATGACGGCGGCGAGTCGCATAGGAGCAGCTCGAAGTCGACGCCGCAGAGGGGTATCGCCTGCAGCACCACACGGCGAGCGCAAAAGCAGAGGCGCGCGCAGGGCACAACGCGACACCAGCGGGCGCATCCGTGACGAGATCCAAGCGCGTCGTCGAAACTCCTGCTGGAGGACGGTGAAATGGGTGTGGGCCGCGACGGTTTGCGCGGCGGGCCGACGCTGGGAGGCGGAGGGGGTGGTCGCGTAGGGGTCGGACACCCAGCGGCGCCGCGCGCTGCTCTTCTTGATCACCTCTGCCGTCTCCCCCTCCTGGATCTCCCCTGCGAGCGCGTCCTTGGCGAGCAGCGGCACCATGTCCTTGGCATCCCCCGTGCCAGACATGTTCCAGTTCGGCGCGTAGGACAAGTCGCCTTCGGGACCGCTGTGGCCCCTCCACCGCCGCCACCGCCGGTCACGGCGACATGCCCTCGCCCCTCGAGCTATGGGAGGAGTACGGTGCATCTGGGTTGATGTCGCGCATCCGATTACGCTTCTGCTCCGTGGTGTCGGCCGCTCGGAGCTGTCCTGAGGCACGGGCGGAGTTGGCGGGGAGGTGGCAGCGGAGTGCTGGGGAGGATGAGTCCGAGAAAGCGAAGGCGAGCCATTTCGGTCGATGCAGAGGGAACGTGGGCGCACCAGCGCCAGTCGAGTCGAAGGGAGGGGGCGGGCCACGCGCGCAGTCGACGTAGGACTTGGGCATGCGGTCGGCATGGGGCTTGGGTGTGCAGGAAAGATCAAGCAGGCGTGGAGCCCCGGGCCATGCTCGACTGGGCCCGCGCGCTGAGGGATGGCTGGGCCAATGAGACGAAATCGTGTCCGACGTTGCGCGCGGGCTCCTGGGAGGCTGAGAGACACAGGGCGGCGGGTCCGGGCGAGAGGGAATTCTGGGTGCACCGAAGTTATGTTGGTCCACAGGATTCAGGCAGACAATAGAAGACTCACAGTTATCCATCAGGTGCGAGGTACGGCGTATACACGTTGCTGTTGATCCCGAGCTTGCCCTCGACTTCGGCATCGCGTATTCGATTGCGTGAAGTCGAGCACAAGCTCGGACGTGGGGACCTGTGGCGCGAGTTGTCTGACACCGACGACAAGGCAGAGCAGTTCGTCACTGCCTCCGACTCCTTACTGCCGTTTCATTGCAGAGTGGCGAAATGGTGAGAAATAGGGCAAAGAAAAAGGGGGCAGCGACGCACCGAGTTTACTCGCGCGTGCTGGTCGCAAGGTTTCAAGATGTTGTGCTGTCACACGAAGAAAAAGACGGGAGTAGCGGGATTCCGGTTAGTTGGACGACGAAGACGCCAAGCAGTACACGCATGGAGATGACGTGAAAGAAGAGGCGTAATTCACGCTGTGCGTTGTCGGCGCATCTTTGGCGGCCTGGGTCCCAGTGGGCGCCCGACGCGGCGGCAGAGCGTGGGCGAAATGGCATCGTTGACGTGGAGCGTGACAGGAGGTTAGCACGAGGCGAGGGTGACGACGAGAACGGCGGAAGCACGCGAGGAAACTGCAAAGAGAAATAGCTCAATCATAGCCGAAAAAAATAGCGCTTGACGCACCAGCCATCCGAATCGCCGATCTTCAATTCTCCGTGTCTCAATTTTCCATTGACTTTGAAGTTCCAAGATACTTGCATGAAGTTTTGAGGGATCCCGATAGAGAACGGAAGAGCTCGGGAGTAGCAACCGCGGCCAGCTGGACCAGCACAAATTGCGGACGTAAATGTTTTGTTTGGTTGGACCAAACTGATTAATGTTGCTGACGCGGCGCAAGCCCGATTCAGGCTCAGGATAATCTTAACTCTAAATTATGCGGACGCCTTCGCCTCCGACTCGATCTCACCAGCTTGCGTGCGCCCGCCGACGGCTGTACACTGCATACGAATGCCGTGCCCGGTGGGCATGCGGCGAGTAGCGCATTCCGCCCGACTCGACACGACAACGAACTCCACCCGCCTAAATCCATTTTTTTCGCGCGTGTTTGAGTCGCTCACCAGTGCTCGGGGAGCGCAGGATATACGACGCATCAAGTTACGTACATACATGAGTGGCCGGCGAATTTGCATCTGCGAGTCCCGCAGCGTCAACTTTGGATCTACGCCTCTCGGCAACCTGAGCCACAGGGATGCTCAAATGCCGCATACGAGCAGCTACATCCACTGCACTGGCCTGCTTGGCCTTAGCAGATTCAAACGCAACAAATTGTGTCGCCCAAGCCCAAGAAATGCTTCCCGGGGAGTCTGATGGCTCGAACGGAACGAGATGGGATTTGTCCCGATATCTCTCATAGCGGGTGTCTGGAAGAGAAATCTCGGCAAAGGGTGCTGCCTCCAGGGTTGTTACTGGACCATCTTTCACGGTTTTAATGCCTGTGCATTGGAGGATTGCGAGAAAAACTCGAGATTTGTCAAAACAAACCAAAGTCGCGAAGAGCCCGTGGATTTTCAGTAGATGATTGTCGGCGGTAGATTTGGAATAGATCGTTGATGATGTTCGATCCCAACTGTCCCCACCAATGGAAAAGTAGCGAACACGGAGAAGCCGGTCGTGGCTTCTCTTGTCATCGATGTCAAATGTCGTTATTAAATGCCCCGAAGTCATGAGAGAAGTATCATACCTTAAATCACAATGCCACTGGAAAGACACAACTAGGCCATGCATCTAGTAACTATCGTCAGTAAGAGATGAGAGAAAGAAAAAATGTAGCTGGGTCTGTACAGGCATAGTTTCGGCCTGACAAGCATAGACCCGGCTGTGCGACGGATATTCAGTGAGGACATCGACATGATGGTGGTGGGATAATGAATGCACTTGACACTACTCAATCACAGTCGCGGCGAGTGGGGGATCAACAAAAGTGGCCGCGCAGTCACGGTCTTTAGGTCAAGTCAGTTGGTATCTAATTCAACGAAGTAAGGATTGAACGCACCGGGAGTTCAACGATAGTCTCTCCATTCGAAATCCCTGGAACTAGCGTGGGTCCCGGACCTAATTAAACGAAGTCAGTAACTAGTGGATGGTTAAATAGAAATTGGGACGAACCGCGCTCGAGTCAATGGCATTTTGAAGTCCTGCGCGCGTCCATCTGATAAAAGTCAGTCCGAGTTGAAGGACATGGGAGTACAACGTACATTTGAGGGAATTGATTGAAAATAGAGCGATTTGGTGGAGGGGTTGTGGAGATATGGGCTGCCGACGTCGGGCCAACTTTTCTGAAAACGGCAATAATGCTTTGAATTTATCTACATACCTCTGTTGGTCGCACACCACGACTTGGCGTGTAGCCTGTCGAAACTCTCCGCACATGGCAAGGTCCGCCGCTACCACCCTCGTGCACCCTTGATGGCAACGCGCCGTAAGATGTCCCGGAACGCGGGGAGGAGAACGACGCGCATCTGGCGTGTGCGCGGCATGCGCGGCGTCCGCGAGCGTATATGTCGATGGTGAGGGCGTCAAAGATACATAGCTTTCGAAGGGTTAGATAAAGCCAATTAATCGTTATTCCGGGTTTATACACTTGACGACTGCATAATAACGGAGGAAAAAAATCATATGCAAGTGAGTATATATGTACACGGTGAGTAGGACCGATCATCTCTGCTCTGGCCGTGATTCTACAAATCAGTCAGCACAGCGCCAGCGCAGACAAGAGAAAAGAAACTCACGACTCTAGATCTACAGTAGCCTGAGAATCAAATTAATGTACCCTTTGCCATTCGCCTCCTCCATCGCCTTCTGTGCAACCGCGCCCTTGCCCACGCCTGTGCCGTAGTCCCGGCCGACGTCCACCCGCACGACACGCCCGAAGGTACTGAACAACTCGCGCAGGTCGCTCTCCTGCGGGATGTAGCCCTGCGGTGCTCGCATCGACACCAAAAATGGCCGCGGATGTGCTCAACATCCTCCATGACTTTCTCAACGGCGGCCTGTGCGTGCGATTCTTAATTTGAAAAAATGAAATGAAATAAAATAAAAGAACACCCACCTCCCAAAAAATGAAACACTGACCCCGCACGTCTCCGTCTCTTTCTCAGTCGCCCTCCCGTTCTCCACAGGAGTATGGTTTATTGAAGAAGGGAAGAAGACTCAAGAAACTTAGAAAGCAAGCAAGATTTTGTTTATCAATACTATTTGCGCAACATCGAGTGTCACGCGAATTTTAGCCGAACGCGCCAACTCTGGCGTACTCAAAAAAACTGGCCCTACCCCACATGTACAGTTTCGCACAACGGCGTCTTTGCGCAAACCCAATCGCCAGTTCGAACCCATACGGCGGAACCGGGCATGCTCATACTTTCCGTTAATACCTGGGTCATCGTTTGACCGCCTCGCCGCAAATTGAGGTACGTACACCAGCATCGAGAATGAAATACTGATTATTTCTTAGCATTCACTCACCGTCTTGCACGCCCGCATTGGAAGGCTCAGGTGCGTTCTCCGCCATCCCCGCAATTGCGCTGATTCTAATTGTACTTTCACCCTCTCGCAGCCGATATCCTCATCCGAATTGTATCTTGTCTTGTCAGGGGCAACTCGCAAAGCGACCCTCCCGCGTCGTGCCCGCCCGCGAACCCTACATCTGGCACGGGAGCGATACTGTTACTACGCTGCCCACGATACAGGTAACAGGCAATACCACCCCTGCAAAATGCAGATCACGTGGGGCGCCAGCCCCGGCACGCCATGTTCGCTTTGTGCTCCTAGGTATTTGTTGGAGCTTTAGCTGAGTGGTTATACATACATAAGCATGTAAGAATGTTTTTCGTGTGGTCGCAAGTTCGACTCCGTCTTGTGTGTCTTTTTTGCTGTGTCTCGACTCCGTCACTGGCTATCCCGGATTCCCAGTCCTGTCTCGAACATTGTGGAACCTACATATCCATGGCTACTGGTAATTGAGCCTTTCTTTTCCACTGGAGAGGAGCACAGATCTTTTTACAGTAATTACAAGCAAGTGACCATACATTTATGCATTTAGGTTTCAGCCCAAATTGACCTTGGGAAAAAATTGATTGAACACATTGAAGGACCTTTCAACTTCAGTGATTCAGCTTTGAAGTACACAGATGAAAAAGTGCCCCCCCAAACCCCGAGGTAAGCAACTTCAAGAAGGACACAACAAAAGAGACGGAAAAAAATGCCGCTACGCCGGAGTCGAACTTGCGACCGCACGAAAAGCATTCTCACATGCTTGTGCATGTATAACCACTCAGCTAAAACTCCAACAAATACCTAGGAGCACAAAGCGAACATGGCGTGCCGGGGCTGGCGCCCCACGTGATCTGCATTTTGCAGGGGTGGTATTGCCTGTATCTTGCCCACGCTTCTGTCGGTGTTCGACCGGCGCCCCGCTTCACGCTCCGATCATGACTCACTGCCCCGCCCTGCCTCCACGCACCGTCCTCCGTGCGTTCTCCGGATCACACTGCGCGAGCCTCCCTCTCGCCGCAACCGTGACCTCCATTTTCTTCGACTCGCCTCCATCGCCTCCACGGTCCAGATGCCTTCGAACTACATGGGTGCTACGCCGGCGCCATGCTCTCTGGAAACAACACGACATTTTGGAACTCGACGCATCGCGCATAATTCGCGCAACATTGAGATGATTCAAGATTGAATTTCTGGAACGATTGCGGACAACTTGGGCTTTTGCATGTGCGTTCTTTTGTACATATACTCTGAACACTTTTCCTACATTGTCCTTTGTTTCAGCTTGCGAACCGCTCTAAAATCTTGCATACATCGTTGGACCCCAGCCCCCGGGGAAAACTGTCTGCAGGACGTGATGCGCGTTTCTCCGTTAGAAAGATCCCAACTAGGATACAGTAATCCGAGGCCCGTTCGTCTTTGCTCGTTTTGACCAGTTTACCTGGCATCTAACACACACGTCGTCACCCTTCAGCAGAATTTCCTTTTTGCTTAATCCCGCCGCGGCGGCCCTCCGTTGATGCATTGAGCTGTGTCCGTTCCCCTTTTCTCACTTCTTTATCCAGCCAAACTGATAAACTGGTTGGCCCAGCCTCTTGCGACTTGCAATCGATCAACTGACCACATACGCTCCGACATGGGATTTGACACTCGGTTAGTCGGTTGGTTCGTTCCGAGTGCGTTTGTTAGAAGGCTGAGAGTGGTGCCGTGAATTTCGGGTGAGCGTCGTGTTGAATTCTGCGCACATGAATCTAACACCAACAGGACGAGGATATTCCGTATGTAAAAAGGGGCAACCTTACAGTTCGAAGGCGTCGACCCCGAGGCAGGCATTATATTTTACTGAAATCAAGGTGACTGTGTCCAAGATATCTCAGAGGCTGTTTTATTCATATCGCCGTCCAGCACCCTCTAAAAGAAAAATTTGGGCGTCCGCCATTCATCAAATACACTAATTGCACGTCGTGGGGACTCTAGTTGGTTTCCATAAGGCCCTGTCCGAAGAGGACATGACATTCAATCCATGAAGGACACGGTGGCCCACGCTTGGGGAAACAGAAGTTGCATGAAGTCCTGCCGGCGGTTGATCGTTTCCACACACATATATTATCTCGCCGGTCTGAATATATTTGCAGAGGACGAAGAAAACAATTACAACTCGAACGTGCGCACAGCGCTGCGCGTTTGGCTCTGGAACAGGCAACAGGAGGTGCGAGAGACAAGTTCAGTCGTGGCAGCGGACGTGATGGCGGGCGAGGGGGACGCGGCGGTGGGCGTGGAGGGCGGGATCGCGACAGCGGCCGGGGCGGGGACATGGTCAGGGAGGCCGCGGTGGGCGCGGCGGAGGGTGAGGTCGGGAGGTGGTCTGGATCGTGTGGAGGGCCGGGGAAGCGGTGCGGGCACGGAGGGAGATGACGCTGTGACCGGGGAGAAGAGGAAGCGTGCGAACTCCCAGGCCTTGAGCTCACACCCCCTGCGGCGGACATCTTCATTCGGATCCTGCGGAATGCCGGGGAAGCGGTGCGGGCACGGAGGGAGACGACGCTGCGACCGGGGAGAAGAGGAAGTGTGCGGACTACCAGGCGTTGACCTCACACCCTCCGCGGCGGACGGCTTCATTCGGATCCTGCTGCGCCTCCTTCAAGACTACATCAACGATGCTTTCCAAGATCATCAGCTTTTATTTCTGTGCGCTAGTCGTTGCCTATCATCCGGATTAACACCCATCTTCAAGCACCAAAAAGTTTACCGAAATCTGAGTCCGCCGCTCTGCTCGTGCGCTGATTGTTGTCCAGGGCGTCCCCTTCCTAGCCCACCTATTTGGAATCAAGTCTGGGGTGTACACGATTCACAACAAGGCGTTTGGTGGCCTCCACGCGAGACAGCGTTGGAATAACACTGTCTCCAAAGCGGCCAATCTCGGTACTGTAAGGTCGAGGTCATTTCATATCATTGTTAGTGAGCCATGGACGCTGATAAACCAGCCTTGTAGCGAGAGGTCGGGGAAGCGGCGCCAGTGCGGTGCGGTATGGCATATCCAACGTTGGTCTCCAGGTTGCGTTGGTTTCCAAGGTGCGTAGGTGTCAATGATATCATTTTCCCTGAAGGACCAGAGGAGCTCTGTCAGCCGCAAACCCCTGTCAGTTAAGTCTTAGTTACGCGGTCGCCGATCCCATAAAATTGATTTTATAGTCTCGCATAAACAAACTCTCACAGTTGAGATTGCTCGTAGCTCGCATGTTGTAAGTATAGATTGACTCCAAAGGACCTGTAATTAAGTGATGGCTACATATCGCCACTACTTCGGCGTTGCTCCCTGGAGAGCCCAGCGAATGATGGCACATTACCCTCATCCTGCGCCACGCTCAATTCCCACTCTATTTCGCGTTTTCTGACGTGGATTTTTTACATACAATGGATCCAATATCAATAATATCATCCACAGTTCAAGTACAGCCAAGCCGTTTCCTTTCTGATACAGTAAACACCGACTGCAACTCAGATGTTTTATCACCTCGGCCGTACGCAATGCGCATATGCGTACCAATTACTAGTACTGTACTCGAAAGATGAAGCAGTAGTAACGGCTCCCGATCCGGCCGCCGATTTTCTCTCTTTCCACCGTAGATTAATGGCAAACCTAATACAAAGGCCTCGCCTTCGGCGTGCCAACGTGCGACCCCGACACGCCGTGCCTCAACAGCAGCCAGACATCGTCGTCCATGAGCACCGAGTGCCGCCCATTACCCGTCAAACACGTCAAGGCTATCGTCCCCCCCGCTCGCCGTAGCCGCGGCCGGCGGACCGTATCGACGAGCTGCGCGACTGCGACGGCGTCGTTTTCGACTCCTCCCTGTCCGTGCGTTCCGCGTCCACGTCCGTCTGCGGCTCCTGGACCGTATCCATCGTGTCGTCGTTCGCGTCAGTCAAAAGTGCACGGGTTGAGCAAACGACCGACCAGTTCAAGAGTGGAAGAACTTAGGAGTGAAGAAGAATATATGCGATACTTTGCAGGCAGATAATCAGTTATCCGAGTCGTTGAGCAGAAAATGAAAGACGAACCTGGGTTGAGGGCAGATCACATGTGTGAGGTTGAACCAGTTAAAAATACAGGTCATGTCGACTCCGACAGTCGAGGGGAAATATGGGAACTAAGTGTGGAATCTGGACGTAACACGTCTCTCTTAGATGAGTCAAACTCGCGGTTATTTGGTGGTAAAAAAGGCGCATAAATTCGGCCTTAAGTCGACTATTAGCATAACAGTGACCTTCGAGTCAAGAATCAGCGAACGGACAGTTACAGATCGAGTTGTAATACTCACAGCTCACACAAGAAGAGCGTATGCAATCTAGATGAGGATAAGATCAAGTCAGTCGAGGTGCGAGCGCAAGAAATGAAAAGAGATCACTCACCGAAATCAAACGCCGGCATAATTTAGATTCACGGCAAAATGATCAGTTCAAGAAAAACATATACATACTTAAACACGATCGAACAAACCGGGCCAATTCGAACTTGATTCGTCAGTTGAAACACCAATGGAGCAGAATTTCAAGATGACAAGGACTCCGAATTAAAGAATTAACCCACAGGATGCCTGAATGGTCGATGATGAACATAGCCGAGCGAAAAATGGTAAAACGAACATAAGTCGAGCCTGCTGTCAGTTCTGCGAGTCGATGTATTGAGAAATGAATCGAATTAGAGAACTTGAAGGGAACATGCCACCTGTCTCGTGGATGAGTCAAACTGACAGTGGACTGAAAAAAATTACGCATATATTGGACTTGAGGTTAGAATAGCGGCGACCTTGTAAATTGGGTTCCAAATACTCACAGAGTCCATCAGAAGGCCAGATGCAGTCTAATTGAGAAGGAGAGTAAGTCAGTAAGAGAATCGAGATAACTCACCAAATGCGGCACGCATATATGCCGGTTAACCAGACAGGAAGAATTTAATTGAAGAACCAGATATAGCAAGTCTGAAGGACGAGAGGAATAAGTGAGTGGTATTTGAAGCTGAAGCCGTTGGCGGGTGTCGTCGCAGCGCGCATACAAAAAGAGGAGAGATTTGCATTGTGATGGGCTGCAATATTGCCTCGATGTCAAGGTGGTGGGTATTGGACTCGGAGAGCTACTAGCGCGCGCTCATGGAGTCGGCGATGTGGCAAGTGGCACATGCTACGCCTTCAAGCATCAGGTCCGGCTGCGTCGAAGGGAGCGAGAGGAGCAGCGTGGCGTAGTGGTCCAGTGGTAAATTTAATCATCTGAATTTGCGTTATATGTGCCGGACCAAGTTTGGGCGTGGAAGATTACTACACAGTCTGTTTGGTTCCGAGGTCGTTGCCAAACAACCGCTAGATCTTTTCCGCCTCGACTTTCGCAAGACGGGAATGAGCGGGATGGACGAACCCAGGTCTCTGAAGGAGCTGGTAACGATAATTGTTCCGGTGCGCTACTATGCTCTTTTTCTTTTTTTTTTTTTAAAAAAAACCTCCAGCTCTGAAATACGCCCCGAAATGAAGCGGCAGTCGGAAACCTCGCCTTTGCCTCCACCTCGAACTCACCTCCGCTGCATTCCTCCCCGATGACTCTGCCCGTGCCTGTCACTCTCGCCGGGAATGTAAACTGGGTCCGTGCAGTGCCCGCGGCAACACAAACCTCGGCCGCTGGCGTGCTCAAGATCATGGACATCTCGCAATCGAGGTCCGACGACGAGCACCGCAACCTTCGCATGCCCGCGTCGTGTCGGGTGAGGGTGCGGCGGATGGCCCGCCCGATTTGGATGCCGACGCACACGACACCGCTATTCTCGCGCCCATCTCCGAGTTCACAACGTCAGGGTGCCATTCTCTTTATTTACCCTGTTTTTTTCTTTCTTATTTGCATCTACAGTGTCTTCCGGTGCTGCCAGACACGTGCACTTCCTCCTCTTCATTTACGACAAACTGCGCTCTCCAATGCGCCGTCCGGTGCGCAGCCGCATCCCGTTGCTTGTTGGCCCTTTGGCAGCTGCCCCGTCGCATTCTTGCGCGTGACCGCCTCCTCCGTCGCATCCTCTAACATCAATTGGCGTCACCAAGACCGCCGCCCCCTCGAGCGACGCCGTCGGCCGCATCTGCTTCTGGTTCGCGTTCGCCTGCATCACATCTATTTGATTCCTAATTCTGCTCATAGCCAGGACCCGACCACCGTTCACACCCTCTTGGGATCAGCATGGTCCCGTTCCAGAGAAGAGTGGGAGGATGCCATGCAAACACAAACGCAGATGCGACGCTGCCCGTGCGCCCATATGTCCGCCGCGGCGGGGTCGAGCGGGCTAGGGGAGGGAGTGCATGCGACGTATAGGGCGTGTCGTGTGGAGTGGCTTTGGCAGCAGGCGCCGGGAAAGCTCCTGCGCATCTCCCGGCCATGCTTCTTGCCCCTAGACCCACAAGTCCACTCGACGCTCAGTGCCTTCGTCGACCTCGTGGAGGGCACGGTGAACCACGTCCTCGTCCCTGGCGAGCATCGGTGACTGCGCGCACACGCACGCTGGGCAGAGCGCGTGGGCCAGGCACTCGCCCACGGAGGCGTACACGAACAACGCGGTAAACGCGGCCGTGTATGGGAGTGCGGGGTACACGAATACGAACGCGGAGGAGTATGATGTGGTACTATGGGGTGCGCATAGTCGGACGAGGTTGGTGTCTTCCCTTCTCCACCTTCTCCTCTCATTCTGATCACCCTTTCTTTGGGCAGATACTCCCGAAAAGACGAAGCATCCGATACCCTGGGCTGTCTCCCCACCCTCGCCTCTTGGACACGCGACTTCCACTGCGACTACTCACCCGCTCTCCGCCGCCCACCCACGACGCACCCTAGCCCACCGGCGCCCTGGCCACTGTCATACACGCCCACCGAGTCCGCGCATGCCACGCACATGCGCCAGATGCCCGTCGCCCTCCTCCCCGCATTCCACAACGTCGTGCTACGTGTCGTCGTTGAAGTGCACGCGCGAGGGCGGCAGCGGCGGACCCTGCTATGCTCGCCGCGCGCATGTCACTCGCGGACGTTGTGTGCGTCACCCTGAAAGCAATCAACGACCTCTCGCACTTCGGGATCAGCAATTAAATGACGTGCGTCTCGTCGTTCCACTCCCTACTCTGAAACTAAATAAATTTGCCAGTGCGCAGGAAGTCGCAGAGATGGTCCTCATTTGCAGGTGCTTTGGCTACATCCAGCCAATCGCAAGGTATCTACTCTACGTCTACGCGTCATCTATGCTTTAATTAACTATTTCCTCGGGGAATATACAATGCGATCCACCGCGGTGTCGAGCCCGAGCTCTTCCCGTGCCTGCACAAGTTCGGGATCGCCTTCTACGAATTCAACCCCAGTGCGCCGCGCCCCTTCTGCAATATATAATCTCCAAATTTGCTGACCGACACAACGTAGTCGCGGGCGGGTTCTTCACGGGCAGGTACAACTCGGTAGACGACAAGCCCGAGAGCGGCTCGTGCTTTGATCCCGGGCGTAGCCAGCTCAAGGTGCGCGTTCCTCCCTCCATTCTATCAAGCTTCCTAATCGGTCCGCAGAATTAACGTAACCGATATTTGAAGGAGCCGTACTTCCAGGCGGCAGTCCGGGTCGAGCGGCACGGGCCGACGATGGCAGAGGTTGCGCCGCGCTGGATCTCGCACCACAGCCTCGTGCGCCGTGAGTGCGGCGATGCGGTGCTCATCGGCGCGTCGAGCCTCGAGCACATCGAGCAGATATTACTATTACTCAGTCTATTAGGCCATGTTCATTCCGATTAACAATTAACGTTTCGGCGGCTACGTCAGCGCCTAAAAAGATCATATGCATTTGATATCCCGCCTTCCTGCAAACAGGTGTTTACCTCCCGTGGACTCAACTCCAGCTAGCATCTGTCGTCTAACGAGGTCTGAAAGGCTTCACGAAGGTCAGGAACTCGGATATCATGATATCCTGCTGAATGTCGAAATGGTCAGCTTAAAGTACCTCGAGTTCAATTGAAATCGGCGTTTCATACGTAGTATATAGCCTGCATCCTCGGCCAGAAATCACTCAGATTCAAGATCCATGAAGTACTTACTCACCCCGGTCAGCCCAAGTGAAGAGTTCCTCAATAAAACATATTGGCGCACATTCCAGCGTTAGAACAAGCTAAAAGCATTCGCATACCGTTTTTGCCACGCGCCACGCAAGAACCAAGTAAGTTTTTCATAGGAAGGTCGTGGGTTCGCCGTTGCAGCAGGGCCAAACGCCGGGTTGTAACTTCAATACTAGGGTTGTCGAACCATCCATCCTTTCACGACAACGAGCCCAATACATAACAACCACGGGTTGGATTCGTTGCGAGGTTGGAATCGGAAAGCAGCGAAGGTTGTCGCATCCCCATCCCCATGGCTGGTTGGGGCGTCGTCGCACGGGCCGACGACGACGGAGACGCGGATGAGGACGCCCGGCGAACGAGTGTCGCCGCGCACGGGGGCGCTGGAGTTGCCTGAAGCAGTCGTAGTCGTGCTGTGTGGGGGAAGAGGAGAGTTAGAGTTGGGAGTCAAGAGACGTAAGAAGAGAAAGACCCCGGTAGGAAAGAAGGAATGGAAGACGCTGGAGGAGGATGAAAAAAAAAGAAGGAACGGGCGAAGAGCGAAGGGGATGAAAGGGTAAAGAAGGAAGAACGAAAGAAAGAAGGCCCGAAAAGAAACGCGAAGAAAGACACCCCACCCACCTGCTTCAAAATCGCCGCAGGCCTCGCCGCCGCGCGCGGGTCCACGCTCGAGATCTTGACGAGCCCCAGCACGCTGCTGTGTCGTCGCTCTCCCAGTTGTCGCCGTCTGCACCAACGTCGGCCTCGCTTCCTCCCTCTCCGTCTACATGCCCTTCGCCGCCTCCGACGGTCCGCCGCCTGTCACCAGACGCAGAGCACCAGGGAAAGGGAAAGGCACGACCTTGAGCCCGGACGACGCTTACCTCGCGTTGAGCTTGACGGGCAACGTGGAGGAGGGCGTGTGCCGAGCGCGGTGAGCCTCCTAAAAATTGTATAGTATACGTACTTTGGACCACTCAATGATGTCTCGGCATGCGAGGGTTCAGTGAGTTAGGGCGGCATAATCTCGCTTATAACTTAAGTCAACCAGTATAGAATCAAACGGTAGGCAAAATTCGAACGCACCTGGTAGAATTCGACTATAGGCTCGCGGCCTGAGATCGTGAAGAGTGAATCTAATGAACCAGAATTTAAAGTCAGTAGATGGTCGTTGAGCAGAGAAAAAAAATCAAAGACAGTCCCGGGCTCAGCCAAAGCAGCGGTATAGTTCTACCTACAGCTCAAGTCGACCAGAATAAAAGCAAACGGCGCTAAAATTTTGAATGCACCTACGGTATGAATCTCGAGCATTAAAACAGAGCGTACTTCGAGATCAAGGACTTCAAAGAAATAATTACAGTTGGCTGGATTTTTCAGCGGCATGTGAACAGAGACATCATCGGCCTCCTCATCGAAGATGTGGACCAGGTAAATCAAAACCAGAAACAGTCTGAAAGAGTGAACAGAGTTGCGAGTGATGCGAAATGATGCGAGCCGGTAATCAAAGATTTGTTTAGTTGCGCAAACAAATTGACGCACTTGTTTCGATCGCAAATGCATGCCTACGACCCTCTTTCCATCCGTCGAACATAAGGCGCCATCCGAGGCCACTTGCGTCGGCGTGGCGAACATGAGCGGTCATTCCGCCAAAATGGGACCTGGACCACAATCGACGTAAGTCCTCCAATTCTTGGCCAAATCTTTTGAACTAACACACCATTATGGTCATTAGAGTCCCCCGTCGCCTTTTTTCATGAGCTCCTCGCGCTCCGAACTTGTGCTCGACGTCGCCATGGCGATCTTGGGCGCTAGTTTTGCCGAAATGGGCCCTGCAGCCCACTGGATGTAAGTCATCCATTTCCTGCTCAAATCCTGCTCAAATCCCATGAACTAACTAACGTACACATGGGTACTCAGGACGCCCCTTTTCTGCGGCAAACGTCAGTTATCCACGGCCCTCTCCCAATCCAGCTGGAGCAGTTGGAGGCGTGGCTGCGGACGGTGCAGCTCTCCCTGAAGATCCTCACGGGTGCGCGATTCTCCCAGATTCCGACCCGATTTGCCACCGGGGCATCGAGGGCGTCGAGGACGAGACACCCGATGTCGATATGGCCATCGACGACACCACCCCAGATGCCAACGCGCCGGCCCCGCTGCTCGCGCTCATCCAGCCGGCCACCCTCGTCTTCTTGCCGCTCGCCACGTCACCGCACCTGCCCACGACGTCCGTCCTGAGCGCGATCCACCGAGTGCCTGAACAACATCTTCCTCACCCGATTTGAGCGCGGTGGACCCGCGGACGCCACCGGAGCGCCCGGGACATGGTGTGGGTGGGCTGTGCTAAGTGCGCTCGGCACACAGACAGGGCTCGGGCAGGAGCAGCGGCGCGCGGTGTGGGAGGTCGCCACGGGCGTCCTCTGGTCTGCTCTTTGGTAAACTGTTCTTCGCTCCCAAAGGCTCAATTTAATGTTTCCGCACAGAAGCCGAATTCAGAGCATGTGCAGGTGCTCATGGCGCTGTGTGACGGCATGGGCACGGGCGCGGAAGCGGCGCTGCGGGGCAAGTGTCTCGGGGCGCTCCTCGCGCAGCACGTCGACGCGAGCATGTGCATCGCTGCATACCTGGTGTCCATGCTGCCCACCGTGGACACGCCGTCGCCTGCGGGCACGGAGCCGATGTTGCAGGCGGCGGCATCGCTGATCCACATTACTCGGACGAGGACGCACCATGGGACGTGAATTTTCGCGCGGTCTCGAGCGGCTTGCAGGGAGTGTGGACAGTGTGAAGAAGGCGGTGCGGACCATTGAAGGGGGAGGGAGCTGCGGCGGCGGGGGGAGGAGGTGCAGGATAATTTGGTGGTGTTTGTGGAGTATCGGTGGGGACTGGGGTTGTAGTGTTGTAGTTGGAGAAAAATGTTGTTCAAAATGAGTTTGGTGGTCTTTGACTTTGTGGTACTGGACTTGATTCAAGCAGGGGAAGGCATGAAGCGCACGGCGGGCAGGATGCAGGTCTTGACAAAATCGGATGCAGTGCACTGAGGGTATCTTGCAACAATTCGCACAAACTCGCATTGACTCGCATCCGCATCACAACCTGACCTGCGCTGGAGGGGCACGGTCATTGCTATGTGGTCGCTTCGGAGTCAGATGGCAGTGGGACTAACTGAAGGGTGTTGCATTAATGTACTCTACCTGTACTGCTCACAATAATTCCCTATTTAAGTATCTTAGAAGCACAGTCTTTATCTCCTTTTCTGGAATGTTTGGTTCAAGATCTGCGGACCATCTACGGGGTCCGCAGATTCAAAATCTGCGGACCCTGCAGATGGTCCGCAGATGTTACGGAGATTATCTATCTGCGGGTGATCTCCGGGGCCCGGAGATAGCCCGGAGATATTCAGATTATTTTGAATATTCCGGCCATCTACGGGGCCCGTAGATGGCCGGAATATATCACGGAGATAATTGATTTCCGTGCGATCTCCGGGCTATCTGTGGGGCCCGGAGATGATAGTGTGCCCCCAGTGTTCAGAGCGTGTCCAGCGCTCCGCGGGAGGGAGAACGGCGTGGTAAGATGCGGTAAGTCTGGCGGTAAATCACCATCAGCCGCGTACGGGTAGCCGACGGATTTACTGCGTATGGCAGGCCCTAGACCGCCGCACGTGCAGCCGATTTACGATATTTACGATCTTTACCGTAAACAAGCTTTAGGACCCTGCCTTTGGCACGGACGCTCGCTGGGGCTCCGCCCCAAACCCCGGTGGATTCCGAGCTCGCCAACACATGGCGGATTCCGAGTCCCGTGTATGTCAGGTGATTATATCAGGTGACTTTTCCTGTGGCAGTGTTCGTTGTCTCTTAATATATAGGATTTCCCCAGCGTAAGTACTTACGCGACTTATGCGCGGCAAATCCACTTACTACACCAAATATATTCATCTGATGCGTATCTCGCGCCGTTTGCCTCCAGAAAAAAATACAGTACATCTATTAAGTCTTTCACATAGAATGACGTGCTCAAATGAGGTCGGAATCCCGAGAGAAAGGTATGAACGACGCGAATAGCCGCGAGAAGGTGGGAGGAAGTAGCCAAGCAAAGCCAAACATTTCCTCTTCTTCTCATCAACATCCACGACGCCAACGCGTTTTGCCCCCTACATGCACAACGGACTACGGCCGACTCGAGGGAACAACTTATCAATGCGCAAGCTTGCCCACCTCTTGCCTTTCCATGCTCTCCCTTCCTTAGGACGGCATTCCGGGTCCAGGGCGCAACATCTGCTCTGCGCTGTTTGTGAGCATCAACGGCAACGGTGCAACGAATCCTCGGCCATCCAGCTGGTTTGTGTAGCTGCAGGCAGCGGGTATGTTGTTATTTTCTCTGGTAGTCTGCCACCTTATAAGAGCAGGATAATTAATTATCTTTGGGATAGATCCCAGGAGTGTAATGCATTATCTTCCGGGTACCCTTATATGGAAATAAATCACATGACCATTATCGCTCTTGCAAAATAAAGGCCACAGGGAGGATCGAACTCAAAACAGTTTACACGAACTAATTACATAATCAGCATTATAGAAGACATGTTACCACCTGCACCATGAGGGAATTGAAGTAGATGGTATTATTGGGTATATACTATGCACCTAAAAACACATATCTAGCTTAAACACTGCCCTATCACCCGGGAGGGTGGTTAGAAGGTTAGGTTCCTATTAGGTTAGAGGTTAGGGTTTGGTTAGGTATGGTTAGAGGTTAGGACTCCAGGTATATTGGGGATTTGATAGATGGGAGGATTTGTCAGCATTTGTTGGTTAGGTTGGTTAGGTTGGTTAAGTTAGGTTAGGGGTTAGAAACATAACCCAAAACACATAATAAGCTTAAACAAACAATTTCGAAGACCTAGGGCAGCTTGCCTGGCAAGCTGCCCTAGGTCTGGGTATCAGCAGCTCTGGGTAGGTTTAAGGCTTGCCGTAACCTAGCCAGAGCCACAAATGGTTTTATCATAGTTGTGTGGTCTAGTGGTGATATGCTGCTCTTCGTTTGAGTGGTGTATTCCGGGAGGTCTCTGGTTCAATCCTCCTTTTTGCCACTTTTAAATACCTTTTAATTTGGCTGGTATGACCGATCCCAAAGATAATGCATTACACTCCTGGGATCTATCCCAAAGATAATTAATTATCCTAACTGTATGAGCTGAGTCTGCATATATTAACTTTATCTTGATAATCCAAATTTTCAGGTATCATTATGCGACATGCTGTTCGAGGCGATGTTGTCGCGCTCTTTCGAGCCCAGGTCCTCGAGCCGCTCAAGCCTCGCTGGTACCAACACACTACAGATGTGCGGGTATAGCCGCACACGTACCGCTCGGCGCGAATTCGCGGACGGCGCTGCATGCGCAGCTGGGGTGTCAGCGCAGTTCTCGCGCTTGCCGCTGCGGTTTATGTTCCGATCTTCCGATGTGATGCCCACACGCTGGGATGTCCCGCAAGGAGCAAGCAGGTACCTCGCCAAGTATAGCCTTGCACAAATGTAAGTATTTCGTGCTATTCTTTCGCCTTCTCCCTCTAACTCACGTACCTACAGTATCGTCCCGGTCCCCTTAATCCCTTCCCATGGTAAGAATTGGCCTGCTCGAGTTCCCTGGCCCGGCCTCGTCGTTACTTCAGCAGCAAGCACAAATGTGAGTTTTATTCTTCGCATTCCTCCTCGATCTAACGTACAGCCAGCACAAGTTTCGGCGCGTGCAGCGATACCCGTGCGTTTCTGCGGCTGGCTTGCGCATAGTGGTCGTGGATGCGCAACTCAGCACGGCGCCGCTTAGGTGTGCTCAATGTGCACGCACTGCGTGCACTGCGAGAGTAGTCGGCGCCCCTTCGGGCGTGTGGATATGGGGTGCGAATGCACCACGGAGTACACCCCCGCACGTCTGACTGTAGCGGCAGACGACACGCGCTCAGCTGGTACATGCCACACACCAGACGCGGGCCTCTTCCCCTCACGAGGCTCGTACTTGATCGCGCGTGTACACCATGTGTTCTGTCAGCATGCAGTGCGTGCGCCGCCGGTCCAGTGAGCGCCCGAACCATTCCGACCTGACCTGGGGCCGCGAGCACATCCTGCGCAGCGCAGATGGCGACCACTCCTGAAGCAGCACACACCCCGCTGATGCGAATTCGCATCATGCACTGTGTGTGCCGCTACATGTGGTCTGTGCCCATGCGTGCGGGCTGCCAAGATGCCTGAGGACGGTAAGCTGCTGTGTTCAACGTCAGGCTTGTACTGAATATCTTTTTTTTTGTAGTGGCCTTCTCCCATGTGTACGCGTTGCAGATCGTGAGCAGCGAAGAGCGAGCAGCGGGTCTGAGTTCGCTTAAATGTGATTCTCGCTGATCTGCCGCTCGAATCTCTGGTGGTGACGCATCTGCGGGAGGAGGGCACGGTCAGGGTAGTCACTGAGTTTACACTGCAGCGTCGCCTCTCCAATGCGAGCCCATAATTCGGCAGTTCACTCAGGCTTGGCGGCGATGATCATTTTGACTCGCATTTATTATCCAGACTCCTTCCAATGGATCTAGGTAACTTTTAGATTCTATAACCTGCTTTTTTGTTGCTGTGCCTTCATTTTTACTGTGAAACTGACCAACTCAGCAAGCGAGTAGACCTCAATAAATAATAGATGTAAACAACATTACAAAGTCTCCTAAATTTTTCGTCGCGTCGATATCGACTGAAACTGCACCTGGACTATGCCGAGGGCCTCTACTACATCTGCGGAGAAGGCTGCTGCTACCCCCTATAATATTATGAAGAGCAAAAAGCGCAGTTTGCTCGCACAGTCGGGTGCTGCGACCTTGGAAAATATTCAGGTGCTGCAGAAGACTGGACTCACCAAGCACAGCAAAGCAGCAAACACGACGAAGAAGTATGGTGAATCAGTACGAAATGCGCGCAAATGGCTCGGGGTATCAACTGGGGTCGTCACGGACGAGAAGAAAGGGAAATCAAAGGCGAAGCAGAGAGGGGAAGATTTGGATTCCGACAATGAGGAAGAGGAGGATGAGCTCGTAGAAGGTCCAGATCCCATTGCGCCAGATGTTGGGGATGAGGAGGAGGAGGATCCGGCGGAGTCCTTCAAATTTGGTGCGCCAGAATATAAAATGGCACTCGACGACATTCCCAATGAGCACTCGCCGAAAGTGCTCTCGCTTTACCTCACATACAAGATATTCCACCAAGGATTGAAGATTGGGACAGCAGATACAGCTCGAGCAGCCTTCAAGGAGCTGTGGAAGATGGCGTGAGTCCCTTCTTCGAGCGTGAAATATATACTGAAACTATTCAAGGGATGGTGATACTTACCGCGGAAGGTGGCACTTTAGCAAGACCTCGGAACGCTGGGAAGGCAATCCAACGGAGTCTGCCGAGGTGGAAGACACGATGAAGGCCATAAAAAATAAATGTGGCCAGGATGGCGGTGGCCGCACGCACTCACTGGCCATGACAAAAGAATTCATGGCGAAGCTGTTTGCATGGTTGGATAAAGTTTGCCCCCCATCTACCTATTTCGATACAGCAAAAACAAGGGAAGAGATTACTTTAGCAACGAAGCACCTTATGTTCAAGGCCTTCTCGTCGACGGGATGGACAATTTGGACGCGGTATATGGTAATTGGCGAAGTTTGATATCATCTGATCGTGTTTCGACATCGTAGGAACTTTGAGTTGATAAAACTGAAGGAGAAAGACTTGTCCTTCGATTTGGAGGATCCCCAGGCTTTCAATACACCTTATATCGAGCTTCGGTTGAATAACCGCAAGGGATGGCAGCGGAAAATTAATAAAGCACAGAAAGACAGTGTTCGCCCAAAGGGCTAAGGCCTTAAATGTTTAAGCCCTTAAAGAGGCCTTAATTAAGGCCTTAAGGATTTTTTGGCCAGGCCTTAAGCCCTTAAAGAGGGCTTAAATTATCGGCTATCAGTTGTATATAATCGAATTCAACTTGTCGTCGGCTACCTTGGTGTGTCCCTCAGCTAAGGCCCTCAGAAAGCTCACCCTTTCGAGTTTCACGGGTGAGAAAATTACCTGCCTGCGGATGTTTTCCCGATTTGGCATTGTATTGTGATTGTAAGGCAGGGCCCGTATGCCCACTCGCTTCGACATGGACAGAGCAGCTTGCCACGAGCTTAAGCGTCCACAGCCAAAGCTCAAAGGAGCCCGAGAAGAAGACCAACCACGAACTTTTGACCTGCGCCAAAATGCGTGAGAAAATACTCTTAAGGGCTTAAAATGCCCTTAAATTTAAGGCCTTAAGAGCCCTGAGAACCCGATTTAAGGCCTTAAGGGCGAACACTGCCTGAGAAAGAAGCAGATCTTCGCAGTACGTCCTTTCCTTGAATAATTATTTTGAGACTCATCTGATCTGCTTCAATCAAGGCGGTAAATATAAGATCTGCTCACAACCTGACCTTCCCGCATGCGATGCATATTACTGGCTCCCTCTATGGCGAAAATACCTTCAAGAAATCATCTACCGCCGGCCGCTTCAGCCCGATGATTACATTTTCCCGGCTATCGGCGCGAATGGGGTAGTTCAAGTCGGGGAACATGTCTCCCACGACGACGTTCAGAAGTGGATCAAAGAGTTCACAACTGGGGCCCAATTGCCGCAGGCAAATGGAACATTTTCGACTCATTGTTTCCGTTGTGGTGGTGCTCAGTATAGGTTCATGTTTGCTCCAGTTGGAAGGCGATGGACGCTTCGACAAGTTAGATGGTGGGGTGGCTGGGCAGAAGGCGAGCATGTAAGTGTCTTAATTTAACTTGCGAGCTCGTTAGTTAATGATTTATTAGCGCGACACGCTCATCAAGTATTTGCTTGATGAATTGGGAACATACGAAGACGACTACAGCGGCTTGCTTCTCCCGAATCAACCTGATATGGATCGGACATTTCTCGGGGAGGGCTCCTTGCTTGCCGCGGCGACCACCGGACAGTTGAATCTCCTGCACCAATCTCTTTCAACCGATATGCGTGCCGTATCTAATACTCTCGGTACTTTGGTTGAAACTTTTGCCAAAATGGGTAACAATAAATTATTATCTTGCATTAAACTGTGCTAACAAACTTACCAGGGCCATATTTCGCCTCCAGTTCGGGTTCTTCGAGTTACCCGAGGGTTGTCGACTCTCACAGTATGTCGCTCAACCATCAGATACCACATCAACACCAGAATTCCTCGCTTTCTATTACTTCCTCTACTCGTGCAATAATCCCCATTGCAGTACCGCCGCTTCCCAACACTCCATCCACCTATCATGTCCCAAACTTATCTGCCCCAGCAATTCCCGTTGAACAGGGAAATTCGCCGCCGACACCTCATCTTGTTATTCCTGATATACCTGTCACACTTGCCGATGGCACCCGCTCCCCAAGAAATGAATCTTGGAGAATTATTATCCAGCATTGGACAGACGGCGATTCAAATCACGGACTCCATACCCCACTGAAGGACTGGCCGAAGGCGTGGTTAACCGGTACGAATAAACGATTCGCGATGAAGCATCATGATCACATGGTGATTGCAACTGAATTTTTATCCCAGTACGTTTAATTTACTGTGTGAGTCGATGGGGATTCTGATTTCGTTCAAATCAGATACAAATCTGACGAGGCAAGCTTTCTCGCAGCCTATCCAGAAGCACAAGAAGGGGTGTCGGCACTTCTTAGGGCAGTAAACAGAGCTCGGGAGGCTAGAGGTGACAGAATACGTTGCAAACGATGATAATACGTTTCAGTAAACTATTCTTTATGTACCCATAACTTTATAGTGATTTAACGGCTCAACGGTACCTCTTTCATGCCAATAATACACCGAGATCTCGTCGCAGCACGTAAATGACGGCAATCTTTGTATATTCAGCAGTTGTAGATGTAATACACCGAGGCTTAAAAATATATTTAACTAGAAGGACGGACCAGGAGTCCATTTTCCACTCAAAAACCCGCTTCGGAGAGCGCGATGCGTCGTGCACGTGATCGCACCGCGCGCGAGCCGCTCGCAAACCGGTTACCGGATATGGCCCGATCATCGATCGGATCACGGGACGATCGGCATCTCGGCCCACGCGACGTCGGGTGACGCCAAGCGTAAATTTAACGGAGTAAGTATGAGGTTGCAGAAACCTTGTCAAGCAAGGTAACAGCAGAAAAGGCTTGGCTGAGTCAGCGAAACCCGTGACTTGTCCATGGAATTTCCTGACAGTGATCGCGCCGACTCGTCACTCTTCACCAAAATATCGTCTACGGACCACGGAGCCCCCTCTTTGCTATTGGGATCTTGGCGACTTGGGCGGCTCTTCTGTGTTCTTTTATTTTTCCTTGTCTTTGTGCGTCGTCTAACTTATCGTCTCACTGACTCTCAGCAGCGTCCAGATGCCGCGAATACCATCTTGGGGAGGCCGCCGGCGTGCGTTAGTGCTAGTAATTATCAGTGGAATTATTCGTCCACTCGTCCCTCCTACTCAAGTTGCACTTCTGCCCCTCAGGGCCCTCGCTAAAGCCCGCATCCCGTTCCCATGTCCCGTTGCCTGCGCAGCGCCTGCGCCTGCTGCCATCTCAGCCCCTCCGCCCTGTATTTACGTGTGGCTCGGTCTCTGCCAACTACCGCCGCATTGAGCCGCTGGGAACGACCGTATCACGCTACTCGACACGCCTGGGTGCACCACGGCCCCTGGCGGCGTTCCATGCACGCTCACCCGCCACCCGTTCCCGCGCCCAATCTCGCACGCCCGACCGCTCCCTTCCCCTGCCTCAACCCGCACCTCCAGGCCCTCATCTTGGGCCGCCCTTCATCCCGCCACCCCGCCGTCGCCCCACCGCTGCCTCCACGTCTGCCTATCGTCCCAAGCCTGCGGAGGAGCGGGGAGCAGAATCGCCAGGAGTAGCCCGCGGCTCGCATTGCACTTGGTGGGCTGCGGCGGTGCGGGGCCTCGACTCGACTCTTTCCGACTCGCGACGCCAGCCGAATGCCGCTGCGCAGCACTTGAGCAAGACGCGGCATGCGTAGAGCGGGAAGCAGACCGGGAGGTGGGATGTGGTGCGCGTGCCGTTTGTGTGAGACGTTTTGCTGAAGCGCTCGAGAGATGCGGTGTGTGGAAACGTGGAGCTTGGATGCGGTGGGTGTGAGGGACAAGAGATGGGGAAGGCAGGAGCTGGCGGAGAACGCAGGATGCCATGCCCATTGCGAACATCCCGCATCTGGCGTTCGTCTTTCTCACTGCCACCTTCGGCTTCGCCATCCGCCCTACCCTACGCCCTCCGAGTCGTATTCGGGCCCGCCGCTAGCGAGCACTTCACGGAGTGGACCGCCTCCATAGGCTCCTTTGTCTTCGCCCCGCCCGACGGCCTTGCCCGCCGCGCCCTCGCCCACGCCATCGTCCTCCTTTCCCGCTTCTTCGGCGCCGGCGTCATCGAGGCCTTTGGCCTCTGTGCAGCAAATGCGAATGTGAATGCGAACGCACGGCTCCGCGACTGCATCCTCACCCTCTCAGAGCTTATCAACTACCGGGCTTCTGAGGGTGCGGATGCCTCGTCTGTGTTTTTGGCTGCGGCCGTTTCTGGAGGCAAGAACAAGAGCTCCCCGTCGGGGTGCGTAGAAGCCAATCCGTTCTCGCCTTCGTCGTCGGCGGGGTCGTTGGATTGGGCGCGGGCGGTGTGATAAGGACCGCGGTGCTACGGCAGTGAGCTGGTGGTGGTCAAGGGTAGCATCGTTCGGCCAAAGGGGGTTTGTTATTGGGTGGAATCCACTTTATAACGTGGGGCGTAGGTGGAACGTGAAATGGGATGTATGTTCCTTGGGATGTTTAGCAAAAATGGGTCAAAAGAACGAAATGTAACCGTTTCTTCGTCGGATTTTCCGGGAAAATATCGCGCTCCTAGGGATGATCCTTAGGCGGGAACGGTCCGTAGCCTTCTTCTTCGAGTTTACACAGCGACTTGCCCTCCTATGGCCTCAAGTACGCGTGGTTTATCGAGAGAATCCTTCCAAGGGGATGGTTTCGAAGATGACTGCGACGTCAACAGAGTTGTGCAGTATTCCTGGAGGGGTAATTCGCCAGGGTACGACTTCAGTTGTGTCGACGATTTGCCAATTTTCCTCGAGTCCGTTCCCACTGCTACAGAAGGATGAGTTCGCGCAGGAAGGTGCACTGGGCTCGAGTGTCGTAAATGTGTGTGTGTGAGCCTCTTTGGAGAAGGCTCCTAGGGTGGGAGTTATAATGCCTCTGAGAAGCAAGAGAGAATGTGTGTGTGTGTGAGGGAACTCCAATTGAAGGGGCGCAGAACGCTTTGTTACAAGTGGGAGGGAATCTGACCCCCGGAGGTTCGCTACCTAAACTAGGCTACTAGTACCCTCTTTATACCATTTTGGAGCTCCCTAGTCATCCATGACTCGTAAGGTCCGGCCGACTCGTCTCCCGCGTCCGAAATTGACAAGGTGAGAGAGGATTTTCCGGGAAAAAGTGAATTTTCCGGGAAAATATGCCTCATTTATTCCGTTTTGAGCGCACCGTGTGGAGAAAACCGAGTCTGAAGGAGTCAGTAGACGGTCCCGGTCGGTTCCCGAGTCACTGCGGGTCACCACACCGGTCCTGAGTACAGATTCGGGGGTCCACATGGTCATGCAACCATGTTTTCCGGGAAAATGACCTGGTTCCGCTATTTTTGGCCTTGCTTCCGTGTTTCAGAGAACGCAGTGCTCCCCGACGTACTCATGGTCGATAGATGCCGTAGACGAGGCAGCTCTTTCTGCCAAGTCGCAGTATTTTTCCGGGAAATTCGGGTCTCATGGGTGGTCTGAGCAATGGGTTCGGTTTAGGTTGGGTTTAGAAAGTGCTGGTAGGTTAGGTTATGGCGGAATTATTCCAGAAGATTTGTTGAATTCGGCCGTCATAGGTGAATTTTCCGGGAAAATCCGGACGATTCGTGTCTTCGTGGGCCTGGTTTCGCAGGTTTTATTGGCTTTTTAGAGTATGATGGTCTTGGGTCAATGAATGTGATTTATGGCGACGTTTTGGGTGCAACTTGAACCGATTTTCCGGGAAAATCCATCTGGTGTTGGAGCTTCATCGTTCCTGATGGAGTCGTTTGTAGCTCCTTTGTGACGAGAGGGCATGCGCAGGGCGCATACAGCCCTCACACCTCCTCCATACTTTTAATTTCGACCGGCCTCGGTCGACAACCAAATAAAAGGGGCCGACGAATCAAAGGACAACCCATCTCCCTCATCCATAGCGAATACGCGGCCGATCCTTCCATGAAAACGGAGTGAGAAACATTGACCATCCGTCAACATATTCGTTCGTATATGGATCATGCCGTGAGTCAAGCGATTTTCCGGGAAAATTGGGCGTCTACTGATCGTTTTTCGTTGTTGGCTTGAATTTTCCAGGAACAAATTTCGGATAGTGTCGTCCGCTACCACGATCTTGCCGCCGCTTGCCGGATTCTGTGCCCTGGCGCCGCGTGGCTTCATGTGGTGATGGAGGCCGAAGCCCTATACGGTTTCGAATGGGACGAGGATCCTTTGTTGAAAGTGATCATGAAGGGAAAGCTGTTCTCCACGTATCGATATTCCCGGAAAATACACCAAAACGCTGTCGATCGGATGTGCATTGGTGATGGGCCCTTTTTCTAATCCACCCTATGCAGACTTGTGGATTCCGGTGCAAAGGGTTGAAAAGTCGTGTGGGAAATTCCCAGAAAAGAGGGTTTGGCGGATTTCTATGTGGAAATATTGCTGAACGATTGTTTCGACGGGTATGAAGGGAAGTATCGCCTGTCAAGGGCTGTGGGTGGGAGAATTCTGGAATATTTTCCCGGAATATTGGGCATGCGTGGGCCAATGTCATCCTCTCGGTGTCGTCGTTATATGTGTTTGTGGCTCGCATAACTTCGGGCAACTCTCTCGAGTCGTATATTTAGGAAAATATTCCGGGAATATTTCCAAAATATTGGCGATGTATGGATGATTTTCTTCTTCTTGGTCTGATTTTCGTTTCTGGGTTTTTGCTCTGTCTGGCACTATATTTGTGGAGATGGCGACTTCGTGGGGGTTGTCTGCTGGGTGATCAATCCGGCTTCTTCCTCCAGTCTGGTTGCCCGTATTTTCTTCTTGTCCTCTTTTTCGCATTGTGGGGGTCATTATGGGTGTAGTATCTTCTCCCACCCGTCGTTAACAGTTGCTGCAGCTCCGTTATTTGTCGTTATGAGCTCACTTCTCCGTCCTCTGCTGGGGTGGCTTCCGAAATTCGAAGTCCGAATGTCCGTCGTGCCTATGTTTTCCGCGGGTCCGCAGCGTGGGTGGCTCCCGAAATTCGAACTCCGAATTTCCGTCGCGCCTATGTCTGAATTTCCGTCGTGCCTATGTTTTCCGCGGGTCCGCAGCGTGGGTGGCTCCCAAAATTCGAAGTCCGAATTTCCGTCGCGCCTATGTTTTCCGCGGGTCCGCAGCGTGGGTGGCTCCCGAAATTCGAAGTCCGAATTTCCGTCGTGCCTATGTTTTCCGCAGGTCAGCAGCATGGGTGGCTCCCGAAATTCGAAGTCCGAATTTCCGTCGCGCCTAAGTCCGAATTTCCGTCGTGCCTATGTTTTCCGCAGGTCCGCAGCGTGGGTGGCTCCCAAAATTCGAAGTCCGAATTTCCGTCGCGCCTATGTTTTCCGCAGGTCCGCAGCGTGGGTGGCTCCCGAAATTCGAACTCCGAATTTCCGTCGTGCCTATGTTTTCCGCAGGTCCGCAGCGTGGGTGGCTCCCAAAATTCGAACTCCGAATTTCCGTCGCGCCTATGTTTTCCGCAGGTCCGCAGCGTGGGTGGCTCCCAAAATTCGAACTCCGAATTTCCGTCGCGCCTATGTTTTCCGCAGGTCCGCAGCGTGGGTGGCTCCCAAAATTCGAACTCCGAATTTCCGTCGCGCCTAAGTCCGAATTTCCGTCGTGCCTATGTTTTCCGCAGGTCCGCAGCGTGGGTGGCTCCCGAAATTCGAAGTCCGAATTTCCGTCACGCCTATGTTTTCCGCAGGTCCGCAGCGTGGGTGGCTCCCAAAATTCGAACTCCGAATTTCCGTCGCGCCTAAGTCCGAATTTCCGTCGTGCCTATGTTTTCCGCAGGTCCGCAGCGTGGGTGGCTCCCAAAATTCGAAGTCCGAATTTCCGTCGCGCCTATGTTTTCCGCAGGTCCGCAGCGTGGGTGGCTCCCGAAATTCGAACTCCGAATTTCCGTCGTGCCTATGTTTTCCGCAGGTCCGCAGCGTGGGTGGCTCCCAAAATTCGAACTCCGAATTTCCGTCGCGCCTATGTTTTCCGCAGGTCCGCAGCGTGGGTGGCTCCCAAAATTCGAACTCCGAATTTCCGTCGCGCCTAAGTCCGAATTTCCGTCGTGCCTATGTTTTCCGCAGGTCCGCAGCGTGGGTGGCTCCCGAAATTCGAAGTCCGAATTTCCGTCACGCCTATGTTTTCCGCAGGTCCGCAGCGTGGGTGGCTCCCAAAATTCGAACTCCGAATTTCCGTCGCGCCTAAGTCCGAATTTCCGTCGTGCCTATGTTTTCCGCAGGTCCGCAGCGTGGGTGGCTCCCAAAATTCGAACTCCGAATTTCCGTCGCGCCTAAGTCCGAATTTCCGTCGTGCCTATGTTTTCCGCAGGTCCGCAGCGTGGGTGGCTCCCAAAATTCGAACTCCGAATTTCCGTCGCGCCTATGTTTTCCGCAGGTCCGCAGCGTGGGTGGCTCCCAAAATTCGAACTCCGAATTTCCGTCGCGCCTAAGTCCGAATTTCCGTCGTGCCTATGTTTTCCGCAGGTCCGCAGCGTGGGTGGCTCCCAAAATTCGAACTCCGAATTTCCGTCGCGCCTAAGTCCGAATTTCCGTCGTGCCTATGTTTTCCGCAGGTCCGCAGCGTGGGTGGCTCCCGAAATTCGAAGTCCGAATTTCCGTCGCGCTTCTGTCCAATATCGTGGGTCCTGAATTCCTGACCCTATCGATCACTGTCCCTGTTCGGTATCTCGATTTCCTAATTGGGGTGAAGAGAGCCCCAACTTGTTATTCCCGTGGTCTGGGTGTATGGTCTCGAGGCAATGCACCCTATTTTTGGAATTCGAGTTTTCCGGGAAAAGTGCCTCTGTTTTCCTTCTGTTGAATTGCTTTCCTCGTTTCTCGTAGAATTAAGCTCGCCAAGGGCTTGGCATGACTTGACAGGGATCCTCGCTTGGTGGCTGTACCGGAGATCGTCCTCGTTTAAGCTGATGCCTATATATAGCAACAGCTCCGGGAATCGGTTTGTCAGGTAAATCAATTGTTTCATGGCTCTGCCGTCGCCTCGTTGTGGATTCCCGTAGTGCTGCCTCCCTGTATGATGACTGGTGGAGTTGATCGATTATCTTCCGTTTGTTGGCAAGTCAATCGATCCCTTTGTTTGTTGTCCTCCCTCCAACCTTTCTCTCCTTCTGCCACCAACCCATCGTTACCCTCCTTTGTCCGCTCTTTTCCTCTCTTTCCCCTAGTTTTCTTCCTCGTTTTTCCGAAATCCACATTCCTGTTGATGCATAATGGCCGCTAATTCCCGGAAAAGGCGTAAGACCGAGTGCGTTGCGCAAGATTTCTTCTCCCTTTTTTGTTTCTCTAACAAATTCTCCGTTTAGAAGCTCGGGCTCTGCATACGCTCCGGAGTCGGAAGACGAGGACGAGATCGTCGTTGTGGAAAATCCTCCACCCGCCGCCCGGAACCTTCGCACTCGTCGAGGCGCTGAATCGTCCACAGCACCTGAGGGCAATGCTGGCTCGTCGAAGGGAAGTTCTGCATCGGCCTCGAGAACCGCAAATGGCAATGCACCAGAGGGTTCTCGTCCAAAACCACGCCCTGTCCCTAGACGTTCCGCTAAGGACTCTCAGCCCGCTCCGCCGGCCGCGCAGCCTCGTGCTGAAGCTTTGTCGAAAACGTCGGTCCATGAGCCTTTGTTCGTTATGCCTGATCCTCGAAACCTGCCGCCCTCGAAGCGCTTTCTGAACCGCGCCATTCCCGATGGTATGTTTATTTCATCTTCTTCCAACGTTCTTTCTCCTGATAACCGTTTTGATCTTTCAGAATATACCCTTCCTGGCTTGTTCCGTGTCGAAGGTGCCAACAACACCAATTTCGATTTCCCGGTTGAGCTGGATAAGCCCGACTTCCTCCTGCCAAAGGCCCGAAAGCAGTCGGAACTGTCGCAATATTTCCGTTCGTACTTCCGTCGAAAGCCTGAGAAGTTGCACGGGGACTCAGCGAGGTACTTGTCTCCAAGCTTTTGGTCAACCGGTTACGGGAAGTTCGTTCTTGAAGAGCTGGAAGGGAGTGATCTCGATGCTCTTTCCTGCTTTCGGTCGGTCCGGGGGACATTAGACTGGCTGGTCGCTTTCAACGATTTCTATCCCCTTCTTGTCGGTTACACCATCCCCGACTTTGGCGTTGACCATGCCTTCTTCGATGATCGAAAGGACCCACGTCCCGTTCTTGCAAAGCCCTCGTCCTCGGATCCGCCGACCCTATCTCTCGATGGGCTCGGTCCTGAAGATCTAGCATCGATTCAAAGCAGTTACGCCGATCTTCATGACTCCTGGAGCAGAAAGCAGAGCGAAGACGCGCGTGCTGCAACCAACAAATTCGTGCAGGACACTTTGGCGTGGAACGGTCGTCGGGCACGTCGGTGCGACGGCTTTCTTCAGCGGGAGCAGGGGCGGAAGGAACGCGTCGCCGCATATAATAGGGACCGCGCAAGAGTCCAGGAGCTCGCACTCCACAATATTATCTTCATGGCCGAATATGCGATCTTCTTGGAAGATTGTGTTGCGCAGAATCTTCCTCTCCCGGTCCGTCCGTCGTTGTTGAAGGAATCTACGCCGGAAGGGCAGCCCGATCCACGGCAAGACTCCCCCTCCTTTTATCATCTCGGATCGTCGTTGTATTGGCTCCCGTCCCCGTCCACGCTCCCGTCCCCGCCTTCGGAACCCGTTGCTGGTCCTTCCGATTCCCGTAAGTCCGTTGTCTTAACTTCTTCATCGGCTAACATTTTCTTGGCGTAGACGCGGCATTTCCTGATTCGGCTTCGCAGCGCTCTTCGGGTGTTGCTGGTCCCAGCAAGGATCCCGTCAACGAATCCTTCGAGGGTGGCGATCAAGTATTTTCCTTCGATGATCCTCCTGAAGAACCCGAGCTTCCCGCCAACATTAAGGGAAAGTCGAAGGCCAAGTCCTCTGTTGATCATCGTCCACCTCTCCCTTCTTCGGATGCAGGGATCCATGATTTAATCCGGACTCCTCCGTGCTTTGTCAACCTGCGGGTTCCGCAAATCGCCCGGGGTTTTTACTCCGAATTCCATCATAACGAGCCATTGTCCGAGGACCCGCCGAAGCGTAAACCTCCGAAGGGTGGGCGCAACCACAACAGCGCGTCGCCGGTCCGCACAATCACGCATGGGTGGCCGGTATCGAAGCGTGCTGACTGTGACGGAATTGCCGAGGGCTTTGAGGAGGTTCGTATGCCATTGCAGGACATGCTGACGTTAGTGTATGTGACGCGTGGGCCGGTGAGTTCTTTCTTGCCCTGTCCTTCATACTTTTTCGTACTGACATCCCGGGTTCCTTTTATAGGGATGTACTCGGTGTGTGGCTTCTTGCCTCCCTTGTACCCGGAGTCGTCAGGGTCACGACATGAACGCGAACTGCTTCTCGTGTCGGGAGGCCGGTACCACCTGCAGGCTTGCGGATAAGTTCGATTTCGCGGAGACTGGTGTGTCCTAGGCCTTCGTTATGTCCTATTTTCCATGGTGACCGAATTTTTCCCTTCGTCTAGATGTCATCATTCGTTCCACCAATGACAAGATCTTCGAGAAGACAATCCGTCTCTTCGTCGACCTGTACTCGAAGGTTCGGGGCGAAAATATGAGCGTGCGTCTCCTCGGCCTCGCGATTTTTCTTCTAAAGCACCCAAATGTCCCGAGCCCTTCCGACATTGCTGCTGCCTCCTCGTCTCGGTCGGAAGATCCGCTCTCTTCGATTGGCGAAGACCCGCCGCTCGTTCAAGCTGCTCGCAACGAGCTAATTCGTAACGCTGCTGCCGCCGTCAGGCGCGATTCCGGGAATGCCCTCCCTTTTTCGGCGGACTCGCTGCCTCTTGCGCGACGGGCTAGGGAGACTTCGCGGATGGCGTTCGAAGCAGCAGATGCTCTGGTGGAAAACATGATGTTGTCTGCCCGAGGCGTTGACAAGTCGTGGGGCGACCAATACGTGGGTGACGGGAAAGGAAGTGGGGAGTGCGACGAGCTTGAGCGCGATGGGAACGGGCCCCGCGATGTGAATGGCCGGCTGGTAGACGTTTCTATGGGAGGGGAGAAGCTGGTTGCGAATGGCGTGCCGGCAGTGGAGGGTGAAAGGAGTACAATGATCGTGGATGCGCTGGTGCCATCCGCACCTTCTTCCCAAGGCGCAATGGTGGAGTCTGGGGTCACGGGAGTTCCTTCTTTCCTTTCGTCCTCCTCTTCCACCCTCGCAAACGCTCTTGGTCCCTTTGGTCTGTCCGCTAATCAATTGCCATCTTCGACATGGGCAATGGACAGTGGTGAGTCCCTTTGGTCTCGTTCCTTTTCCGCGCTTCGACTAATTCCTCTGCTTTCCTTGTCCTAGGTCCGACCTTTCCATCGTTGAGTGGCACGGTTTTTGGTCGCCTTCGTGCTCCCTCGGAGCCAGATATGCAAATACCGCCCACTGGAGCGCTTGCGCAGGCCCACGACCTCGATTTTTCATTGAAAATTTCCCGGAAAAGTGCCCCACCGTCCTGAAAATTCTTCACTATACCTTTTGCCGAACTCTGTGGTGGCGGCCACATTGAGTAGGCTACGAAAACCCGCCTATCATCGATTTTCTTGGACCATTAGGGTCGCTCAGAGTAGAGATTTCGACCCGATTTCGACGTGATTTCGACTCGGATTTCGTTTTTGATTTCGTTGCTCCCGACAAGCCCGAAGGTAAATCGGCAAGCAGTGGATTTCGGCACCACAGAGCCGTGCATCAAGCGGAGTTTGATCATTTGGCGTCGCGTACGTGTCTCCGGTCGCGACGCGCGTCCCTCGCATGCCACCCACCCAGAAACAGCTGCTGGAGGCCCAGCTCATCCTTGCGCAGGCTAAGGCTACCCCGCAGCGCAAGCGCAAACCCAAAAAGGATGCCAACAAGGAGAATCCGCCAAAAAAATCGAAAAAGAAGGCTACCAAGCCCCCGGCCGAGTCGAAAAGAAAGGCCCCTGCTGTGCAGTACGTGTATTGTGGTCTATCCTGACACTGATAGTGACCTCACTTCTCTTAGATGGTCCAAGGAGGCCCACTATCATTTGACAGATCAGCTCTTGACACTCATCGAGTCGAAGCCAAGCTACCGGCAAGCGTTCGGCTTTGACAAGGGCACGACGGGAACGGTGTCGACGGGCGGGAAAAATCTTGGCAATCTCCACGCAGAGATAGCGGAGTCTCTGTTCGTCACGCCCGAGGGCTCAAAATACACCATGGACGATCTACCTGCCCTCGAATCTGTCGTCAAAAATCGTATTGGAGCGTACGTGTCTATTTGAGTATCTATGTATTGAGTTCTAAATTCAGGTCAGACTCAAAACGAAATATAAGGACTATCGGACGCTCCTCGGCTCGACCGGACAGGGGCTGGTAGAAAATGACAAGACGAAGGATATCGAGCCTGGAAGTAACATCGAAAACATATGGGGTGCGTGTCGTCGTTGCCCCTCCGCTCCATCCTCACGCCATGTCTCCTGCCAGATCTCATCAAGGCAAAATTCCCGTGGTACCTTCGGATGCATGCGTTGATGGGCTCAAGTCCCGCGGTAGACCGCTCGGCTCTGGCTCACAGCCAAACTCGTGTCGACCTCAGTGTTCTAGATGGTCGTGGCAAAAAGGTGACTTCTCTCACCGGCATGTTGACGATCTCAGTAGCTAAATTTGATTGCCAGGTGGTTCCCATCGACAGCGATGACGATAGTGCTTCAGACGCCGAATCAGACAAGATATCTAACTGGGATAAGAGCGATGGTCCGCTGTCCATCTCATCGTCATCGCCCCCACCAGATCACTCTCTCCCCATCCCACAAACACCGGTCCAGGTGAAACCCGAGCCAACGCATGCGTCCGTCGGGCGCTCTGGCCCTCGCGGAACCAAGCGTAAGTCTATCCAAGAGCATGTTGAGGAAATTGCTACCGCAGATCGGGCTCAGCGCACGAAGGTTGCTGAAATTCGAGAGCACGGCAAGACTGTGCGCGCCAAGGGGAAGTTTGAGGCCAAGTCTGAACTGGAGCTGGCGAAGATGCGACACCAAGCAACGGAGGCAGAGCGGCAGCGGCAGCATGAAATAGCGATGATGGATCGCCAAATGGAGCTCGAGCGTATACGTCAAGCCGGACCTGCTGCGTTTGGTCCTCCGCAGGTTCCGGGTGGTCCCGCATACGGTGCCCCCCCTCCTCAGAGCGCTTACGACCCAAGTCTTTTTCGTTAATTATGCAGTAACATATATCTAGATTTTTTTTATACATCTAGATACTCGAACAACCTCTCCTTCAATTCCTCACGGAATAGCTTGCCTTCCAATAGATTTATGTCCTGCTGCAGTTCACGTTCTTGTTCTGTCTGCACGTTCTGCTCCCGCCGTCCCCGTCGCCACTCCCTTTCGACTTTACGTTGTTTCTTCGCATATTTGCGTCCTTCTTTATAGAATTTATCCTTCGAAAAATTGTTGCTGTCCTCATGTCGGAGTGCAAACGCGTGGAGATTGATGCAGGCCATGATCCACAATGCAGCGTAGTGCATGCCCTTGTCGTTGTTGATGGCAACTCGGAGACCACGCAGGGAACACCAACGTCCCTTCAAAAATCCAACGCAATGCTCGGAACGGATCCGAACAGCGGAAAGGTGATAATTGAATTTAGTATTCTCAGCGGTGAGTTTTTCCGGTCTGGGAGTGTAAAAACTTAGCAAGGAGAACATGAACATGGTAAACATACTTTATATATGGCGACTGGCACCATTTCATGAGTGGATATGCCGAATCTGCCCATACCCATTCATCAGGCTCTAGAAGAACTGCATGCTGTTGTGGCAGCCGTGTTTCTGCCCATGCGACAGAGTCGTGTTGACTACCGGGTAGTCCGATGCCATAGTCAATTATCTGACAGTCCGGTGTCGAAATAAGCTACAAATAAGTCAGATCTCTGAACGTAAAAAGGAAATACACAGTACTTGGACATTCATAGAATAATTTGACTTTCTGTCGAACCAAACATTCCCGTAGAATCCCGGTCGCCGGAAGAGAGGCACAAGGGTACCATCGACCATGAGCCAGCCATTCTGCCATGCAGGGACTGAGGCTTGCGCAACCCACGCTTTTGCCGCCTCCTTAGCCTCCGGACTCGCCCACTGCACAGCAGCAGCACGAAAGCGCTCGGAACAGGTCGCTTTTATGACCCGCGTAGTCACAAGGCTAACCGTCCCATACCCGATGCCAAACTGGAGCGCAACCTTCATAGTACTGGCAGCGTTTCCGTAATGGCCGAAGCGACAGAGAGCGATGACAACCTGCTGCTCGACAGGCATCTGTGGATGGTTTGAATTATTATGAAAAACTTCGTCATCACGGATGGCCTCCACAAGATCATCAAAAGTGTTGGGGTCGATCCGTAGGTAAGACCGGAAAATTTCAGGGAACTCGTTCTTCCATCGGCCTAGCATAAGTGTCATGAAGGAATTTGACTTCGGGATATCACGGCGCTCGTTAAGGTACCGCTCGGAGTATAACTCTGCCATCGCGTCAACATAGATCTCTGCAGGTGTAGGATCATCACTAAGTTCTGATGAGGAGGATGTGCCCCAAGAAGACGCATAGAACTCGGAGGAGGTATCAGAGTCAGATGAGTCCGAGTCCGAGTCCGAGTCGTAATTCCATGGTTCTGCCTCTGCGTTGGCTATGAGGTTGACTAGAAAGGCACGGTGAAGGGCATCAGCAGCCTCCTGCCGGGGGGTACGAGTGGGCATTTGTTGTTATCAATCACAGAGCCCAGGTATTTCTACTAGTACTATAGTATGCGCTATCGGATTGAGATACGCGCGCCAAGCCCCAGAACACATGACCGTTACTTTTGATCTCCGCTCGCTTAATTCTGGCGCCGAGTGGCCGAAATCTGATTTTGGCCTGATTTCGCAACAGGATCAGAATTGGAATCGGATTTCGAGCCTCGAAATCATTGAAACCCACAACGAAATCCGAGTCGAAATCACGTCGAAATCGGGTCGAAATCTCTACTCTGAGTGACCCTATTGCCGTTGTTGTCGTTATTTTCGCATAATGTTTTCCCGGAAAATTTCGTTTTAATCGTTGTTTGTGTTCGTGGATTTAATATCATTTTTCTTGCTGTATCCCAAGGTGCTTTGAGGGATCCTTGTAGTATGTGATTTTAAGCAATGGGTTGGTCGCCAGGCTGGGATGCGTCATCTGGACTCGGGCGGAAAACTGATTCCGCTTGTCACGTGACCGCGTTTTCCGGGAAAACCGCCAAGAAATAGCTTCGGCATCAGCTATTCACGGCTTATCCTGGCATGGAGCTAAGTCCGGAAAATCCCCGATAGCCGTAAATCCGAGGTCCCTTTCCGATGGTAGAGTCAGAAGACCTTGGTCTTTATTGTTTGGGTCCTGGATCGAGAGTTTTCCCGGAAAATCGTCCCACGATGTTGTCCAACGTTTTCTTCTTTGTGTATTTCCCGCTTATCTTTGTTTTCCCTTCGCATCTTTTTCCTCCATATGGATTTTCGGCATCTTCGGCAGCTATATACCTGCCTTCGTTGGCTGATTCTTCGTCATAATTTTCCGGGAATAGTTCCGGAGTATTCAAGTCGTAAATTTCGTCAGAACATCCTGTTCTTTATTGTGGGTCGTGCAGATAGTTCGTGGGTCGGTTTCAAGAGCTCAGCTCTGTGTGATTATCCACAACCCCTTGTGTTGTCTTTTCTTCGGAGCTGGATTTTCCGGGAAAATTCGTAGCCGGGATCCTGAATCTTTTTATATCCGGTGCATTGAGTGGCCGAAGGTCTCGGACCAGTCCGAGCGACCCATTCGATTTTGGTACCACGAGCCATTTCGCCTGATAGGACGAACTGGAAGGTTCATAAATGCCTGTTAGGGCGCTCGCTCCTGCGGGTATTGAAATGTTCATGGGTGCTGTGAGATGCCGATATGAGAATCCTGGTATGGCTTTCGGTCCAGACCGAATCCGGCCTTGGGGAAATAATCAAGCTGTTTCCCTAGCATGCACTCCGTCCTGTTTTTCTTCTTCCTCCATACTTTTGATGACCATATCCTTTATTGCTGTGCCGATTGATTTCCGAAAGCTGACTGAGACCTTTACTGATGTCGGAGGACGCGGTTTCGATTTGTCCTCCCTCAGGCAAAACCCGTATCCATGGTCTCAGTGACATGAAAGGGCATGAACTCGCCAAGGCGGTTTTGACCAGGGTTTCCCCGCCGGGTATGAACCATCACGATTTTCCCGGAACTCGGGCACGTGATCGTTAATTCCTGCGTCCCGTCTGCCCTATCCTTCGTGTGGCACTCCGTAATTCGGAAGAAGGGCCTTCCCATTATGATATCGAAGGGTGTTTCATCAATCACGTGAACTTGAAGGAGTAGCTCAATATTGCCGATCGAGAATTTAAGGTTTTCAACCAGAGGAGCCGTAACTGGTTGGTCGGATCCTGCTAATTCCGCGGTGAAGTTTTTGTCTGGGGATAAGGTTACTCCCAGGCCCTGCCACACTTTTCTGTCGATTGCGATGATTTCTGACCCTTGATCGAGGGCGCAGGCAACGGTTATCGAGTTGTTCACCAATAGGTCGATAATTCGGGGGAAGTTGACGGGTGAAGCAGTGAGCAGATGGGAGCTGGCGACATGTCCCTGTTTGTAGAAGTCCGTGACGAAGGTCTCTTCTTCGGGTTGACTTTTCTTCACTTCGAAAAACGGGTTTTCAACCGTGGGAATCTGCTTTGTAACCGAATTTTCCTGGAAATTTCTCGGCTTTTCCGGGAAAATTGGACACAACTCATGATTGGAAACACCCTTTTGAGTTGTGGGGGATTGTTTTATGATCATATCATCCAACGCAGGGTCCTTCGTTTGGAACTGGTACTCGGAAGCAGGTCGAGGGAGCGGTTTAACTGTGTCGGTGACAGAGGTTATCGGTGTACTGGTGAACGTCATGCTCGAGATAGCATGGGATGGAGGATCCCTTTCGAAGGGCTGGCCTTGAACAGGTTGAGGCGGCTGGGAGCCAGTCCTCATGGGTGGCTGTCCATTGTCTATAATGCACCGATCAATCCTTTCTGCTAGGTTTCGTCCTGTGATTCTCCTGGGGACAAATTTTCCGTTGGATAAAACGATTCTCCCGTTGTTGTCGTGAATGCATTTCCCCAAGCGAATGAATTCTGCGGCCAGAGGGCACTCCCGAAGGAAATGTCCTTGCACTGAGCAGAACCCGCACTCTCCTGAGGAAAACATTGTTCCGGCAAGCGGGGCAGTATTCCCTGAAGTCGGAGGATATGCGCAGGAGCACCCGTGCCTCTGGTCATGGAGATGAGGAGCCTGCACATTTTCCAATGCTGTGGCTTGGTAGACTGGATATGTTGATTGCTGCTGGGGTAGGACTGGTCCCGTTATATACTGGGCTCTTGGGAACTCCTTGACCACTTGATGCAAGGATTGTATCTGGATTTTGAGTCGTTGGTTTCGCCGGCTCATGTCTGCCATGGCTGTGTTTAAATCAAGCATCTCCTTTTCCATCGCTTCTGCCCTCTCCTCAATATCTTTCCAACGTGTGAGCAGGTTTAATGCTTTTTCGTCAAAGCAAGGCGCTCCTTTGGCTTCACATGCAGGTAGCATCCTTGGTATGTGTTTGTTGTGGGGATAGATCGGAGGGGAATGCTCGAGGGCTCGTTGTTGTGAAGCAGAATGGGCAGTGAAGGTGATAGATGGCTCTGTGGACAGATCGAGGCTGGGGGTAGGGGCCGCTTCTGAGGAAGAAGGTAGGTTGGCCGGTGGGTGATGCCGATATTATTCGGGATATCCTCGAAGAAAATTTCGGCTGGCTTGTTTCTGGTGCCTCTCCTTTCTCTGCTTTTCCTCGGCAGCACGTTCTGCTTCTAATGCCCGTTTATTCCGTGAATCCACGATAAAAACCCCCTCGCGGTGGGCTCCAGTTGTGATAAGGACCGCGGTGCTACGGCAGTGAGCTGGTGGTGGTCAAGGGTAGCATCGTTCGGCCAAAGGGGGTTTGTTATTGGGTGGAATCCACTTTATAACGTGGGGCGTAGGTGGAACGTGAAATGGGATGTATGTTCCTTGGGATGTTTAGCAAAAATGGGTCAAAAGAACGAAATGTAACCGTTTCTTCGTCGGATTTTCCGGGAAAATATCGCGCTCCTAGGGATGATCCTTAGGCGGGAACGGTCCGTAGCCTTCTTCTTCGAGTTTACACAGCGACTTGCCCTCCTATGGCCTCAAGTACGCGTGGTTTATCGAGAGAATCCTTCCAAGGGGATGGTTTCGAAGATGACTGCGACGTCAACAGAGTTGTGCAGTATTCCTGGAGGGGTAATTCGCCAGGGTACGACTTCAGTCGTGTCGACGATTTGCCAATTTTCCTCGAGTCCGTTCCCACTGCTACAGAAGGATGAGTTCGCGCAGGAAGGTGCACTGGGCTCGAGTGTCGTAAATGTGTGTGTGTGAGCCTCTTTGGAGAAGGCTCCTAGGGTGGGAGTTATAATGCCTCTGAGAAGCAAGAGAGAATGTGTGTGTGTGTGAGGGAACTCCAATTGAAGGGGCGCAGAACGCTTTGTTACAAGTGGGAGGGAATCTGACCCCCGGAGGTTCGCTACCTAAACTAGGCTACTAGTACCCTCTTTATACCATTTTGGAGCTCCCTAGTCGTCCATGACTCGTAAGGTCCGGCCGACTCGTCTCCCGCGTCCGAAATTGACAAGGTGAGAGAGGATTTTCCGGGAAAAAGTGAATTTTCCGGGAAAATATGCCTCATTTATTCCGTTTTGAGCGCACCGTGTGGAGAAAACCGAGTCTGAAGGAGTCAGTAGACGGTCCCGGTCGGTTCCCGAGTCACTGCGGGTCACCACACCGGTCCTGAGTACAGATTCGGGGGTCCACATGGTCGTGCAACCATGTTTTCCGGGAAAATGACCTGGTTCCACTATTTTTGGCCTTGCTTCCGTGTTTCAGAGAACGCAGTGCTCCCCGACGTACTCATGGTCGATAGATGCCGTAGACGAGGCAGCTCTTTCTGCCAAGTCGCAGTATTTTTCCGGGAAATTCGGGTCTCGTGGGTGGTCTGAGCAATGGGTTCGGTTTAGGTTGGGTTTAGAAAGTGCTGGTAGGTTAGGTTATGGCGGAATTATTCCAGAAGATTTGTTGAATTCGGCCGTCATAGGTGAATTTTCCGGGAAAATCCGGACGATTCGTGTCTTCGTGGGCCTGGTTTCGCAGGTTTTATTGGCTTTTTAGAGTATGATGGTCTTGGGTCAATGAATGTGATTTATGGCGACGTTTTGGGTGCAACTTGAACCGATTTTCCGGGAAAATCCATCTGGTGTTGGAGCTTCATCGTTCCTGATGGAGTCGTTTGTAGCTCCTTTGTGACGAGAGGGCATGCACAGGGCGCATACAGCCCTCACAGCGGCGCCTGTGTTTTCGTCTGGGTCGGTGTCCTCTTCTTCCTCTCCGACATGGTCGAGATGTCCTTTTCTCTTCATCTTCCAGCTCCAGCTCTGTGGTCGACTTCCTCTTCTTCTTCCGTACCCGCCCTCCCTCCTGCTCGTCCTTGGACGACGACGCCGTGTCATGCTCATCGCCCACGTGGTTGACATGTTTTGCTCATCCTCCATGGCGGGAATGGCACTGGCGCCCCCCGCCGACGCTGACGCCGATGTTGCCATGGATGACGTGGAGCCCGCACCCGCATCCATACTCGCATCATCATCTCATGCACATCCACGCCCCCTTACCCTCTTCCACTCCTTTGCCCGCATCCGTATCCGCATCGACGTCCACTTCCACATCCACGACACATCTACGCCTCCATCCACGCCCTCACGCCGTCCTTGGCCGCCCGCGTGGTCCCAATCCCTTACGTTGGCAGCAGCATCCCCGCATTTTTTTCACCGCCCTCCTCGTCGGCTGTGTCGTCGCGCTCCCCGTCCCGCCTTCGGCCTCCCGCATACCGCGCATCGTAGGCACCCATCGCGCGCATCCGTACAAGGTCGCTGAGCACGTGTATCATGTACAGCGCGCGGAGACGCTGGTCCATGACGAGCAGACCGTCAGCTTCGCGGCGTACACGCAGGATCCCCCGCCGTTGCCGTTGGTTTCCCCCTCGTCACCCTCCTTCTCACCCTCCTCCCCGCACGCTCACTGGCAGGATCCGGATCTGCACACTCGTACGGCGTCTGCTCCCTCACGAGCGGCAGTGGGCGTGGGAGGGGCTGAGGGGTTCCTTTTTTATTGTGGTGGGCTAGACGCAGATGGCGATGGCGACACTCTACCTAGATTTTGGATTTAGATTATAACTTAGACTTAGGCACATTGTACTACATCGACAGCAGCTTTTGTATTCAAACACCACCACACTTTTTGTATTACCCGCAAACTAATTTGTTTATTCTGAATGAAAAGCTGTATTTCTATCCAGTCATGACAGGTAGAATTAAATTTCCGCAAGCGTTCGCATTAGATCTATATCTACGAGATCAAATTCGTGATGAACGCCATGTCGGCACCCTGTCCGGTAAGATGCAGGAGCCAAGCCGACAGCGCAGACGCAGACTGGGAGGAAGAAATGGAACCAGGAAGTTAGCTTTAAGTTTAAGAATCTTATAATCCAGAGATTTGCACGTGAGCGCACCTTCGGAACATTTTTTTTCGAAGGGTTTTTGATGTGAAGAACGCGAACGACTTGGCGCAAGTCGACATTTGTCTTGCACGGATCGATGATACTGCACGCGTTGGCCGGCCCCAGAGGAGATGACCAGGAGGAGTCTGCCACTCGGAGTCGATGATGACGGAGCTCCGCGTCGAAATCATTACACCGTCTCCCACCTCCTGCTTCACGTTGCTAAGCGAGATCATACGCACAGCAGTGTTTCCGTACCTCAGGCATCCTCCGAACGACAAGAGAACATTATACTGAGAAGGGGAGAAGAAAGGAATTGGCAGGCCATCTTGCTCGAGCGCCCGCAGGTTAGGTGCGTTTTTGACGAGGCCTGAAATAGTGGGTTGGAGGACACAAGTCAGAACAGGTCGGAAGCACTTAAATTTAAAGCACTCACGCTCGATGGATGAGCTTCATGTCCTTCCAGTCTGACATCCCGTCGCGCTCGGTCTTGTTCGTCAACGCAGACAGCAACAAAAAACTGCTCTCGCAGACGCAGCGAGTATGCACCGCGTTGAAGCATTTCTTAAAATACGCTCCCCTCGGTGGGGATAAATCCCGTTCGGCAGCGACATCAGGGTTATTTTGAGGTGTCAAAAATCAGATTGTAAAGACCTACCAGAGCGCCGGGATTGTCGCATCAACATGCCATCGGTCATGTACTTTAGGACGGTCTTGCCGCTGGTACTGTCCTCGAAACGGATAGAATACTCGTAGCGGGTGCTACGCCGTCCATTTTCGGCAAAAAGAGCCAAGTCGGAAGGGTAATTCAGGGCGTTGTTTCGCATGCGCGGGGGGGGCGGGCGGGGAGGGCATCTTCTCAATGATGCAGGCGGATCTGGTGCTCAGCTGCATGGAGATGCTAAGACGAAGTAGAGCTCCGAGTGGGAAGTCTGGGACGAGCGGCATCTTGGGAAGAAACTGAAAGAAAAGCAGCGGAAGTCAGCGCTAGTCAGCAGTGAAGGGGTGAGTGAAACGAATGATGTGCGTAGAAAAAAGGTTTTAAAGTATCAATTGAACGGTTTGAAGTTGAGAGCCAAACAGAGCGTGGGTAAAAAGTGCATGATCGAGTCGGACGGACAATTACTGAAATGAGACCTGGATACCTTCGGATCCAGGAATATATTCTGATGAAAAATGCTGGGAGTATGCATGGTTCACAAAATGTAATACAAACCTGATTATGTCTACACCGGAAACAAGTGCTATGCTGAACAAAGATCGCCGAAAAGGATTCGGGTTGATTCTTCAAGTATTCGGTTGAATCTCCTTGGATAAAGAGGAAGAAAAGCGCACCTTGACCACAAGCAACGGGCCCGATGCATCCTATTCAACGGGGAAAACATTCTGCCTAGGGACAAAGAAAGGAAAGTGATCAGCTCACTCAGAAAGGGAGCAAGAGACACGCGCAGCATGAGCGCAAACAGCGGAGAGTGCGAGCTGCGTCTCCAGGCCCGCGTTCAGTAGGATCGTCCCACGCGCGTATATTATTGCATGCAAGAGAAAAATCAGAAGTAATCAAATAAGGGAAGAAATAGAATGGCGGTTAAGTACACCGCGCCAGGGTACTGCCAGTACTCGTGCTGTACGGGTTTGCGTCTGCGTCTTGCTGCAGCGTGGGGATTTGGATTTGGATTCGATTTCACGCTTCCGCTTGGGTGTATGACGCTGGCCGGGGTACGGGTTGTGGCTCTGCGCGGAGGCGGCAGCAGGAGTGATGTTGCCGGAGGAACTCGTGATGTTGGCGTTGGGGAAGCGTGGGCAGGACGAAGCTGCGGATGCGGCTCTCAGCTATTGGGCATACGTTTGGGGTACGTCGCCGTCGCGTGCGGGTGGGCGGCATGCGAATGCGAATGCGTAGTGACTGCTGTGCCACAAAGTCGCTAGTCAGTCAATTATTGAATGCGGAAAAGGAGGAAGTAGGAAGGGGCATGCACCAGGGAACGTCGTGGGGAGTCTCATCGCGCCAAGAATAAAGCTGTTCCACTTGAACTCGCGCACATCGCCCGTGTCCCAGAGGACCTCGAGGCTGCGGCGCTCCTCAAGCATGCACATGAGCGTCACCGTCAAGACGCCCACGCTCACGCGAGTGCACATCTTCCGGCTGTGTGATAATAAAGAAACAACCATCAGGACCCGCTATCGGACAGAAAGGGTTGTCTTGCGGAGGGTGCTGTGCGGTCGCGCAATGGACAATGTGCCGCCCTCGTTGATCTGGCTGGGCCGGGCGCATTCCTGCTTGAGAAGAAGAAAGAATATATTCAGCATGAGTTCTGGAAGACGAAGGATAGTGGAAGAAAACTCACCTCCAACGAAATGAAATGCGAACGCGGAGATGCGACGACGGCGTGTGAGTAGGACGAGACGCGTTGAGCAGCACCGCAAGTCCGGATTGCGCGTTCGCGAGCATCCAGAATGTGTAATCCCCGAAGCCTTGAACCGAAGGCCAGTGCCGCGCGGAAAAGGGAGTGTAATCGTGGAGCGCACGATGAGAAACCCCCTGCCGCTGAATTGTCTCTCCACCCAACTCAATCCTTACGTGTTGCACTGGCGAGGTTTTTGAGGTCGTGTAGGGACTTGAAGACCAAGGAGGGAAAGAATCCGAGTATTAAGAGCAAATGTGACGCCCTGAAATAAACGAAAGGCGAGAAGAAAGCCAGAGAAAAGAGCAGAGCGCCAGAGAAGCAAGCCGAAAAGAGGAAGAGAGCGGTTGTTTGGTTTCAAAGGATATCAGCTTGGAACCAAACAAGCTCTGCCTTCCCTTCAAGTTCCTCGAGTGTGGCCGTCCTCGACGATCCGGCGGCGCCGAACGCGGCCATTCCCGACGCCGTCCGCGCGAGGCATCCAGACACTGCGCCTCGACTCGAAAGGACTGGCAATTGTCCAAGCCAATGTCGAAGGTACATCCTCGAAGACTTCTCGACACGGGTCAGATTGAATGCGTTGGTGGCAACGAATCGTTGACACTTGACAGGAAGGTCCAGAGAAGTAAGAGAGCCCAAAAGTAGGAAGGTACAAGCTGAACCTGAGAATTTGGCAGAAAGATTTGAAAGGGTACATGGATGTATCTTGGCTGTGGATACCCCGAGCCGCTTCAGATCGAGTGGCCTTCGGGTGCGCGAGGGTGCATACAGAAACGCGCCGTCGTGTGCGAAAACACGTCCTCCGAGTCCACAGGCTACCCATGTATGGGTAGTTCGGCATTTCGGCAGCAGAGCACAGATCAGGAGATCAGTTTGGTTTGACTGAATCAGAACAAATCTATTCCGAGTCGTTGGCGCTGCGTTCACGACAGGTGCGTTATCTTTTTCTTTCTTTTTCTTGATTCTTACCTTCGTCTACAGTGACTTGCCAGCCTGACATCTTTCTTCAAGCTTGAGCAGCCATGTTTAGCAGCCATATCGATCGCAGACGTCGAGCGCGGTCGTGTGCGTGAATCGATTGTGGGCTTATTTCATGAAAATGGTGTGTGATTTGCTGAGCAGTCTAGGTTTGTTTTTGTACCATTTTACGCGTCCCCCGGGACTGCGGCATCACGCGCACGGGTCAGCGCTGCTTCCGATTTTCTATTTGATATTCTGCTTTCCTGCGAAGCAAGGTAAGCGCATCTTTTCTCATTTATCCACCACATTGCTGACTGCAATCTAGCCATGGCCACGCGTACACGCCATCACAAACATTACCTGAACTTTGGCATTGCCGCGACCGCGCCCCCCAACCGTCCGTGCATCTGCATCACGTCACGCCGTCAGAAACCATGAGTCGATTTTTCAACTGGCGGCGGCAGCGGCGTAAACACACCCACTGGTGACTACCCTCCAAATCTTGTCTCGTGCCACCCCAGGTATTTACTCTTCCTTATGTCAAGTCTCTGGGCCCGAAATTCCGTGTGTTTCCGCCCGAGAATCCAGCACTGGAATCATTCGAGACCGCCGTCGCTGCCCTCAATCGCCAGGTTGCAGTCAAATTCCGCAACCCCGCGGTTCATGCAGCATTGGCTGATGTGTAAGTCCGCTTATTCGCGTCCAAGGACTTGCTGACGCTCGCGTGTTGCTAGTTCCTTCCAGCCTTTCGTGTTATTGGTGCTGGTCGCGTTTCTGTTGCACACACACATATATATATATATATATACTCTCCTTACTCCAACGAAAACCTTACGCTAACTAACCCCTCGACTTGAGTTATACGGTTCTCTCCTCGTCTTTGGTCTCCTATCTGTAGGTAATCATTTTTTGAACTCTAATCCATGCTTCCCGACAACCTACTAACCACTTGATTTCCGTTTAGACCCTGCCGGCTCCCCCGGACGCCCCATATAGCGTATATATGCGGTCTACATTTTCCTACCTCGAGGTATTCCTCCCAACTCACTTCTACCCCCTCTAATTATTTAGCCTGCTTTCACCGACCTCGGATTCGCAGTATTCGTACTGCTGCGAATGTTTTTGCGGGGTTCCCACTGTTCTGATATCACTTTCAACTTTCGGTTTCTATTCTTTCGACGATTTGGGCTCATTCTTCGCGGAATTTCCTCAGACATATCCTGGCTCCTCCTTATTCCTTGATTCGACGTCTTCAAGTCCAAGTACACCGGTTCCGAGATTTTTACATTCATTTCGCATTCAGTGCCGAGTTGGACGCTAAATTATGTCCACCCTGAGGGCCGATTCGTTCTTTAATACACTTGCATTGATCCTTCGAGTCCTCTATGTACGTGCACTTCACATTGAACTTAATGTGCACTTCTAATGCTCGTGTAGCTCAGCACATGGTCACGACACTCTCCACTGTGTAGTGTCCCCCCGTTTCTTAAATCTCCTTACTTCCCTGTTCTTTTCAGCTCAAGCTCTAAGTACGTTTTCCTCGAGAACTGGACCTATTTCATTCATTTTTTTTTTGGCCATGTGGGTTTCAACAGGCGCTGGAACTCAGATAGTCTGTACTTTTGAAAGTAGTAGGGTACTTATATAATCTACACTTTCCGTTCAACTTTCACAAACAGAACTTTAGTTCTTTTTGTGCTTAGGTACCGAAAATGTCGCCAAAACGTACATGTGACTTGGGGCATCAATAGTCTCGTATGGTAGAGCCACGGTCTAATCCATCGGGGGTACCAATCTTCGGAGGTTGAAAGCCAAGTATAGCTCATTGAGAATAGTTCTCATTTAGTTTTGCACAAGAAAAACTGAGGACTTCTTTAGAATTTAGAATTTAGAATTTAGAGTTGAGCTATGGAGGTCGCTGGCCATTTTTTAAGTGTTTTCAATGGAGCTACCGCCCAGGCTGAGTCCCATCAATAAGCCCGTCAATAAGCCCAAAAGAAAAAGGATCGCCGTCGGCAAAGGGTGACCGGTACCAGTGACCTGTTTACGGAGGAGGCATGAACTTTTAACTAAGGTTGTACACCATTGACAAATCACGATCCGTGTCTCGCTACATGGGTGCGAAGATTTCTTTGACCTTGAAAATCAAGATGGTCCTGAAAGGAAAGTAGTATAATAGTACTTAGGATGGGGTGATCCAAGCTGCTATAAAAAAATTGCTCCTGAAAATATATCTAGCGCCCTTGAAGAAAATTCTGTTTGTGACCCGCCGCTCGCCGGCCTACTACCTTCATATTACCAGGAGGAAAGTTTTAATAATTGTGTACATACACGTGACCGGACGCGTCGCGTCTGCATAAATAGCCGAGCGTGTGCAAGATCACGCTGGCCTTGACGCTGGCAAGCTTGACTTTACAGACCCTCTTGCTACCCCTGCTCAAGCACCTCCGCCCGATAGCCTTGGTGTACTTATGGTTCAGCTGGGTCATCTCCTCGATCCGGACGTTCTGAGTGGCGGCCTATCTGGACACGGAACTTCCCTCGCCTAGCAACTCCATGCTGGCTGCGGGGGAGGCTCGTGCTCTTTTTTTCTGAATCTTTGCGCCGCAGGTTTTATTTTTGCCCACGCGTCGCCATCCCGCCCCACCCAATCCAGATGCATCTTGAATCCCTGCTTCAATCCGAATTGTCGTGTTTTCTGGCCCAAAAGCGCGTTTTGTGCATATATCGTTAACCGGCCATTACTCCTGCTCACTCTCTCATCCAGATCGCGTCTCGAGCTTTCAACTCGTCGAGCTCGACGTGGGCGCCCTCGTTGCTCGAAAAGGAAGTTTCCATCACGGCGATCAAATCTTCTTTGCCTTCCCTCCTGGACCACGATGACCAGATGCGCTCGAGCAAGACACTCTCCAACGGTCGAATCCACTGCCGGGGATCTCGACAGTCCAGCTCTTGACCAGCCTTGGCCCCTTTTGGTACTAAGACCCATCTAGATTTTCCGTCTTGCAGGTGCGTGGGCGGGGGTTCTTTTCAGAGATTGGTATTGACACTTCAACGCAGCTCCTCTCGTTCCGGACGTCCCTGCCCCAACCCATGCCCCACCCCATGCCCTTAGATATCCTGCGCATCCCGTGAGTCCCAGTCTTTCCCTAGTCCCTCGCTCCGCTCCGTCCCAAATCCACGCCATCCCTCCGACGATCCGCTTCACTTCCGATCTTACCGTGACGCTTCCGCTGCTATTCCTGCCTCACTGGCCCAGTCCTAACCTTCTTTTTCTGCAATCCTCCCTCCCCCGTCGCCAACATGTCGCTCCTCTTGTCATCCATTCGCTTTTTGTTTCTGTTCTGCGGTGGCACGATCGCTGACGATCAGATTGCGCTGACAGGCCTCGGGATGCCCGCGTCGTCGAAACGCGCCTCGGCGCAGTGGAACAGCGCCCAAACCACGTCTAGTTCTTCTGGTACACCGACGACGACTACGACTAGTCCACCCCCGTCCAGTGTATCCAGCACATCTCTGCTGTGACATCCATCTCAGCACTTCGACTAAACCTCCGCCCGTCCCGCCTATGCCAACTTCCCACGCCAAGCTCCCGCGCTTTCTCCAATACCCCCTCCAGCGCGACCGCTCGAAGTCCCTCTCCTTCGACCGCCTGCCCTCCGCCGCGTCCTCCACCTCGCACTCCACCACCTCGTCCACCTGCAGCAGCCACCGCAGCGGGCGCTTCCTCGGCCTCGGTGGGGGCAGCAGCAAAGAGAGCAGCAGAGAGCGCAAGCGCGAGCGGTAGCGCATCCGCGGTACGCTTAACCACTCGAGCGCCAAGCGCCCGCCCGCCCGCATCCCCGTCTTCCCACTCCTCGCGCCACCCCCCCGCCGCGAGAACTCGCAGTGGGAGACGAGCACCCACCGGGACCCCAGCCCCTGGCCCGCCGCCTTCCACGCGGCCTTTTACGCGCGGGTGTGGTGCACCTATCGCACGGGCTTCGAGACAATCTGCGATTAGCCCGGGCTCAGCGCGCTTCTGCCGCCGCTCGCGTTTTCGGCCACGGCAGGGGCGGGGGTGGGCGGCGCATCGCCGTCGCTCGCCCAGTCAGAGCGACTTGGACGACGGTGACAACGAGGAAGGGTGGACAGGAGCGAGGAGGGCGATATACTCAAGAATCTTGATGTGGAGTTTGAGCCAGAGACGCCCAGAGGGACGGTGGAGGACGCCAGGGGCGAGGAGGAAAAGGGCGTGGGGCAGTCCGGGCAGAGCAGCGCAGGAAAGGTACACACATCGGCACAGCAGCAAATGGCTTCTCCATGTACAGCCATTTGGGCGTGTACGATAACCAGCGCGGGGAACGTGATACAGAGATGGGCATCGCGAGATGGAGAACGGACCCAGTTTTCCGTAAGACCGTCATGGATTCGACGTTGCAGCAAAGCCGCGCGAAGAATCGCCGAAGATGATGCATGGGCGCGGCGTTAAGCAAACTTTTGCCAGCCACACGAATCACTGCGATTTCGTAAGGCCGAGTCCCGAGTACATACTCAAATCAGCATATCGAATGCTTCCTCTTTTCTGCCCCATTGTTATTTCGAAATCTACAAGTACCTATCAAGCTTGATCAAGGCTATTCCTCCTCGACTAGAATCTGAGTCTCAAGGCAGATATTTCTTCAAACGTACTCATCTACAGATTCTACAGCCTGAGCTCGACCTTCGCCTCGGATTCGGACATTCATTACTACGCCTTCGGAAGCGTACGCACACCACCTCATTTCCACTTTCCCCTCATCGTCTGACCGCGGAATTCGAGCTCGGCCACGGCGCACTCGATGCAGGGACGCGACGAATAACCACCGTCTGAATTTCCGTGCCTTGTCCGCCCGAATTCGTCCACGATGTTGGAGGTACGTGGATTTGTCCGCGTTCAAGACTTGCAGCTGACTCTGAGTTTCCGGTGGTATCCCCAGACCGACGAGGCTTTGGCGTCGAGAAATCCGACCTGCTTGTTCTCCAGAATGTCCAAAGGCAAAGCAAGTCCAAGAATTGGATGTGAAGCTAGAAATCCGGCAGAAAAATCGCAAAATGAATGAAGAAAAATCTGTAGCTTTTGTATAAATGTCCAGTTCCCCAGGATCGAGACAATATCATCGCTGCGGCTGGCCGTCAAAGACGTGTCAATATAACTACCCCAAGCCTATCCAGAAACAATCTCGCTTCAACGATCGAGGTACGCTACGGTTAAACGCTACTTTGACAATGTTGTAATGATCCTGGTCCGATTTAGGATATTTTGAACCTCGACGCCGACTCGTGGAAGACGCCAACATAGTTCTTCATATCGCATGGCTTATCTTCAAGTATGATTGCCATATCAACGTTGAATATTCCGTCAGCGTCCAAATGTTTCAATACCTCTATAAATATTTCTTCAAAGGCCTGGACGAAGCAAATTGGACTGTAAAGGGAAAGTCCCGGCATCCACCCCCACCACCTTCTTTGACATCTGTCACACGCCGAAAACCTGTTGATGAAATCAAGGATTATGAGCGTGGTCGCTATTTGTCCTCCATTGAGGCAGCAACTCGCATTGCTTCATTCCACATCTCCGAGCGTAAACCTTTGGTCAAACGACTTCCGGTCCACCTGCCTGGTAGGCAGCGTGGGCAAATGGCACGTAAAGATGGATCGGAGTCAGACGGCACACTATTGGTCAGATACATGACCCGTCCCCGCCATCCTCGCCTCGACGCCATGACATATCTCGATTTTGGATCACAATGTCGTCTCGAAAAACATGACCTGGAGAAGGAGATGCACGAACTCCAGGTTCTCGAGAATGAGGTCCCTGGTCATCCGCGAATGAGGATCAGGTTCTATGAGGAAGGACACGTTACCGTATCACGTATGCAGATGGTATATCCTCGCCACGGCGATGTCTTCTACCTCCGGCTCCTACTCCTCCACAAGAGTGCTTTATACTGGAACGACATTCGGATGATAAATGGTACCCTATATGCGACACACCAGGAAGCCGCTCGCGCCATGGGCTTACTTGAAGACAAGAACGAGGCTCTCCTTGAGTTTCAAGAATTACTTGCTTTCGGGACAGCACCAACTCAACTGCGATGGATCTTTGCCCTACTCGCAGTGGAAGGAAACGCTATACTACCTATTTGGGACGACTATCAAGCCGACATGTCCGCTGACATTCGAGACAGGATGTTGAGGGTAACTTCACGTCCTGATCCCCAACTAATTCACAATGAGCTTCTCCTTTCCCTTCAACAACTACTACAAGGGTTAGGAAAGACATTGGCAGAAATCGGTCTTCCTGAACCTACCGAACGACAGCAAGAAGTGGACGCTGAACGACTTCGTTGGGGTGGAGACCCGACCAATTTATGTTCATTTTTTTCTAGCCTGACACCGGAACAAGTACGAAATTCCTCAACTAATGGGCGCAATACTCATCATCCCTCCCAGAGATTAATATACAATCGGATTATGGAAGTTACCGACATGGAAACCCCCCCTCTGCTCCACATTGACGGTTGTGCGGGTCGTGGCAAAACTTATCTTCTATATCCAGTCATTGGCGCATTGAGGAAAGTGGATGAGATTGTCTTGATCTCCGCTTCCTCTGCCTTTGCGGCCAAAAATTATCCGGGCGGCAGAACAGTGCACTATCTATATGGCATTCCTGTGGATGAGTACAACCCGTTCCTCAAATCCATGATACGGCCGAAAAGTGATCGCGCCAGACTTCTCCAAGCGGCAAAATGCCATGTAATCGATGAAATCGGAGCTTTACATTTTAAAGCCTTCGATTGTGCTGATCGTCTAATGCGGGAACTGACGCTATATGCAAAGCGTCTTTGAGAACACAAGCCGTTTTCAACCGCTTTGAAATCTTAGAACTGCAAAAATCCATCCGGCAACAAAACGACATGGCATTTTCAAACTTCTTGGACTCCATCGGTGACGACTATAGTCACGACTCTGTGGACCTAACACATCTTCCCCACACCACCTCGGTCTCTGATATCATCAACTTCGTTTTCCTCCTGACGTCTTATACCAGCCTGAAGAATGTATTAAACGAGCCATACTCAGCCCTTTCAACCAGTACGTTGACGAGTTCAATTCCACAATTTTAAGCACGGTCAATTGCGGACGTACCATAGCAGCGATTCCGTTGAAGGCGACGATGGCATTACTGCTGAAGCCCAATGTGTACTTTCCGATCCGGATTTCCTCCACTCATTACACGAGCCAGGAATCCCACCGCACGAATTGGCAGTGAAAGTAGGATCAATTTGCCGTTTCACCAGAAATTTCGATCCGTCTCGAGGCTTAACCAAGAACACGAGAGTCATTGTCCGCGCCGTTTTCCGTTACACTGTTGAAGTCGAAACGATTCCCGCATTTGTCGCCGGAATCTTGGTTGAGTCGGTACGTTCACCCCCACAGGTGATTGTGTGCAAACCCGGAATCATTCCAACGATAGATACGACTCCATATCCCACGCATCCACTTTCATTTTCAACCACACGGCTTCAATTTTGTGGTTCATCGCAAACAAATACCTCTGGCACTTTGTTATGCCACAACTTTCAACGGATGCCAAGGTCTCACAGTCACAAAATTGGCATTGGACTTGCGCAGAGCAGTATTTTCCCATGGACAACTTTACTCCGCCATTACGCGCGTACCGGATGCAAAAAGTGTCCTCATACTGAAATACGAAGACGAGTTAGATCAGCCTACTAGCAACATTGTATGGGCGGAGCTGCTGCTATAGAGAGGGCAATATACATTACCTCTGTAAATGACAGTGAATTTCCGGGCGCTCCGGCAAGTACTTGTATTGCTCCAAATCGCGAGACCTCTTGCATTGGCACACAGGTACCCTCCTGATGGTTTCCGATGTCAACTGGACAGGTCCTGGGTGAGGACAGAGACGAGACTAACGGATAATGTACCTGATCAACAAGCTGATCAATCAGATGTGAGTCGCTACCGGGCAGACTCTAAGTCCGACTCACTTTGAACTTAATTTATCAGTTGAACGTGTGTCAGACAGCGAGGCCCCGGGCGTACGGAATGAGGAAAGTGCGTACCCATTGAGGAAAGCACGGGTTTTATTGTGTGCTTTGATCCATGTAGATAAAGCCAGAAAAAACATGAAAGAATGAAAAAAAAATTGCAGGTCATCTCCTCACGCATCATGCAGGAAGCTTGGTGTCGTTCAAAATCCATGCACACCGTCCGGTTCTCCGGACTCGTCAAAGCCAAACTGCAGCTTGTTTGCTCGAAATATACCGCAGACGGGCAATAGCGTGTTCGCATTTGTTACCCACCCAAAGAATGAGCCCAGGGAAGAGTGGTTTGCTTTTGTGGCTCCATCTGCACTTGCTGCGAGGTGATGCAAGAAGGATGCGAGATCAGCGGAGCCGGGGATCAAAGGTTTGTTTGGTTCCCACGTTACGCCGTCCAGTCTTTTTCCTGTCTGTGACCACGCGAGGAACAGGACACTTCAGCAGCAGATGGAGTCCGCCCCCGGGCGCCAACACAATGCACCAGGCACCGCCCATGCCAGCCCCCATGGCACCCTTGTTCTTCCGCGTAGCTCGCGACCACTTCCCGCCTACGACCGCCGTCCCAGACATCGATGCCAACACCGACGCCAACGCCAACGACGCGGATATCCTGCTCATTCCCTACCCACTCGCTCCGCATCAACGCCAACACCGTCGCGCCTTAGCAAAAAACTTTGATGCCAACACCCACACCATTCGCGGCGCGATTCCGCATGCTGAACGTGTCATCTTTCACGTTGAGACTGAAGTTGGCAATGGCCTCGGTTTAATGCGACCTTACCTGCTTCAAAGTGCTTCCTGTGGAATTTGGTTTGTGGATTTTGTACACAGTTCAATGTGCGATGCGATGCATTCAAGGTACGTACTCGCTCTTGTTAATTATTGCCCCAAAACCTCCTCCTCTACACAACACGCCGCGCTGCGCACGGCCCTGCGCATGGGGGTGTACGTACATCTCGCGCTCCTCCTCCGGCGTCCGGCTCCCTACCCCCCGTCATACCCCTCCTCCACGACTCAGCAAGCGCCACATCGACATGACCACCGTCTTCACCGCCATGCCACCCTTCTCGGCCGCTATCTCTGCGCCGGGAGCGTCGATTTCTACAACACCCTCCAGTACTTTGACGTCGACCACGAGGCCAGTAAGCGCGGCATCTACCGCTACTGCATCGAGCGCTCCGCCACACACTGCGCCAACGTCTTTACAACCGTCTCCCACATCACCGCCTACAAGGCAGAGCACCTTCTCAAGCGCAAGCCAGACGGCGTCGTCCCACACGGTCTCAATGTCGTCAAGTTCCAGGCCATGCACGAGTTCCAGAACAGGCACGCTACCTCCAAGCCAAAAATCAACGAGTTTGTCAGAGATTACTTTTATGGCCATTATGATTTCGATTTGAATAATTCGCTTTATGTGAGCGCGCGCGACTCTTTCATACGAGGTTTGACTTGATATCCGTGAACACTTGAAGTCCCCTTTTCCATTCGTCCTTCGGTGAGTTCTCAGGCATAATCTATTCGTTTCGCGCTTATCTGGTTCGCAGATCCTCATATCTCAGTTCCCCACGACTATGCCGGTATTGTCATGAACAGATCGCTTATCGGACCTGATCCGGGCTTATCTAGCCTTATCGGACTTGATCTGCACTTATCTGGGCCTTATCGGACTCCATCTACTGTCAGACTCCTTATCCTGCAATGTAGATAGCGTATATAGCACGATACTTATCATTGATAAGGACAGTTCCATATTAGTTTAGGACACTCCCATACTTATCAGATCGTTCCCATGTCATCCACTAGTATATATACACCCCTGTAGTCGTTGTAGTCTCCAGTCTTGAGCTGGTCATATCTCCACTAGCAATATAGGCAATCCTTGTCCTTTTGAGCACAACTTTGGTCCACTTTGCATTGCCTGCATAGTATTGGCCAGTGTGTCTGACACTAACGTACTTTCCAAGGTCATAGGATGCCTCCGACCTGCCGATGGCCTCGAAAAAGTTGGGCCCGCGAAGCTGCATGTGCCGACCTCGTTGTCTGCTCGCTGCCGTCAAGTCATCAAGGCCATGGAAACCAGAGGGAAATGCATGTAAGTCATCCATTCCCTGCTCAAATCCTTCAAACTAACGTACGCCCGGGGTACTTAGGATGCCCTCCGTCTGGGGACTTCCAAGGCCGTGTGCGTCGTGGGCGCCGTGAGTATCAACGCTCAATTCACCAAAATGAGGTCCAGAGGGAAATTGTCATGAACAGATCGCTTATCGGACCTGATCCGGGCTTATCTGGCCTTATCGGAGCTGATCTGCGCTTATCTGGGCCTTATCAGACTCCATCTACTGTCAGACTCCTTATCCTGCACTGTAGATAGCGTATATAGCACAATACTTATCATTGATAAGGACACTTCCATATTAGTTTAGGACACTCCCATACTTATCAGATCGTTCCCATGTCACCCACTAGTATATATACACCCCTGTAGTCGTTGTAGCCTCCAGTCTTGAGCTGGTCATATCTCCACTAGCAATATAGGCAATCCTTGTCCTTTTGAGCACAACCTTGGTCCACTTTGCATTTGCCTGCATAGTATTGGCCAGTGTGTCTGACAAAAGCTCAAGACTCCCCTAACCAACCTTGTGCTCCTTCTCCTCTCCTCTAATCTCGCTCTCATCCTCTTATCTCATCCTTATCTCCCACAACTCCGAAATCCTCTCAACTTAGTTAGAACCTCCCCTTTCATCTTCAATAAATCCTGAGCCCTTTAGTTAGTAGTAGCCCTAGTCAGTAAGGCAGTAGGGACAAAAGAGTCGTGGTAGCGACTCTCTAAAGCCAACTGTTGCCCCGGGTCTGTAGCAGGCTGTAGCAGGGTTCTCTTCGTCCAGAAACAAACCGTAGTCAATCCGTTGATCTGGGAGGATTTAACAACTGGGCTTTAGTTTCAGCTCTTGACTTGGAGCTACTATCGACGAAGAAGACCCCCGTTTCTGTGTATCACTTCCCAAGGGCTCGCTATTGGCTGTAGGGTCGATCTGTTTGCACAGAGCAGGTACCTGCCAGTAGTCCCTTCCAACCGCGCGGATCCGAGATCCAAATCACAACCAACACACACAAACTTCCCAAACTCCGTTTTTACATACAATGGCCTCCCCATTCCAAGGCCTACCCCGTGATGACCCCGTCTACATGCACTTGAGCGACGACCAGGAAAGGATGATGGCACCAGCACTTGCTGATGTCGGATTCTGGACTTTGCTTTGGGCTGCTATTCACAGCTTGTTAAGCAGTTTCTATTCGTTGCTTGGCTTCAATGAGCGCAGCACAGTTGCTACTGAACGCATCGCTACTGCTGTTCAGGCCTACACCACCCGTCCTACTCCGAAGAAGCCGTTGAAGCTCGATTCACCTGAGAGCTTCAATGGACAGCCAGACAAAGTTGAAGCGTTTCTCAATGCTCTAGCTTTGTACTTTGACGGACAAGAGATCACACATGACAAGCAGCGCATCATCTTTGCGCTCTCTCTTGTGAAAGGCGGTACTGGTGATATTGCAGGCAACTGGGCTGATCTACAGAGAAAGAACATTGTAGACCATTCTAATGGGGTTCCCAACACTGTTTATATCGCGACCTGGCCGGGTTTCGTTAGCAGCTTCACTGCCTACTTCCAGTACACGTCTTCTAAGGACGAGGCACAGAGGAAGCTGACGAAACTCCAGCAGGGCAAAGGGACCGCTGATGAGTTTATCACACTCTTCAAAGGTCTTGCCCCGGCCAGTAAGCTCGATGATGAGGCTCTCTTGCACTTCTTCAAGCAGGGACTCAACCCTGGTTTGCGCACCGCAGTTTTTAACCTGCGTCCGCAACCAGCCACATATGGAGAATGGCTCAAAGAGGCCTCAACGGTGGATAGGACTTATCGCATGAGCAAAGAGTATAGCTCTGCGTTCAGTCGTCCTGAGACACAGCAGAAGGCGAAAACGCCCGCTGTGCAGGTGCCGCAAACACGGGTTGAAAAAGACCCTGATGCGATGGATGTGGACAGGCAGAGAGACAACCGCAAGTGTTACCACTGCGGCCAGCCTGGTCACATTGCACGGTGGTGCCCAAAGCAGAAGATGCAGTTTGCAGTCCGAAACATGACCAAGGACGAACGAGCTGAATTGCTCAAGTCCATCCAGGATTTTCAGGAGGACCAGGAGTGAGCACGAACTCACTGGTCGATAGTAGCACATATGTTCCTTCCCATGTAGTCATTCCCGATCTTGAATCTATCTATGATGCCCCGGAAGCAACAGAAGTGCGAAGTGCAGTCAGATTTCCTGAAAAGAAAGTAGAACCTGGAAGTGTTGAATGGACGGCCAGACAGCTTCGGACCAGCAAACTCGAAGTTGCGATTGGTGTCCTGGACACTTGGGCAAACCGTAGGAGGCGGGCGGAGGTTAGTTTGGAAACCATTGCAGAGTTAAACAGCTTGGATGATGAGCAAGTTGTTGAAGCTCTGAATGAGTTGAAAGGAAGAAGGCGTTATATCTGAGGCTCTGGGAACCAAATGAACATCGAGTTGGTTGCCAAAACACTCGATACCCAGAAGCGCTTCAAACTATCAGCGTTACTGGACTGTGGATGCACGGGCAGTTGCATAGATGCTTCTTTTGTGAAGGCTAATAAAATCAACACAAAGAAGTATCCCCGTCCAATTCCGGTCTACAACGCCGACGGCACGCTGAATTCGGGTGGCCCTATTCGAGAGTACGTCGAAATGCTGCTTGAAATTGGCCAACACGTCGAAATCCTTCAATTTGCTGTTTCCAACCTAGGGAAAACTGAGATGTTCATTGGGTACGAATGGCTCAAACTGCACAATCCATCCATTGATTGGGCAAAGAACACTCTCAAGTTTGATCGTTGTCCGGCTAGGTGTGAGCCGCTAGGGGGGTGGGAGGATCCTGAATCCAACGACTCGGACGCGGAAGACCCTGAGCTCGAAGAGGGAGATCGTCTTCTTGTGGTAGACTTCCAGGAGGAACTGCGCATTCGCGCTTTTCAGACCAAAGCTGGCAAAGTGTCTGAAGAGAAATCCAAGAAGGACAAGCCCAAGTCCTTTGAGGAATCAGTTCCCAGGAAGTACCACGACTTCAAGGACTTGTTTGACAAAGAGAGCTTTGATGAGCTGCCTCCATCTAGGCCTTGGGACCATGTTATTGAATTGGTTCCCAATGCTAAGAATCTAGACTGCAAGATCTATCCACTCAGTCTGGAGGAACAGAAGCAGCTTGACGAGTTTCTTGATGAGAACTTGAAGACAGGACGCATTAGACCATCGAAATCTCCTATGGCCTCACCATTCTTCTTTGTCAAGAAGAAGGATGGTGCTCTTCGACCTATACAGGACTACCGGAAGCTGAATGATATGACGATTAAAAACCGTTATCCTCTTCCGCTTATCCAGGAGCTGGTAGACAAACTCAGCCAGGCTCGGTATTTCACCAAACTGGATGTCCGTTGGGGGTTTAATAACGTCAGGATCAAGGAAGGAGACGAGTGGAAGGCAGCGTTTAGAACTAACAGAGGGCTGTTTGAGCCTCTGGTTATGTTCTTTGGCCTAACCAATTCACCGGCTACGTTTCAGACAATGATGAACACAATTTTCAAAGATGAGATTGACGGTGGAAAAGTCATTATCTACCTCGACGACATCCTCATCTTTACTGAAACGTTGGAGGAACATGAGATCATGGTCCGGAAGGTTCTGCAGAAACTGCATGCAAACAAGCTCTTTTTAAAACACACAAAGTGCGAGTTTGAACGTAGTGAAGTAGAATACCTTGGCATGATTGTCTTGCACAATGAAGTCAGAATGGACCCTGCCAAAGTCCAGGCTGTTGTTGAATGGCCTGAACCACGCCACAAGCGAGATGTCCAACAGTTCCTTGGATTTATGAACTTCTACCGCCGGTTTATTGAAGGCTTCTCTGGTGTAGCCAGACCGCTGTCTGCTCTGACTGGGAAAGGGGGGTGGCAGTGGACGGCTGTGGAAGCGGAGGCGTTTGCGGAGTTGAAGCGCCGGATCACGTCTGCTCCTGTCTTGGTCATCCCCAAGGCAAAGGGACGTTACCGGTTGGAGGCCGATTCGTCTGATTTTGCAACTGGTGGTATTTTATCGCAACAGCAGGAGGATGGTGTCTGGCGACCGGTTGCCTTCATTTCTCATGCTCTGAATGAGACTGAACGCAACTATGAAATCTATGACAAGGAGATGCTTGCAATCATGCATGCACTCTCTGAGTTTCGCCAGTACCTGCTAGGAGCGTTGGAGGACTTCGAGATCTGGACAGACCATAAGAATCTCGAATACTTCAAGAAGCCCCAGAAGCTGAACAGACGACAGGCGCGGTGGGTGGTGGAGATGCAGGAGTTTCACTTCACTCTACATCACAAGCCAGGCAAGGCAATGGCTAAAGCGGACTATCTCTCGAGACGAGCAGGTCATGAGAAGGGGGAGAATGACAACGAGAACGTAGTCCTGCTGAAGCCGGAGTTTTTCCGAGTTCATCATCATGATATCAGTGCCCTCAGCGATGAAATCATGATGATGAACTCGGAAAAACTCCGGCTTCAGCAGGACTACGTTCTCATTGTCATTCTTCCCCTTCTAGCGATGAAATCATGACTCGGATTAAGCGCGCTTGGCAGCACAAAGACAAGCTTGTTGAGCACGCTTTGGCCAACAAGGAGAAAGATTGGGAGGAGCTGGATGGGCATATTGTGACTTGGAAGCACCGGTTCTATGTCCCTCGAGACAAGAAGCTGCGGGAAGACCTCATCCGCTGGCATCATGACACTAGTCTCGCAGGACATCCCGGACGCTTCAAAACTCAGGAGCTGATCACTCGGAACTACTGGTGGCCGCGTTTGCAGACAGATATTCGTTCTTATGTAGAAGGGTGTCAGACTTGCCAAAAGACTAAACCAAGAAGAATGGCACCCCCTGCACCTCTGTCTCCGAACACGGTACCCACACGACCCTGGCAGATTGTCACTGTTGATCTGTTAGGCCCACTTCCGATGTCGAATGGTTATGACATGATTCTGGTGTTTGTTGATCGATACACAAAGCGTGCCAAGTTCCAAGCATGCAATGTTGAGATCAACTCAATGGGCTTTGCCAAACACTACCGGGATCGTGTTTTCCGTGACCATGGGCTCTCTGAGCGGTTGATCCATGACCGAGGTCCACAGTTTGCCTCTCAGTTCAGCAGGGACTTGTGCAAGCTTTTGGGCATTAAACAGAACATCACAACTGCGTACCACCCTCAGACCGATGGGCAGACAGAACGAGTCAATCAGGACTTGGAGCAGTTCCTCAGGATCTTTGTGAATCATCGTCAGAGCGACTGGGCAGAATGGCTTGCCATTGCTGAGTTTAGCTACAACGACAAGATCCACACTGCTACTGGTCACACTCCGTTCTTCCTTGACTCTGGACAACATCCATGGAAAGGGATTGAGCCCAGAGGTACTGTACGCACTCAGAGTGCCCAAGAGTTTGCAGACAACATGAAGAAGATCAGGGAGGAAGCAGAGTCGTCTCTTAAAGCAGCTGCAGAGACAATGAAGCGGTTCTATGATCGGAAGCGTACGGATGCCAGAGAATACAAGGTCGGAGACATGGTCTATCTCGAAGGCACCAACATTGAGACAGTCCGTCCGACCAAGAAGTTCGATGACAAACGCTACGGTCCTTTCAAGGTCTTGCAGAAGATTGGCACTTCGGCCTATCGTCTGCAACTGCCTGCTTCCTGGAAGTCCAAACACCCTGTCTTCAATGAGGCTCTGTTGTCTCCCTACATCTCTCCCAAATTCCCCTCCCAGAAAAAGACCCCTCCGCCGCCGCCTGAGCTTGTTGATGATCACCTGGAGTATGAAGTGGAAGAAGTGTTGGATTCGAGGCTTAGGAGTGGAAAGCTCGAATATTTTGTACATTGGAAAGGATACCCAAAGGAGGAAGACAGTTGGGAGCCGGTTGGCAACTTGACAGATAATGCCGGCCTGCTTGATGAGTTCCACCGAAAACACCCCTCAGCCCCTCGCCCCCTACCCCGAAACGTCCGTTTTATTTATAAACCCATTGAAAACTTCACCACCACACCTCGTTTACCTGGACATCTCTACAACTGGGAGAATGGGAAGATTGAATCATTCCGACCCATTGTGTGGACACAATCCTTAAGAGGGGGGTAATGTCATGAACAGATCGCTTATCGGACCTGATCCGGGCTTATCTGGCCTTATCGGAGCTGATCTGCGCTTATCTGGGCCTTATCAGACTCCATCTACTGTCAGACTCCTTATCCTGCACTGTAGATAGCGTATATAGCACAATACTTATCATTGATAAGGACACTTCCATATTAGTTTAGGACACTCCCATACTTATCAGATCGTTCCCATGTCACCCACTAGTATATATACACCCCTGTAGTCGTTGTAGCCTCCAGTCTTGAGCTGGTCATATCTCCACTAGCAATATAGGCAATCCTTGTCCTTTTGAGCACAACCTTGGTCCACTTTGCATTTGCCTGCATAGTATTGGCCAGTGTGTCTGACAGAAATGGATGTAAGCCAGCCATTTCCTGTTCAAATCCCTTGAAATACGTACCCGGAAACGGTGCCGCCGTGCCCTCCTCGCGCAAGCGCCGTTGCCGCCCTCGCCCTCGCCGTCGCGCTGGATCCCCGCCTCCCTCAGGGCGTTCAACATCCGCACCCGAAGCCAACACACCCCCGCCCATGCCGCTGCATCCCGTCTCCCGTCCGCGGTACCATTCCGACTCGGGAAGCAACGGGCCGCAGTGGGACAAGAACGTCGGGCGCGCGCCATGTGCCCTGGGTGAGTGGGCCAAGAAACATCGCCTCCCTGGGCCTTGCGGCACGAAGTTCGGCGGGAACTACAACGCAGATTCCGAGTATGGAGACGGCAGGGGCGGGAACCGCGTTGAGAACCACCCGATAAGGGTTTAGTCAATCTTCTTATGGGTCACATGGCTCACGACGAACTGCACCATCGGAATATTTCGTGTACGACACCGAATTCCGATCGACGATTGTTGCTCATGACGAGTATTTCTTGTAGATGCCGAGGGAAACGGTGTGCCGTCACGCGGATGGAGCACATTACAATGTTGACGTCCGTGCTCACTCAGACACAGACGGGCAGGCGCAGCACCTGGTGTAGATGTTCCGCAGGTTGAGATTATTTACCAGCAGCTGAAGCCTTTGAAGAATTCACTTTCGAAAGCTTGACTTCCTTAGGCTTTTCACCACGTGCATCTCGTTCCTTGACTGTTTGACTTGAACCAGCGTTTGCCGTGTGTAGATTTTGATTCAGCCAAACTCAATTCCCTGGGATTCAAGACGGAGAGTCTTTAATCGCGAGACGAATTTGCGTGACTCCTAATCTGGCGAAGCCGGGCTTCATGGTCTGCAAGTTCCGAATTGGAAGGCTTTCGCGACGGTGGAGCTTCATACTTTCCCCTGGCCTTTGGCGCCATATTCGATCGGTCTCGAGGATCACGGCCCTTGCCTTTCGCAGAAGCCGTATACCGATGGGTAGTGGATGCGAGCGTCGAGGGCCGAGTTCCTGTCGATGCCGCTGTATCACAAGATATCTGTACTGTATGTATAGAACCGTTGCCGGTAGTTTTCCGTGACCGTTTTGAATCCTTAAGTTATTGGATGCAAGAGAGACCGTCTGCGAATTCCTGTGCGCTGATTCAGCATACGAGCAGCACGACGTTCAATTGTCTGCCCGTGTGGTCGGGCCATAACATTGTCGTCAAAGGAAAGTATCATTCCAGTGTGTAGAGGCAAGGAATGGTCCGATGGTACCTCCCATTCGAATGGGAGATTACCCAGGCCATCCGCCTTCATCTCCCTCTTGATAGATTCCCGTTTATCCTCCTGCGCCTAATCCGCTGTATCCAGACTCGAATCGGCGGGCTGACAGTAACATCAGACTAATCAAACCGAGAAAGAAGACACATTTACTCCACATGAACACAGGACAGAACGAAAAGTCTCATCCAAAGAAATTGAACTTGAAGGTCGCATCGTCCTAAGAACGGCTAGCAGGGCTGTAGGATGTTGGTGGAAATCCGAGCCCGCCGTCAAGTCGTACTTTGCGCGGGCAAGTCCATCACTTGAAGCATATAATGTCAATTCACTGAAAGGGCTAGCGTTGAGGGTGTGGAATTTGCCTTATAATCGCGCGCTGAGAAACTGTGGATCTGTCTTTTGAATCAGTCTATCGAAAAACTGAGCAGCGCTAACATTCGGGGCGCCACAGAGCGTTCGTGTAAGCTGCACTGCTCAAGTTGGGATAAAAGTTGGGATAAAAGTTTGATCATATCGAGCCGAGTCAGGTTGAACGAGGTTTTCGGAACTCTGCATCTGTATCTGGATTTCTCCATGCCCGAACCAGTTCCAACGCCTCGGGCCGTGAATCCAGTCAGGTGGTTTCTGACTCCTGTGTCTAGATCTAGCATGCATTTGGGGAGTTCAGGATTCGATTGAGCTCGAGCAAGATTTGATTAGGGAGACCGACAGCGCCAGAGTTATACAAGATTTATTGAACTTGACTTGAGTGATAAAATTTGTGCTTGAATTTCAGCGTAGAGTGTCTGTAACCGTTGACACGACTCGGACGCGCAAAACCTGTGCAGGCATATTTGATTTGCTTGGCTCTCTGACCAAATATATCCAGCCAAAGGGAAAAGTAATAGATGAGGATATTCTACACAAGGGGTGCACGCTTCCGATTTCTTTCCTCGACCTTCGAATACATCTTGCAAGCCTGAATTCGGACGGAATCCTGGCCCGAGGTGCGAACGTTTCGGGGCTGCATCAAAAGACGCGTGGAAGCACACGATTTGGATCGGGTAGTGAGGAAGATCCAGAAGGGAGCGAGGAGCGCGAATAGGCCCTGTTGTGTGCAAGTGAATTCGACGACGGGCAGCAAGTTGAGGATATAGAGAGGTCCATCTGTTTGTGTCAGACACACTGGCCAATACTATGCAGGCAATGCAAAGTAGACCAAGGTTGTGCTCAAAAGGACAAGGATTGCCTATATTGCTAGTGGAGATATGACCAGCTCAAGACTGGAGGCTACAACGACTACAGGGGTGTATATACTAGTGGGTGACATGGGAACGATCTGATAAGTATGGGAGTGTCCTAAACTAATATGGAAGTGTCCTTATCAATGATAAGTATTGTGCTATATACGCTATCTACAGTGCAGGATAAGGAGTCTGACAGTAGATGGAGTCCGATAAGGCCCAGATAAGCGCAGATCAGCTCCGATAAGGCCAGATAAAGCCGGATCAGGTCCGATAAGCGATCTGTTCATGACAGTTTGGTTCCGAAGCCGATGCAATTCAACAGGGACATCTCTGCTCTTCTTCAACAGTCACGTCGCATCAGGACTGTGACCATTCGCGTCAAGAACTGACGCATATCCGTCATTCATCTATTCTCTAGAGGAAGAAGAAATCCAACCCCACTCACCATCAACGAACCTATGCGGGACCTCAAGCAAAAGAAACGCGCGGCATTGGAACCAAACTCTGGCGATGAAGAGTCCCCAGCCCCTCCAAGAAGCGCCCACGAACGAACGAACGGGTTCACTAGAAACCGCTGGGACAGTACGTGCATGGTGCGTCCTCTTTGAATTGAATTGTACTCTGGGATCATGGCAGACAGGAGGGTGTATGCTTGAAATGTGAGACTGAGTAGCGCTTGGGTGCCCATGTCATTGGCTTCCACTTCCATTTCGACTTCGACTTCCTCCTCGTCACCGTCCTAGTCGTGTAATCCACCTGCTGCACTTGCTTCCTTTGAGCACCACAGCATCCGCGCCTCATCAACTCCCGCGCCCAGCTTTCAGCTTTCGGGTTCAATCCCTGCTGGCAGCTGCAGCCTCGCCCCCCGCGCGATGCACACCTCCAACGTCCGGTGTTCGACACATGGGACAAGGCCGCCGCCTCCCCGCACCCCTCCCATCCACGATTCCGAATCGAGTTGAGCCGACACACGCGCAGCGGAGGGCGCCGTGTGCGTTCATGCTTTCACGTTGCCAAGCCGGGGACGCCGTCCCCGCTTCTTCCGTCTTTGACGTCTGTCTTTCGCCCTCGCTTCCGTGCGCGCGGGATGTGAGATAGTCTGGACCTGCTTTTCATCATTCTCATCCCTTTCCGCAGGCATTTCGTCTCCGAGGCTAAAAAGCTCGCATGTCAACTCTAAATAAAAAAGCTCTTGAACAGCGATGTGAGTTTCACTTTTCTTGGTCTTTTTCAAGTATCAACTTCTTCATTAGATCCGGATGGCTTCGTACAAGCCCCCTGGGACGTACTATATATATGGCGAATATTTCGGCTTACATTCCGCATTTTTCAGTTGCTAACCTATTTGACATCTAGGTAATTTTGTCCTTCCCTACCAGTGCTATCCCTCTCGGTGGGCCTCCAGAGCTATATTGGCTCGTAACTGAGGCACTGTGAAGTGTGTCTGTTGCATGGCTTCGCACGATTTCATACTGACTTCGTATTTTCAGACCAAGTCTGCAATCTCTACTCCGGACTTTTGCAGTGCAAACCCGCGGTGATCTTTGCAAGTCAGTGTCTCGAAGCGCTTCCCTGGGACTCTATGCGCAGTTCTCTGTGTCACCGCGAGCCCATCCGACCACACTCAAAATGCGAAATTAGAGTAGGCCCCCCGCTTCTCTTTTCCGATGTGGCGCGCAAATTAATCTCTCGTTTCCTTCAATAGATGCATGCTCCTTCGTGATCACCACAGGTAGATTGCCCATTCCTGCGGAAATCGGATTTCTGATGATTTCCCAAGCAGTACCATTCTGAGCCCAAAAGCCGCGCGGAGGTGCGTGCCGCGGCTACTACTGGGGCTATTCGACTTGTTTGTTTTGCCAAAAGCACGGCGGAACTAATTCGGGTCGTTTTTCCGACTTGGATAGAGTTCTGCGGGCTCGAGCTCAAGGCCTCGCGAGACCTCCGGCGCACGAAACGACGTGCATTCGGCGTGTTCTGCATGATATCATTTCCCCGCTACATCCATCTCTCGACAGGTGTGTCTCGCGACGGTACGCAGCATGGAACAGAGAATTGGGTGGTCCCCTGCAAGCGCTCATGTACATAGTGTATTTACCATGCACACATGTGTGTAGTACAAGGTTCGGCTCTCCCGTCTTTCTGGAGGTCCGCTAATCGAGTTTACAGGTGAAATATAATATATTTAAGTTTGTTGTGATGATAGATGTGCGCACGAGGGGTGCGAAAGGCATGAAAACAGGGCGCGCGGGGATGGCACGCAGCTGTCGCGTGCAGACCCCAGTACGCGCGGAGTGGGCACGCGCCGTGCCGCAGCCCACCCATCGTCTGTATACCAGTCACATTTCCAGCGCTACGCAAACCCATGTGAATCTGCAGGGAGTCCTGAAAGAAAATGCACGCAGGGTGCGTAGAAAGGCTATTTCGGGCTTGTCAAGGTAGGGCGGTCGTCCAGGCTGCCATTTCCGTCCCTCCATGCCGATTTTGCTTATTCCTTGTTGACATACGTGTTTGCACTATCGATTCTGGCATGGACAAGGTTGCATCCTTCGGCGCGTACACTGGGGGCAGGCTATGATCTCCGGGCCCCGCAGATGGCCCGGAGATCAAACGGAAATCAATAATCTCCATGTGATCTCCGGGCTATCTGCGGGGGCCGTAGATAGCCGGAATATTCAAAATATTCCGTCGATCTCCGTATGATCTCCGGGGCCCGGAGATTACCCGCAGATCGATAATCTCCGTACGATCTCACTGGGGGCAGGCTATGATCTCCGGGCCCCGCAGATGGCCCGGAGATCGCACGGAGATCAATAATCTCCGTGAGATATTCCGGCCATCTACGGGCCCCGTAGATGGCCGGAATATTCAAAATATCCTGTCAATCTCCGTATGATCTCCGGGGCCCGGAGATCACCCGCAGATCGATAATCTCCGTACGATCTGCGGACCATCTGCGGGGTCCGCAGATTCAAAGTCTGCGGACCCCGTAGATAGTCCGCAGATCTTGAGCCAAACATCCCAGAAAGGGAATAAATGTGTGCTTCTAATGTACTTGAATAGGCAATTATTCCTATGGTTCCCTGGTCCTTTCGACTGTGTCACATAGTATTGTGCCAGATTTCCACAAACTCAAACTAAGACAAGATTCGCAGTGTGGTAAGTATAACTACGTGCACATTATAAGTCTACGTGCTACTATATTACAATTGAAGAGATTGGTCGGTGGAAGGACTGTGGCGTGTTGCGCGCGGACTGGTAGCCCAGCGGGTAGTGTACACCTGAACACGATATCCCGTTCCCCATCCCATACACGGTCCCGCGCCTCGACCTGCTCCCGCTCATCGCCCTCCACCACCCCGCCCCCTCCCGTGCATGAAACTCCCCCACCGCCAAGGCGGAATCGCCTCGGCAGCGCGCATGCGGCTGTGGGTCCTCCGTGAAGCGAGCGGGAAGGGACCACTGCGGCTGTGCACAGTGCGGGATTCAACTCACTGCATGCACACACAAACTGTCAGTCATAAAATTAAATTACTACGGCGGGGGGAACACACACCGATTTGGCCGCACATGCAACCTGAGAAAACACTGCTCCTGCGCGCCGTGCACGCATCGCTCGTCTCCAACTGCTCCTAGCGTCGCCTACGGGGCCACCCCCCGTTGGCGCGAGGTCGGAGCCAACCCGCACGACTCTCAAAATCTTGCACAGGCCCACCCGCGCATACGGCGTGCCCCCGTCGCTAGCGTTGGGAATCGGCATCGTAGTAATGCGCGGCGTTGCGCTGCGAATGGTGTCGGCGTTGCCGTCAAAGTTTTCTGCTGGGGCGCGACGGCGGCATTGGCGTTGGGACCGTAAAAACGAGTGGGTGGAGAGTGATCAATATGTCCGCATCGCTGGCGTCGGCGTCCATGTCTGGGGTGGGAAGTGGTCACGGGCAACGCGGAAGAACAAGGGTGCCGTGGGAGACGGCCGGTGCCTGCTCTTCGCGTCGAGTGATGCACGGCGTGCAGAGCATGCTACGGGTGGCGTGTCGGCGCTGCATCAGCGTCTTGAGCAGTGGGAAACAGCAGTGTTGGCGTTGGTGCCGTAAAAGTGAGCGGGTGGGGGAATGAGCAGCCGGCGTAGGGTCAGGGGTGACGTGGAGCAACGAGGGTGCCATGAAAAAGGACGGCGGGAGCAACGAGGGCGCCGAGGCACGTGCCGCGGAGGGCGAGGGGCTCCCAGCCAAGGAAGGCGCCAACGGAATGAGTAGGCCATGTGATGGAATACAGTCGGGGCGGCGTTGCCGGCGGGTGCGTCCACAGACAATGATAGCGCAGCGGAAGTGAGGAGCGACAACGAATGCGGCGCCGTTCTTGTGGTACCTGCACCGCCGTCGCGCTCGTGTGGTGCCTCTGCGCACCGCGCATGAGGGGATGCACACTCGGCGGAGCTTGCAAGAATTGCGAACCCATCAGCCCATGGCCATTTATTTACTCGAAATTAAAACAGGACCCACCCGACAATTCCGCCCCAGCACCTCCCCCTCGGGATACCCGATCAACACACAGAAGCTCGGTCTGCAGTGGACGATCTGCGCATCTGCGCATCGTGACGCCGCACAGCGACGATGCAGAAGCTCGTCACAAAGTCGATCGAGCCGAGGTGGATTTTCAGTGCGCGACGGTTCTATATTTGCAGAGTGTGTAATGGGTAGATGAGGAATTGAGCGAGTGATGCGACGAAGACGACGCTGCGTCAGACAAACACTTTTGAAACTCGGGCGGGGCGGCAGGATGCGCGTGAGGTGTGGCTGGGGTTGGCTCAATTAGCACGGCTTCAAGCTAGGCGAGTGGTGCGCACAATGGCCACGAGCGCTTTCCAGGGAATTTGATGAGAGGCTGGTGAACGCGCGCCCCCAGGACGCGAAGAGTACCGTGCATAATGGCGGAAAGAATGCAAGTGCGTGACGCGATCGACGTGACTGCCGCATTCGTCAATTCTAAGTCCAAAGTCTTGTACATTACATGTTTCACTAGGGCGCTGAATACGGAAGGTAGCCCCCACTATTATGCTCAAGACTCTCAAACCGCCTCTCGTCTCCGTGGGGTTGCCCGTAGAATATCATCGACACTGGAAGAGGAATAAATGAGGAGTGACACTTCGACGGAGACAAGCGTACCGGATGATCATCTCTGCAGCCTCACTAGCACTCAGGAGAATCTGCCGCTTCAGCTTATAGCTCTCTGTTATTCCCACATTCTTCATCGAACCGATGGTCCCTAGATCCATGCCTGCGCCAGAGTCAGGGTGCCGCACTGATATCTGGGAAAAGGGGTCCTCACTAGTCCTGCATCTGTCGTAATGTGCGGCCCTCAGCCGCGACAACCAAATCCGACGAATCGTAACCAGCATTGTCCGCCAGTATTGTGGGTATTTGCCGCAATGCGCGCCCAAACGCCTCATGCAAAAGCCTTCTTCCCCTTGACTTTCCTCGCCTCTTCGTCAACGGCGCAGCTCATGAGCATCTCAGAGCATCCGCCCCCCAAACACGGTTCGAATCTCCTTGACCGTCTGCGACAGAACCTACAGCGCATCGTGCAGTGACCGCTCGGCCTCGTCTACCATCTGGTTTGTCGAGCCACGCAGAACCACGGTGCATGCCTCTCCAGCCGCAACACCCGAGAATTTTATCAGCTAAACAAAATAAAAAGCCCAAGGTCAACAACGAAGATGTATGCAGGTGCTAAATAAGGTACCTTCCTTCGACGATCCGGCGGCGCTGAACGCGACCATTCCCGACGCCGTCCGCGCCAGGCATCCAGCAACTGCGCCTCGACCCGAAAGGACTGGCAATTATCCAAGCCAGTCTTGAATCTGTGTCGAAGGTACATCCTCGAAGACTTCTCGACGCGGGTCAGATTGAACGCGATGGTGGCGATGAATCGTTGATAGGAAGGTCCATAGAAGTAAGAGACTCCAAAAGTAGGGAGGTACAAGCTGAACCTGAGAATTTGGCCGAAAGATTTGAAAGGGTAGATGGATCTCGTATCTTGGCTGTGGATACCCCGAGCCGCTTCAGATCGAGTAGCCTTCGGGTGCGCGTCCTCGGAGTCTACATTGCCAAGTTGTCGATCGCGATCCTTTCATCCGAACACGAGATCCCTCAGCATGAAATTTTTCCGTGCAACGCGAGTTCTTCTATCAACAAGCTTGAATTTGCGAGACTCCAAAGATTTTTCAGAATGAATGACATGGTGATAGCGTAGCGATCGCGGAAACGATAGCGTCGAGAAAGAGGAGCAAAGAGAAAGAAAGATGTGGACACGAGCGCTCATGCATAAGGTGTTAACGATACGTTCAAAAGGAAGAATTTTGAAAAGACTCGCCTCGCGGGGGATATCATGTGCAATAAGGGCCCCGTTGCAGTTTCGCACTTGCGACTCTGCGAGCGTCGCCGTGGATATCAAACGAGCACGTCGAATGTATGACACGAGGATCGACAAGGGATACTAGGCGCATCCTTGAGACAGTCGGCCAATGACTGCGCGCCAATTGCGCGTCGAAAGCGTCGAAGACGAAGAGACAATAACAACCGAAGAGATTTGAGCGCCCGAGAGCAGACCGAAAGAGGAAGAGAGCGGTTGTTTGGTTCCAAGAGATATCGGCCTCGACACCAAACAAATCTGTCTTTCTTTTCCACTGCATCTCGTCGTTCTCGAATAGAACTTCTCGCGTCGGCTCGGCGTCGCGTGAGGCCATCCCAGACCTCTCTCTGTGTCCGAATCCGAGCTGTCTGATCGCCGCCGCCGCGAACGCGCTCGCAAGAGTGCAGAAAAGTCGATGCAGCCAAGATGCAGCAAATCTTTGCATAAGAAGCTCGTGCACGCGCGATTTTGATGACCCAGCGCGCGGGAGCGACCCGCTGCCTCGGAGCTCGACCTAAACATCCAAGACTGAGGAAGGTGTGAAAACTAAAGTGTTTGAAGTCCAATCTGAAAATCCGGCAGAAATAAACTAGGAAAAAATGCATCACTTGGTATATGGAAGTCTCGAGACGCTCTGAATCGAGACGTCGTCGAGGTCGTGGGTGGATTGGGGAGCAAGCAGTACATAGGACGAGAAAGATTTGAGGGCTCTAGCCGAACTACCCATGCATGGGTAGTTCGGCATTTCGGCGGCAGCTACATCAAGCCCGCGCGGCGCGCCCTCGCCCTTCGCCGCTGCGGACCCACGAGCCGAATTTGCGCGTGCTCAGGACGATCAAGAAGGTCGAGGTCGAAGTACTCCGACTCTGCCCACATCAGAACCCTGTACGTCTTTTCCTATCCCTTCCTTCCCTTCCCCGTTCTTCTCTCCTGACTAACGACGCCCATACGCAGGTAATCTTCGCCTCCCGCCGCTCCCCCGAAGCCGATGGCCTGTGCGCCGACATCCTCGCGCCCCCGCCGCTCTCGCGCATCAAGATTTGTGTGAGCGCTGGCGTCTTCGAGATGACGCTCATGCGCGTAATCGAGGAGCCGCCACAGCGTCGATGTCCTCTGGGACGCGGGCGATGTGCGCGAGTTCAAGTGACAGAGTCTCACGACGACGACGTTCCCTGGTGCGTGCTCCTTTCTCCTTCCTCCTTTTCCGCGTTCAACGATTGGCTGACTGGTGACTTTGTGGCACAGCAGTCGCTACGCGTTTGCATTCGCATGTCCGCCCACCCGCACGCAACGGCGACATATCCCAATTCGTACACCCAAACGTACGCCCACCCACTTGTGTCGGTGGAGGCGGAAGACGACCGTCCTGGCGCGGGCGTCGGTTACCTGTGTTCATACAGTATACCTTTTGTCCATTCCTTGAACTAATGCACTTTCGGGGTCGTTAGCACGCCGGTTCAATTTTTCCCTTGCTTTATTAGCCTCCCGAGCCCACACGCATCGTTGGCATAGCCAACTTTAGCAGCAAGTTTGCTGAAATAGGATGTGGAGGGAAATGGACGTAAGTAACTCATCCATTTCTCATTCAATTCGGCTGAACTAACGTATGCTCGGGGTCTTAGGACTCCCTGTCGCCGTCTGTCAAATACTATACGCCGTCCGAGACCGCGCGCGTCGTCGGTGTGGCCAACAACAGCGGTCATTTTGGCAAAATGGGACCTGGACTACAATCGACGTAAGTCGTCCATTTCTTTCCCAAATCTCCTGAACTAACACACCATTATGGTCGTCAGAGTTCCCCTTCGCCTTCCGCTATACGCTCTGGCCGCTCCGACGCCGTGCTGGACGTTGCCATGGCGATCTTGAGCGATAATCTTGCTGAAATGGTTCTGCAGTCAACTGGATGTAAGTCATCCAGTTCCTGCTCAAATCTCTTGAACTAACGTACGGCTGGGTTACTCAGGATGCCCTTTTTCCGTCCGTCAAACGTCCCGGGACATCCGGGGCCACGCGTCGTCGGCGTGGCGGTCATTTTGCCGAAATGGGACCGGGCCTACAATCGACGTAAGTCTTACATTTCTTGGCTGAACCTCCTGAACTAATGTACCATTGTGCTTTCCAGGAATCATTCGAATCTCATGTTGTGTAGTCGCTCATCATCCAACTCTCCGTGAAAGAGGCGAGCATCCCCCCCCCACACCGTATCTGGCACAACGGAACACGACGACAATCACAACAAACTCGAATCCGTGCTCGAGAGATGCGGAGTGGTTGCTAATGAGCGGAAACTTAGTCTGTCTAACTGCTCGACCTCATCACCGCATCAATAGTCATGGCAGGCGAGTTGTGGGACCGCCTGCATAATGCCACGGCGAGGACGGCGGCGGCGGTACGGCGTGCGACCGTCTCAGCTTGCCCCGCGATCTTTCCGACCCGGGCCTGCTCCTGCAGCTCCGGGGGGTCTTGACCTACCTCGCCTCCGGCGCGACGACACCGTACAACCCCGTCTACGCCACCTGGGACCTCATCCGCGACTCCAAGCTCGCCGCCGAGCCGCTCCTCACCTGCGGCCTGCCGCCCGAGTTTGACGTCCTCTATTGCTACGCGCGTGGCCTCGAGTTCGACGACCTCCCGGACTACGCCGGCCTGCGTGCCCTCTTCCGCGCGCTTGGGGCCCGGCTCGACATCGTGTACGACGAGGTCTTCGACTGGAGCGTCGCGCTGCCGTCAGGGGGGCACTCTGCCGCTGCGGGCGCCAAGGGGCGCTTCTGCGAGGTGTGCAACAAGCGCGAGATGGAGCGGCGGTAGGGGCGGTGGGTGGGGGTGCGTGCTCACTTATCTTATATCCCCTCATCTGCGGGACAAGAAGCTTGTAGCCACCGACCTGTTTATCCTCGATGATGGATATCCCAAACACAGTTTCTAGCTGTGCAATCATGGTGTGGTGCGGGCCGTCGGCCATATTCGGCGCTACTCGGACTTGTCTCGTGCCAGTGCTTCCTTCTCTAGAGGCTGAGGTCGTATAGCTCGGCGGGAGCCCCAGGCCCCCAGCACGCGTTTCGTAAGAAAAACCTATATTTTCTGGACGAAGTCATCGTCGCGAGGAAGTATCGGAGGTGAGATATCGATTCTGTCGGCTGGTCGCGCGTGTTCATCGAAGCAGGCAGAAATTTGGTAGGGAAAAACGGGCTGATTCCAGACATGGCTTTCCCAAAGATGCTCCGACAGTTTTGAGACCAGGAGAAACTACAACGAAATGGGTGGAGCTGGATCAGTGCACTTGACAGCAGATCACAAACCAAACAACCACCTGCTCCCATTTTGGTCATTTTCTGTGGTACGCGCACAAATAAGCAAGACTGGTGTATTGGAAACCTGGACCTTGAGTTCCCGCAGGCCGCCCTCGCTGATTTTTCCCTTCTCTTCGCTCCAACCGCACTGGGCAACCTTTATGCGGTAGCCTCCACCGTTACCCGCATCGCTTCCAGTTTCTTCGTCCCATCGCCGGCCTCGCGTTCTACGGCCTTCCACCGCACTTCCAGCGTCGTCAGTCGCCCTCGCTCATCCCAAGTTTAACGTATTTCTGCTCCTCCGCAGCCGCTTGTGGACTGCAGCAACTCCTCGGCCGTCGCAAGCTTGTCGGCGAGGCCGGTGTGCTTGTCCTTCACCATCTTGTGTGACGCAGTGGGCGAGTCTTCTTTGTTAGGACTCTTCAAGCTACGCGACAGGGGTTAAAACAAGGCAAAACAAGGAAGAAGCAGGTTACGACACTCACCTGCACCAGCTCTGCGCGCCATGTCGCCATTCGCCCCTCCTCACCTCATCCTTGATGAACTTGTTCTTGATGTCGACCTGCGTCTGGTCTGGATAAATCTTCGAAAAAATCGCGTTAAATGATGACGCACTGAAAATCTTCACGAGCATCGGCGAAGGTCGTCCCGTCCCGATTTCCGCCTCCAAGCGCTGCGGTGAACGCCGCTGCGCCCCGAAGAATCATCACATCGCGGTTGACGTGTCCGCCGCGTCCAGTTCAGCGCCGTCGACATATGCGATGACGAGGGCGGTCCGGAACGCGAGAACGAGGGGCTGAAGGAAAAGGGGAAATGAGTCAGGGAAGGACGCGAATGACAACAATGCACACACCTTTGCCAATCCTCCTTCTGCTCTAAAATCCCCTGCATTCGGCCAGCAAGTTTGCGCCTCTCCTTCAGTCTTCCTTTCGACGGCAATTTCACCCAAGGCCTTCGCGCTAGTCAGCGCGATCATACGGACTGCAAGAAGTTCGTACCTCGGTCATCCCCTGGTCGGTGAGATCACGCCGTACCGGCATGGGCGCGGGAAGGGGTCGGAACGGCGTTCAGAGAGTTTTGAAGTCAGAGGCGCGCGGGAGCGCGAGAACACATCTAAAATTTTAGATTTATACCTTTGTGAGCTCCAGTATTGGATTAATCGACTCACCCGGTCAAATGTACGACAACGGCAACACGAACTCGAAGACAGCCCGCATCAGGGCGCCTCGGGACATCCAAATGGATGATATCCGTCAAGGGATTTCCCTATAATGACAATTATGACGATTTTTTAGCCATTTCTTGTATTGTTTCTTTTTTTATAATTTCATACCTCTGGTCTAAATGGTCGCGACGACATCGTGACTTCGCCGGACGCGAACGGATAGTGGCCGATGTCCGAGAGCGCGGAGTCGTCCCGCACTCCGATCGTAAGACGCGCGAACGCGAAGTTTGATGGAGAACGGCTGGAGAGGACAGAAGGACACCAGTGTGTTCGCATTCCTACGGCATTTTGGGTTGGATGATCAGCGAAGAGTCGGTGTTGTGAGACGCGAAAAGGCGAGAAAAGCAAAAGATTTGTTTGGTTCCCAAGCCGAATCCCTTACATCCAAACAACCACTCCCTTTCACTTTCGACCACTCTCTCTTGAGCATGCGGCATCCACATCAGGCTCAGGTCGTACTCGCCGGGACTTTCCGAGGCCTTCACCGTCTCCACGCCTGCTTCCTAGACCTCCGGCAGGGTCTTCAACTCAAGATCTGGGACAGCCGTTAAAATAATATTAAACTTGTGTTTCAACTCTCAAGACTTCATGGACCCTCATAGCCTCCGGAAAGCTCGCATGGGCGAATATCCCTCATCCAACTCTCGTGTCTCCTTCTCCAGTCCATTTTTGACTTTTCACGATCTGCTTCACCGGGAACTTCGGACTCTGGTGGTAGAATTTTGTGCCAATTTCAGATTCGGAATAAGTGCTCTCGGATACGTCGCCATTGGCGTACACGACTGCAAGGTACTCATAACTTGTCGAGCAATTCCGCTTCGATGACCCTTTGCTCCTTGTGCTAGCAGACATCAAACCCTGATGTGCCGTGTTACTTGAAGGTTATTCATAGTTTTTTAAAGGTATGCGAACGCTTTACTTGTGGAATATCTCCTTGAATCAGGCTGTCATATATTTTGTCTTCGAGATCTCTCGTGTATTCATCTGTGGCTACCAGTTTCGTGAGTTATTAGCGGAAATCCTGGTGAGATTATTCTCCTTCCTCTATTACTCTCATTCCTTACTAACTCCGATCCGATTCAACAGAATCTGCAAGCCCAGTGCGAACAAATGGCTGCCTTCAAATCATATTTCGGAGTGCCGACTTGGTGTTCCAAAAATCTCTTCCTTCTGCTCTATTTCACTTTCTGACCGTTCCTTTACATCTACAGGTACTCGCTTCCAAGGTCTCTGAATTCATTTTGGTCAGTAAGGTCCCTGCGCCGAGTCATCAAGCACTTGTAATTGACGTCAACCCGGTACGGGAAGCTACGGGCACGTCAAAATAGTTGCGTTGGTAAATGTAGGCCTCACAAAGATATGCCGAATTATTGAGTTCAACCGGACTCGTCCCGGATGGTTTCCTTACAGGGTGTACTGCGAAATACAATACTTGTGCTAACCTGGGTTTCTCGAGTTTTTTTGACAATTTGGCTTCATAGAACAACTTGGAATAACTATAGATTGATAAAGTACACGTAGTTTTAGCACGAATGCTAGCCAGAGCCTCTATAAAAATCGACGGTGTCTGCTCTACAAGTGGCTGTGCCTGGTAGAGCAGACACCGTTGATTTATGGGAGGCTGTGCTAACCCTAACCTGGCTTCAAGTTCTCGTTCACTTCCGTCGATGTCAGATCCGGCAATCTTTGACCAGCTCGAGGCTCTGTTGAAGAATGCAGACCTGGAGGACCCTCCTTCCAGCACGACTTTTCAACGCTCAAAGCTGCTGCCTCAGGAAGGCAATTATCGTTTCAACAAAACGAAGGACATGTATTATTATCAGAACCAGAATTTAGAAGACCAGGGTGAGCTATAAACATGGATGTGTCCTTATCCTTGACGGTAACCATCTGCTGCAAGTCCTCAGGCTGCACACCTCTGCGGCCTCTAATCCGAGTGGCGCCCAAGCCCACAGCCGCCTCTCGCCCGTCCAGGCGCGCGCAAGTTCGCGGCTGGTAAGGGTGATGCGGTGATGGAGGAGGAGGCTGCTCATTGCCTCCCGCGCCCGCGCGCCTCGAGTCTACCCCCGCCATCGCCGATATCCCGCCCTCCTGTCTGCGTCGGCGCTCTCGACTAACGCAGCACGCCCGCTGCGGAGAATGCGAACAAACGGCAACGTATCCCACGCCCACCCCCACGCCCTCCCCCCCTCTCCTTCGAATTCCGCTCCAGCGGCGGCGTCTTCGAGTGGGGGCGTTGCGCGTAGTAGACTAAAGTCTGCAGGATTTTATGCGCGACTTGCCTCAGGTCCCATACCGCTGGATCTGCGGGAAAGGGATTGATGGAGCGACTACACATTGATTTTGCTCGACTCGGGCGGGTCTCTCGGCGAGGTGACCGACTCGTTATGCGGCACAGAATGCCGCACGTTGGCAGCGGCTCCTCGATGCGCACTCGGCTCGTAGTTTGCATGCAGATCGCGTACTAGCCGCACAAGAAACAGCAGGCGTCCACCGCAGCCACCTCTCCTTCTCCTCGTCCCTCTCTGTCTCGTCCGGGCCACAGTGGACGCGCGATACGACATGCTGCTTCGTCGCACGTCGCGGACGCAGTCAAGCTCGGGGGTTAAGCCTAGTACAGATCAGCAACGCGCAAATCTCACTCTTGAGGAAATACTTACGCATATCGGATGACCTCGCGAGCATGACTCGCGCGACGCACAAACTTCCTTCTCCTCCGTTTCCGGTCGTCCTCCAGCCCTTCCGTCTTCATCGCGGCTCTACACGGTGACATGACTTTCGCACTCGTCAGTGCGGGCGCTCAGGAACTCACATGTACGCCTTGAACGTCCCCTGGGCGAGACTTCGCGCCACACCTGGCATGGGCGATCGGTACTCGCGCTGCGACTTGCTAATCCTGGGCGCGGGCGCACGTAACACGTATCTGACTGCGAATTCAGACACGCTATATACCAAGTTACCAAAATTTTCTCGCTTCATTTTTGTTATTCTCTGCCAAATCTTCAGACTTCGAAAGTCGATTTCTTGGATTTTCCGATCTTATCTCGACACTTCTGCTTCGACGGCGCGAATTCGACCCTCTTATGAGTTTAGGTCCGGGTTCCGAGCTCGGAGGGTGCTCCCGCGATGCCACGTCCGCATTTGTTCGCGTTTCGGTCGCCCCTGCTTGGATACGTACAGCGCCGAGCAACACCCTGCTGTGCATCGACGAAATAAGGAACGATACAAAACCTCACCTGCGAATAATGAGCCATAGTTGAGCAGGAACTTGAGGGCGAACCTGGATGTACGCAAGATCAACCTTCTGGAAATACGCGGGTCGCAGAGCTCTGTAGGTTGAGATGATTAGCAGGCCACTGTACGAGAGGTTAGAAGCTCATACCTTGCTCGCAGACGAGTCGTATTGCAGTTTCCTACAAAATATTGGGCGTATGTCGGATTGGCTTGAGGTATGAGCGCAAAAGAAGGCACGGATGAGTGAGCTGACGGATGAAGTTCGTGCTGAACACACTCACAGGGAGTTATTGAAGGGAGTATGGGAGATAAAATGATGGAGGATAGAGTTGGCAACGACCCGAGAACAAGAAAAGAGTAAAGGAATTTCAAAAGATTTTACTGACCCAACTCAAACGGCGATCGTGTCTGGTTTAAAGCATATAGCGTCAAGTTGCGCAGACCCTGCAGATCGGTTTCTTTGTGATTTGCTTGATTTGAGCAAAAAGACACTATTAGGTATGGTAATCGTCTACTTAGTCTCTCTATAGCTAGACAGACGTTGTAATGAAACCAGCTCGTTCCTCGCCCATTACAAGCTATGAACGCCGCACGATCATCCCGAGCCCATGACGTGGCAGCAGGACTTGGAAGGAGGCCGTGAGTCTGAAAAGAAAGAGAGAGGGTGAAAGACGAGTGAGAGGTTGGATCGAAAAGAAGCCTGGGCGTGAGGAAGGAAGACTGCAGAGTTAGATAGACGAAAGCGGACGAGAGCGGTTGTTTGGATCGGAGGGCTATGCCAAACAATCTCTGCTTTTCATCTCGCCCCGCTCCGAGTCGGCGTCCGGCTCGCACCACGACGCGACGCGAATTCTAGAGCAGACTCTCTCACGCAAGTTCGCTCCCGGCCTCAAGAATATAGGCAACCTTACAAATGTGGATGGGCTTCGAGTCGAACCAGATCGATGGCGAGCTTTGCAGAGGGACCAACTCCACGAATCGAGGACTCCAGCATGTCGAATCAGCGTCGAATATATACTACAAGGGGTCTGGATAGGTGCGCAAATCCAGAGTTTTGAAGCAGGAGTCTCAAAATTTGGCAGAAAATAAAAATGAATGCATCCGCTGGTGTGCACCGCGATCCTGCGCTCTCGACGAAGACTTCTTCGGTCCCAGGAATGGGAGTGGTGAGTTGACACGCCTCTACGGGGCTTTTAGGCATGCGGAGTCAACACCCGACTGCTGGCTCCCCATGCTCGGCTACCGTCACGCTGCCAGCGAGAGAGCGATTAGACGACGCGGGCGGGATAACGGCTTCCGAGAAACGCGGGGGTGCAGCTTCGAGTATGAGTGCACGGTGCGGCTCGCAATCAAGTGTCCCATCTATGGTTGAGGTTTTCTTTCGGCAGACCTCGCAAGAAGGCGGAACTCCGATGTGTAGCGCAACGCCCCGGCAAAGTCCTGTACGAACCGAGGCCGCTCCCAGCCGCACACAGCCTGCAGGCGCGAATTCGCGTCCGGCGCTCTGTGTGCGGCTAGCTATCTTGTCCTTGATCAAGAACGGCCGATTCTGAGTATTAAATCTAGCTGTGGGACTGACGGGTCAATTCACTTTTGGTATAAAGATGGGCAGAATCGACTGAAGAGTGCGTTATTATTTAATATATCTTCCTCCCTTGATTATTTACAAGGATCTCATCATCCACGAAATCCTGATCTTGCGCTCCTTGCGCTGTCCCAACATCAATTTTGAACTTAGTGCGTCCCCGTCCAAAAATGTTTAAAGTTAACTAACGTCCACCAGCCGACTTGAACGCAGATCTCGGACCCGACGCACGCGAAAAACCGAATTACATTTCAACTGCAGCAACACGTATCTGAATGGCATGCGCGCGCGCCCAGGGAAAGAGTGGTTTGCTTTCGTGTCCATCTGCACTTGCCGCTGGTCGGATGCTGCGAGGTGATGCGAGAAGGATGCGAGAAAGGTTGCGAGATCGGCGAAGCCGGGGATCAAATTGATCAAAGCTTTGTTTGGTTCCCACGTTACGCCAGTAATGTCCATTGTCCACTCTTTTTCCTGCGCGTGATGAGGCCCTTTTGCTCTGAAAACGCGAATCCGCAGTCGACGCCTCAGCATCCCCTCGCACAACAACAAACGCAACATACTTTATGAGCCCAGAGCCAACTTCTCGAGAGCCCCCGCCGCCAGCTCCGCAACGTCTGCAAGACACCTTACCCGTCCTCGACGCCCCGGAGCTTGCAGAGGACTTTTCTCTCAACCTCGTCGACTGGTCCTTGGCGTTGAACTCAGCAGCTGCGTCTACCTCTGGCACACAACGCCACTGTCAACGGCCTCTGTGATCTTTCAGACAACAACTCGATCAGCTCCGTTTCCTGGTCCAAAAGGTGCGCGTCTGAAAACCTGTGTCATTCATTAAACTAACTCGTCCAGCTAGGACTCCACCCTCGCCGTCAGCACCAGCTCCGGTCGCCTCCTAAGCCTGTGGACGTCCCGTTCCCGCATCCCGTTGCTCCGCGCCCGTCTGTGTAGCATCTGGCCACAGAGGAAAATGAGATTTCTTCCGGCCCTTCCAGATGTGCGTTGTTTATACTCTCCGTCCTCCTCTCCCCTCCCCGACCGTTCTGACGTTGTGTATGCAGGTTTCTCTACCACCCCTTTCGACTCCAACCCCGTTAACTTTACGCGTGCGCACCATCTCGCCCGCCCGGCCACCCTCCCTCTCCCTTCTCCTGCCTCAACCTACCTCCCCGGGCCCCCATCTTGGACCGCCCTTTTGAGAGGCACGGTGCGGAGGGAAGAGGGAGGACTCGTGGAGGACGAGGGGCAAGAAAATCTGGGGAGGCAGAGCACGGAGCATGAAGGTCGAGAGGGATGAGAGGCGGGAATGGCACGGAAAGCCAGGGAGATGGTCGAGGCGGGAGTGATGATGGGAGACTGGGGACGGGGCGGGATGGGGAGAAGGAAGGATCGAAGGGAGGTCAGCGCGCGGAGGACGATCGACGGGGGACGAGATCCGAGGCGGGGAGGCGATGATGGAGGGGATGGGGAGAGAAGAGAGGAGGACGCGGAGAGGAGATGCCCATAATCACCATATGAAACGCACTACGCAAGACTCATCTTCAGGTGGGTTTTTTTTTACGTCCATCAATTTTCTTTCCTTGCGCGTGCCTCCTGCCTTCGGCGCCGCTGGCGGGATGCAGACTCGCATAGTCCATGAGCTCTCCTGTGCCGCGACGAGTTCTTGCCCCGAGACAGTGTGCCCATGTGGGAATATGCTTCCCGCTGGCACCGCACCTCATTTTCTTCTCATTTCTGTCCTCCATGATGCTAACCACTATTCCGCAGCGGGGAGACTGAGCGGCAAGTCCGAAAACCGCCGCCTCGCCATCAAAACCCTTCTCGAGCTCAGCATTAGCAGCACCGGCAAGATCCAAGCTCGTGATCCCCGCGTCCGAGTTTGTACTCGAGTCCTTGCGCACCCTCTTCAACCCCGCCCCGCGCAGCGGCAAGTACACCGACAGTTCAGCGACCGGCCGGCTCCTGGGATTCAAACCCCCTCGACTCCTCCTTCGAACGCAATGGATGCTGCCCGTGAACGGGACGTGGTCGGAGGGTAGGATAGGAAGATGGACATCGTGTACGCTGCACAGGGTCGAACTTTGCGAATTGGCGCCGACGGGCGTTGAAGACGAGCGATGCGTGCACTGCGCGCGGGAGCAGGGTTTTCTCAGGTTACGTGTGCGGTCAAATCGGTGCGTGTTCCCCCGCTGTAGTGGTTTTACGACTGACAGTTTGTGTGTATGCAGTAAGTCGAATCCCGCGCCGCGCGCAGCCCCTGCCCGATGTCGTTCTAACTGAAGAATGTTGCATGCTCTCATCATATCAATGTAATTGTAATGTACTTTGCACGTACTCTGCTCAATATGATTGAGCAAATGATTTAAAGCATATATTGTGCCTTCACTGAAGCCTAGGACAAGCACATATCCATAATTTCCTATTCAAGTATCTTGGAAGCACTCGTTTATCTCCTTTTATGGAATGTTTGGTTCAGGATCTGCGGACCATCTGCAGGGTCCGCAGATTTTGAATCTGCGGACCCTGCAGATGGTCCGCAGATCCTACGGAGATTATGGATCTGCGGGTTATCTCCGGGGCCCGGAGATAACCCGGAGATAACCAGATTATTTTGAATATTCCGGCCATCTGCGGGCCCCGTAGATGGCCGGAATATTTGGTGCAGATAATTGATCTCCGTCCGATCTCCGGCCTATCTGCGGGGCCCGGAGATCGTAGCCTGCCCCCAGTGTCTGCGGACCATCTGCGGGGTCCGCAGATTTTGAATCTGCAGACCCCGCAGATCATCCGCAGATCTTGAACCAAACAATCTAGAAAAGGGAATAAATGGGTGCTTCTGATATACTTGAATAGGAAATTATTCCTATGCCTCACCTGGATCTTTTCATGGCCTCTCGGCATATACTACAAGGCTTCAAGGCTCTAGATATGCTGTCAAATTGTACACAACTGCTCTACTTTGCACCTGGCACACCTGCATTCACATCAACATTGTGCCCTTGAAGACGAGCAAAGGTCGAAGTCGATTTGTGTGAGCAAACAAACAAATATCCCTTCACAAGCCCTCGCATCACCTCACAGCTTGCCGAATCAATTTCAATTTGGATATACAATGCAATGCATACATGGTGGAATAGGCGGGATTTGTTCGTGTGCAGGGAGAACACTGTTTGCGGGGGAAAATTCATGCGCAGACGGCACGGTCTCGCTTGTCACCAGTCCAGGTAGCCACATTATAATATGCCCTGGCTTAGCCACAGGTGCACGTTAGAATGCATACCATAGCTTACCAGGCATGGTACGTATTATAATGTGCACCTTAAAATAAATGAAATAAAAGACAGCAACGGGGATCGAACAAAAGCCTATAGGTGTTACAAGATTACATAAGTATGCAAGCAACACTCTAACCAACTAAGCCAGAACACTGTAAAGACTCAACAAATTGATTGGGCTAAGGTAGACCATAAATAAACAAAATCCGCTTGTTGCTGGCTCCAGGTGGCCCCGCCTTAGGGGCCTTGGTTAGGGTTAGGAGGTTAGGTTCTGGTTAGGTTAGGGGTTAGGGTTGGTTAGGGGTTAGGACCAAGGTATAGAGTATTTTGTGGATGCTGATGATTGGTAAGCATTTGATGGTTAGATTGGTTAGGTGTTGGTTGGTTAGGTTAGGGTTAGGAACATCAACAAAACACATAATAAGCATTGCAAACAACTTTCGAAGACCTAGGGCAGGCAAGCTGCCCTAGGTCTGGGTATTAGCAGCCCCGGGTAGGTTAAAGGCTTGCCGTAACCTAGCCGGGGCCAAAACTTTTTTTATCATGGCTGCATAGCTTAGTGGTTATAGTGCTTTGCATTATGAAGCCTGGGAGGTCCTGGGTTCAATCCTTGTTGCTGCCATTTCTTTTAATTATTTGCTGGCAAAACAGGGTGCGTATTATAATTCGTACCATGCCTGGTAAGCTCTGGTATGCATTCTAACGTGCACCTGTGGCTAAGCCAGGGCATATTATAACTGTCCTACAGGCTGAGCTCTGCTTGTCGCAATTACTGGGGTGCGAGCTCCATGCTTTGCCAACCTTGGACACCGTCCTCAGTGCCAAGGCAATGACGCCGGACGCGGGGCTCACATCGTTCGGTATGTCGAGCACGAAGCCGAGGTGGATCATCTCGAATCTGTAGGTCAAAACAAAAGGAGAAAAGGTAATCAGCACGGAGGAGAAGGGACTAAAGAAGGGATGCACGCCGAGCACGGTGCTCCGCATACATGCGGCGCAGGTATGTGCTGTCGTGGGTGTACTGGGCGGTGTCGCGAGCGTGGCGAGGAGCAACTCGTGCACCCCAAGGAGGGCAGGGTGGTTGTATACCCAGATCGGGACCTTCATCACGCGCAGACACCGCCCCTGCCAGGGTCCGTGTCCCTCTCACCCTCCTCCCCGTCAGCGCTCCCGGGCGCCCCCAGATCCCCACCTCCCACTCGGCGTGCCCGCACCCGCGTCCTTGCTCGTCGGCTTCGGGAGGGCGCTAGAGGAAGAGCAGCTGTGGAAGGTGCGAGCGCACGAAGTTGGGGCCAAGGGCCATGCGCGCCGCGAGTGCCGTCCAAGCGACCTCGACCTCCGTCCCAGCGATGCGCACGTCGTACTCCCCTCCGCGCTTAAGGAGCGTGATTGCCATGTCGAACACCTTCGTGGACGCGTCATTTGAGACGTACAGCACGACGACGAGCACTGCTTCCCCAGGCGCGGTGGACCCCGGTATCACGGGCCACCCCTTCAGGTAGACGTTGAGATGGCGCCGATCTGCCCCTGCTCGCTCAGCATGCGCTCGTCCACTAGGTCACGGAGCAGCACATCCACGAGTGCGCGCACCAGCAAACCCTCATGCCGCGTGCGCAAAGCTCACCCCGGCAGCCCGACGACCACATCCGCCGTGAAATGCGAGACAATCGTTTCGTGAGCAGCGCAGCGTAAAAGTCAAATAAGCCGATCCGCGACTTGCGCGATAGAGCGAGCTTATTGAAGTGCGTCGAGAGGGTGGCGAACATCTCTGCTGCATTCAAGGTGGGCTTGCCGGCCTCGGCATTGGCATGCGCTGCGGTGGGCGAGACGTCCATGTCGTCAAAACAGATTTCGCACATTCGACGATTTCACGGTTCTCACTGCGACCGTCGTGATTTCCGCCATGAATGACATGAACTGTGGAGGACTTTTTCAGCACTTTGAGAAGAAATGCGGGATGGAGCACACCTGGGACCCCAAAACCTTCATCAGATCTCCGATGACTGAAAAAGCAGGGCTGCAAAGCCGATGAGCCTAGAATATGCAGGACGAAGACGAACGCACATCTTGTGGGAGTCGGTATCGAAGTCTATAATGACCATGTTGCAATGACCACGCTCTTCTAGCGCCATAAGTTGACGTCTGCGTCTCTACCGCAACCACCTCGCATCACCTCGCAACCCTCGGACAACCTCGCTCACAACTCAGCTCTTTTCCTTCTTGAATTTCATCATTCTGAACCGAGGCATCAACTGCACCAACGCTCGCAGACTCCTGCATGCATGCACCCGGACTTGGACATGCCCACGCACACCACTCGCACTGGAGTGGCGCCATCCTGCCTCCGCTCGTCCCATCCTGCACAGCACGTACATGCGTATGCACTCTCGCACCAGTACAGGGTATGTATGCGCGTCTGTAAGCTGGTCCTCGAGAGGTAGACCTGCAAGCCTGTGGTCAGCATCGAAAAAATAGAAAGGTAAGTATTGGTACCTTGTGCACACCCAGCACGATATGCCGCTCGCGGGACTGGGACGAGACCCTCCGTCGTGTACTCCGCCACGTGCACCTCGAAGGACCAGTGTTTTGCAAGGCTAGCGCAGAATTAGTCGAGCGAGTTAGGGCGGGAGGAGAGCTTCCGCAGGCTCAGGAAGTCAAAAACGTGCTGAAGTCGTCCTTGTAAAAACGCTCGCTGAAGTGCTTGTTCGGCTCTGAATGCGCGCTAAGATTTGCGGCGAGCGTGCAGGCAAGGGCGGCGACCGGTAGTGTCGGGCGATGATGAGTGAAATACCATGGTGTTGTAATGGAAGGGCGGAGTATGAGGTGCGAGGCTAGCGAACCGCCGAGGACAGCTGAGGCGCATTCCACGTGGCGGGTGATCGATAACATCGAGGGTGACGCAAGTCAAGGGGCAGCGAGGAGCCTGTAGAGCAACGGAACTGAGAAAGGAGCTCAATGATAGCAGAGAAAAAGAAGAAGCTAGACGCACCAGCAATCCAATCTTCAATTCGCATAATTATCTGCATTGCAAAATTGAATGGCCGAGGGATTTGAGGATTGAGATGGAAAAGCAAGAGGTAAAGTGCGTTGTTTAAGGACCGTACGCAGCCGCTGCCAGCTAGACCAGCGCAGACCACGAACAGGGACCAAGATTTGAGCGAGATCGGGGCCAGTCCCGAACACAGCCGCTGCCAGCTAAACCAGCGCAGACCATGAACGGAGACTAAGATTTGAGCGAGATTGGGGCCATCTCAGTCCCGAACACCGCCGCAGCCAGCTAAACCAGCGCAGACGACGAACAGGACCAAGATTTGAGCGAGATCGGGGCCAGTCCCGAACGCAGCTGCTGCCAGCTGAACCAGCGCAGACCACGAACTGGGACCAAGATTTAAGCGAGATCGGGGCCAGTCCCGAACGCAGCCGCTGCCAGCCGAACCAGCGCAGACCACGAACAGAGACCAAGATTGGAGCGATTTTGTGGCCGTCCCAAAACCGAACGCAGCCGCTGCCAGCTGGACCAGCGCAGACCACGAACAGAGATTGGTGGATTGAGCGGCCTCGCTATTGGTGCAGACTGAGAAATGAGCTCGATGATCGCAGGAGAAATGAGTCAGACATACCACAGATCCAATCTCCATATCCTCCACAGTATTCTTCTCAAGGTTCCGAAAGCTGGATGGCCGAGTTTGAGGGTCGAGATCGAAAATGGAGAGTTAGACGAAGCCAGATTGATCCGAAGGCAGTCGCTGCCAGCTGTAAGTTACCAGCGCAGACTGCAGACGGAAGAGTTGAGTAAGATAAAGTCTCAGCCGCTGCCAGCTAAACCAGCGCAGACCGGACGTGAGTGGGAAGAATGTTTTGTTTTGTTTATCTCTAAATCAGTGATCGTTCCCGACTCCACAAGCGCTCAGGAATCAAGAAACCCTTGGTCGGACACAATACATAAGTTATCTTCCAAAGCCTGACCATGATTTTATTGACCCTCATGGATACGCAGAAAAAGCACATGTGAAGCCTGGATGTATACTCGCTCAATACGGCACCCCGTAGAATAGCTTGCTGACATACGTGTACTATACTGACTTTAGTGAGGACCTGGGCCAGGAATTTGGTCGAGGTGGAGTTTGTTTACGCCCAGAATCAATCCGCACCCGTCCGGACTAAAAGTCTGAACCCGATCCTGACTAGTATGCCAGACTTCAAGTCAGTATGGGAACAAAACAGGATGAAATGAATGTACTAACCAAAAGACTGAGCCTGAAATTCTCGGAGCGAATATTTGTAAATGTAGTCTAGAGCTAAGTGAACGAAAAAATGCAAGGGAAGAGGCTGATCAACTCGGCACTTGAATCGTTCATTTGAATTGCCCACTTGCCGCAGCCGTACACGCCACGCCCAAGGCGGATTCGCGTCGGTGTGGCACGCGCGGCTTCAGGTCCGGGTGCATTGAAGAGCTCGTGTGCGTCCAAGAACCGCACGCGTCACGTTTGTCTTGGTTCTCGCTGAGCGAGATTCGGGGAACGGTGCAGTGGCGAGAAATGGCGTTGAACACCCTGCGCAAGTAGTTAGAAAATTTGGCAGTATGAGGATCAGAAAAGTGGGTGGGTGGGACGCACCCACCGCGTGCATTATCGTCTTCGAGTGCGCAGACATACATGCGTTCGTGAAAGTCAAACGACGCCGCACCTTAGTTCCTTAGTTGTTGCGCGCGCGCATCCACAGGGCAGGAGAAGTGCAGCGTGCCGTCTTGTCAATGGCGTAGACCGCGGGCAAGTTGGAGGACATGCAAAAGTTTACACAGATGACCCAGATACGGTTAAATTCTCGAAGTACATCTCGAAAAGCAAGTGATTCCAGTCGATGCGGACGAAGCCCATGAACTACAGGGCGGGTCGGGCGGGTTTGCATGTGCATTCATTAGCAAGTGTAAGAAAAATTTGGGAGATGCCGACGCACCTTGTCCTAGCACACAGAAAACCGCGTCCCTTAAGGCCAGGCTTGAGGACATGACGCAAATGTACGAGGCGTGCACTAGCGAGATCCACGCTCATCGCAACCGGCAGGAGGAGCTTGCGTCGCACGTCAAGGACCTGGTCGCGCAGCTTCAAGCTGCATGTGCGGCAGCCGCACAGGCCACCGCTGACACCGATGCTGCCGCGAAGGCACAGGCGAACGCCCACGCGCTCCAAATCGTGCTTCACCCTCGACCTCGCCCATACCCAGCCCCGGCACCAGCGTCGTCCCGCGCGCGCCGCAGTGTGCCATTGCGGTCGAGCAACCAGTGAGCTTGATGGGAATGGCACGGGTGCGAGAGCGGGAGGAGGGTGGGTAATGGCTACGTAGGGCCGGCCGACGCGGGTGCGTCGGGGTATTGCACGGCGTGGGCAGGGGTGGGGGATGCGTTTGTGCGAGGGGCGGCGGCGGGTATATCGGGAGAAGGTCGGGTGGGTGATCGAGAGCGGACATGGAGGAGAACGGATCCTCCATTGATGCGAGATTATGATCAAGTGGGATACAAGGAGTGAGGTGTGGACAGAACCTACCCTGGGCGTACACAAGACTGCCATCGGCAAAATACGGTGGGCCCTCCTTCCGGCATCGGGAAATCCTCCGCGTTGTCGTCCTTGACGTTATCCTTCCCGATCTCGACGTTCCAGTCCGTCTCGTACTGGATGACGGCCGAGGAGGCTTTCGCGATCTGGTCGAGTCCCCAGACTTCGACGCGGTTGGCCTCGGTGTGGTAGATACTCCTCGGGGGTTGGAGATCTTGGCGTTGGAGGTGACGAACCGAAAGTCATTCTGAAACCTGGCTTTGGTTCTTTAAGCTTCAGTGCAAGTGATCTAGGGCGCACCGCAAAGTCTTCCAAGGAGTGATACTGTCCGCACTGGACCTCCGTGGTTACAATCCCCAGGCCATGGGCCGCTTAACTAGGTCGTTCATAATACACGACAAACACAACGGAAATCGTCTGGTATTGACTCTGGCTTTTGCATCCTGATTTCGACTTGTGTTGGTGGTACCGCACGCATTCGGGCGAGTCCTGGAACCCGTATGCAAAAGTGGCCGTGAACGGGCAAAAGTGGCCAAGAACGGGGACACAACATGGGACAACGGATACTGCGGATACAGAGGAGCACGTCCCGCAGTCGGAGTCGAGGCCGCCAACTGAAGGGCGCAAGCGAGGAACTTCGAAGACGGCCGGCTTCCCGGTCCGACACACGTGATGAGTTCCATTCCAGGAATTAAAATTAATTGGTCAACGGAAATCTCTTCTGGACGTGCGTATCTTGGGTATATGCTTTCTCAAAACCGTGGGCCCGGGACGAATATTCACTTGGTTATCAAAGCTGAACAGCAGAGCATTCAAGTAATTCTTCTGCGCTGATCTTTTACAGTCCCGGGTTCAACGTTCAACTCTCGAAAGGGGACCTGCAGCCCGCCGGGCATATATATTTTCAATCGAATCTGGCCTTTTACTTTATTTAACAACCTTGGCTCCCTGACTAACTCCCAGAAAGTCAGTTCCTGTGGTGCTGCATTTATTTGAGCTCACAATGCTCAAAAATGTTATCTATCCTCGAATACACCCAGGTATATATATATTCGTTTCGACGTTTGCCACATTTTGTAGCCTTCCAAGCCGAGCCTACGCCATCGATAATCGACGCTAGTTTGCGTGTGGGCTGTATCAACGTACGTTGGCAACTCTTCACTGTCTCACTGATTCGAAGTTCTTTACTAATTCACTGTCTTGTACTCATTAGTCCATTTCACTTCAGTGTATTCACAAGTTGGAACAGGTTTTGAGCCCGTTGCACAGTCACAAGTTGGAACAGGTTTACAGTCCTGTGCAACGGGCTCAAAACATGTCAAGGTATCCAATTTCTTCTAGTTTTCACTTAGACCGACTGACTTGAGATGCATTAGGGCTCCTTCGGAGCGGGATACTGGGATGCACACAGCTTTCTCGTTATATTATGACCCAGGTTCAACTGAACTATCCCTTTTTCTTCCAGATAAATTGCAACGCTCCGTAGATTAACCGGATCTCTGTGGCTCAAAGACAGGTAAGCCTTGGGTAAGTAAGCCCGTTCAATTTCAACACTGACTGCATCATTTCTCCCTCTACTCGACAGGTCCGACAAGAACACCGGCAAAGACATTGAAAATATTCAACAATTACGACTTTGTTATTCGGACGGACCCCGCTGTGTTGCCGCGGTATGCGTAGAATATCGACTGGTCTCTGGCCACCAGCAGCAGATACGCCAACCTCCCCCGGGAATACTCCCCAGCGGCATCGTGCCTCGGCTTTGATCCAGCGCGGCTGCTGTACGATGACCTCCAGGTGTGCTCTCTCCTCCTTTGCGTGCCTGGGTACCTGACGTACATCAGCGTGTGTATGCCGACACGCTCAAAATTTTCTGCCATCCCTTTGGTGGTGACCGGTTCGGTGCCGTGTGGGACCCGACTTTCAAGCAGCCTTGGCTATTCCAGGTCCTGGGATGGTTTTCGAGTGTGCCGGTAAAAAAGTATGGGTTATTGAAACTCTTGGGCAACAACGTGCTCATTCGGTATTTGACAGGAGAAGGAAAAGGACAAAGACAACGGACTGGCCGTGCTGAACGAGCCGAAGTCCTGGGCGAAATCGAACGGATGGGCAGTGGGCTTGTCTCTGGTATTACTGTCCAAATGTAGTGCGATCTTTTCCGTGCAATATTTTCAAGTCGTAGGGATCAACTGGGTATTTGGGACACCGAGTTTGAGAGGCCAGGAACCAGGGAAAGTGAGCCTCATCGTTGTTGTGATATATCGCGTCGCCGCGCGTGAGACGGTGACGAAAGCAAAAATATGGACAGGTCGCGACCTCGAGATTATTCCCTGGTTCCGAGTTGCCCGGGCCACCAATGCATAACAGCCCGAAATCTCCGCTGCGGGACACGAAGAGATCGGGTGTATCATTCATTGGTTTAGACTCTCCGGTGTAGACGAAATCGAGCGAAATTCTGTGGGAACCTGCAGCAGTAAATCACCGAAGGGACTTGGCGGACAGAAAATAGACCCTGCATCCAAGGAAGATGCAGAAAGTCCTCGTTGGGATAGAGAATGAAGACACTTTGCCCCCCAGCGTTCGCGTAATCATCGACAATTCCATCGCCGCATGTCGAGCATATTAAATAAAAAGGCTTGTTAAATCTTAGGACGCGAAGAGACTCGATTCGGGCCTTCGGAGCGATCCCCGAAATTATCTTGGGACTTCTTCGAGAATCGCTCTTCATTCATTTGCTGCTCCGCTCTCAAATCCTGGCCGGCACGAACAGAATAGTCCGTGAATTCAAGATACTACGCTACTTCTTCCGGTGTTCGTAGGAGAATCCGAGAGGTACAAAAAGGTCCGATCGAGACGGCGTCGCGACTCGTGGTGCGTACTCGACGTCGTAAGCCATCGTAGATGGAGATTCAAGCCAAATTCGGTGCACAAGCCCCAGATCGCGTAGGACGAGCACCTAGAACGACACCGACAGCCCATTCGTATGGACATCTTGCAGCGCGACATTAGCATCGGGAACGGCAGTGGGCGAGCAGCAGTCCGAAGATCTAGAGCGTGACTCGCGCCTCGATTTGCATCCGACGAGCAGCAGGTCCTTCTCGAAGATAGCGGGATCGACGAGGGCGATCCGCATGCCACAAGGATCCGGCCGTACAGCGCTGGATTATTCGAGTCCCGAAGACCGCGAACACATCGTGAATATGTGTAGGGTATGGGTAGAGCAGAGAACGAACGCCCGAGTGCCACAATCGGGGAGCACGCCCGAGAGCGGGAACTCGAGTCAAAGATGGCCAGCTCGTGGATCTTGCGCGGATGTTCTCGTGCGAGAAGGGGACGTGCGCGAGTCGGAGACCAAGACGTGGCGGGTGCGCACCACAGGGCTGCAGATACATGAACACCCAGAAGCGTGCGAGAGACGGCACGGCAAGATGTAGAAGGAAGCGGCGCACGCGCAAAGACAGGCGGTAAGCACGCAGGCGTCAAAGTTACGGGTCCGCACGCCGAACCCATCATCGATGGTGGGGTGACGAAGGATACTCGCACGGGAGTGCGATCCAATGAAGAACGGGGAGCGGAATTGCAGAAGTACGATGGGTTAGCGTGGGACAGGTACGAGTCTCGTACGAGAGCAGCGCGCTAGAGACAAGTGCACACCAGGCACGGCATGGAACGCGAACATGCCACGCATCGGACCAGCTAAAGCGCACATGCCAGATTCTCGCGGAAGAAGCACCCCAGGCGGAGACTCAAGCCATGGTCGGCGAGCTCGACGCCAGCTTGCGCGCGGCCGAAATCACGGCGTCGCGGGGCAAGAGCCGGGGGCTCGCTATAATCCATTAGCGGGCCAGCATGGTATTGTGGGCACACGCCACACAGCGGACTCGGACGTGAAGGTGGAAATCAGCCGTGGTCATCGGCGAGCTCATCGTCTTCCGTTGAGAGTTGACGCGTGGACGCGGTTTGAATTCGTGTTATATCCGTGCAGCCTCCCTCTGACGTCCGGCCAATTCCTGGCCATCATCTGCCCCCCTCCGGTACCTCCGGTACTGCCGGAGCTCCGGTCATTGACCGGAGCCTCCGGACGTCCGTGTATCATCGGGTTTTTACGCAATGAAGGATTACTGAGCGTTTCCCGTTTACCCGTCTTCTCATCTTCTTCCTTATTGTCTTAGGACTTGTCATCACTTCCTCCAACACGCTCTATTGTTTAGAACCACCCTCCTTCCTATTATGGAATACAATTAGCTACTTAGTATATATATCACTTTAATACGTCTTGTACTTCAGATTGATAATTAACGTTGCTTGGCTCTAACTCCTTGCACTGAGCCGCCATTGCACTCCTCGTCCTCCTCCGGTACCTCCGGTCGTCGTCCTCTAAACCGGACTACCTGCCGGTCAAGGTAGTCGCTCACCCTTTACCCCCTGTGGTGTTGCGATCACTCATATACAGCCCGGACCCTCTGTCGGACCTCCGGTACCTCCGGCCCTTGCCGGACCTCCGGCACCTCCGGCATTTCCGGTCCTTCATCTCCGGCTCGGTATATAACAGTATTATCAATCTCACTACTCTGACTGGCAATGTCTCGCATTCCTAATCCCAACCTCCCCAACACGGAACAAGTTGAACGTGTCGATTCTGGTCGGGCTGGACGGGAACCTCGTCGACAATCCCGCATGTTCGGTCAGATCGTTCAGCTGTCTCCTCCGGTCCAGGTTCTTGGACCGTCGACTTTTTCAGCACCCCCAATTTCCCCTTCGCTTCGCTTTGCTCCGCAACACTCTCGGGCTTCCGCCGCCCCACCTTTACCCTTTCCGGCGAACGTTCCGGGGTTGGTTCTCAATCCCCGGACCCCCGAAAACCCGGTGAGGCCCTTCGGACCTTCCGCGATACACTTAACATTTTCGCGGCGCGTCCTCCGGCTCCTCCTGCTCGTTCCACCCGATCCAATCTCCGGAATCCGGATACTTTCGATGGATCGGACCCGGCAAAACTTCAGTCCTTCCTCACCCAGTGCTATCTGCACTTCGCGGAGCGCCCCCAAGACTACCCGGACGATGATGATCGCATTCTGTACATCATCTCATACCTCCGGGGTAGCGCTCAGCAGTGGTTTTCCCCCAACTTGTATGACCCGACTATCATCCCGGCTTGGGACGGTGACTTTGCCGCCTTCGTCCAGGAACTTACGCTTAACTTCGGGCCGCACAATCCGGTTGGGGATGCCGAGGACAAGATCCGCGATTGCCGAATGAAAACCGGCGACCGGATCACCACTTACATCATCGAGTTCGACTTCCTCTCCGTTCTGACCCGGTGGAGCGATAACGCCCTCCGGTATCAGTTCTACGAGGGACTTCCCCGCCGGATCAAGGACGACATGGTCCATCACAACTATGTCAATACCCTCGACGGAGTGAAGATGGTCGCTCGTCTCATCGATGGCCGGTACTGGAAACGCGAGGCGGAGAAGCAACGCGATCGCGACCGGGAGAAACCTTCCGGTCCCGGCGGCGGTGGCCAATCCGGCAACCCCAAATCCGGCAACAAGGGCCCCGGCAAGAATCCCAAATCGTCCAACCCCGATTCCGGCAATCCCGGTAACGCCGGCAACAATGCCGGACGCACTGGCGGCAAAGACAAGGGCAAGGGGAAGGGCAAGTCGTCCGATCCGGCCCCTGCCTCTCGCCCCTACGCCGACAAGCTTGACGCCTCCGGGAAGATCAAGCAGGACGAACAGGAACGCCGCCGGAAGAACAACCTCTGCATGTACTGCGGAGGCAAGGGTCATACCGCCGACAACTGCCCGAAGCGTCCCGCGCGTGCCGACGCCAAGGCCGCGCAGGCTTCGACCTCTGGTAATGCTGCCCCGGCGCCTCCGGTTGGCGAGTCAAAAAATTGATTAGCAACTCGGAACCCTCCGCACCTGGTCCGAGTTGCGTTGACTCCCGGGTGCTTACCGAGGTTCGTCTCAACGCTTCCGCCCTCTTACTTAATGCCCTTTACGTCTTTCTCGATATATCCCCGCTCCGGCCGGACATCTCCGAGCCGGAATTATGTTCAACCATTTCTCCATCTCTCCTATCTCGAGTAGTCGCGGGATTCAACTCCCGTGTGCGTGCGCTTGTTGATTCCGGATCATCACATTGTTTTATATCAACCAAACATCCTAGAAAGGGAATAAACTTGAGCTTCTAAGATACTTGAATAGGAAATTATAGTAGGCCTTAGTGTACTATAATACCATATGCACCTTCTAAGCCCTCGCAAACTAAGATCTTTCACGGCCTCCTGGCATAGATACAATAATTCAACTAGATATGCCATCAACCCCTACTCTACAGCTTCTCGAACTCGCACTGAGTACTGTATGCATTATCTAACTCAAGCCCGACTCCATGCGCCTCTTTGTCTTCTCCTCCTCAATCTTTTGCGCTGCCGCATCCTTGTGCTTCGCATACTCCTCGCCCTTCTTCGCCAGCACCACTGCCCGCCGCTTCTCATACTCGAGCAGCATCCGCGCCAGCCGCGCCTTGGTCTCCAAATCCTGCAGGCGCACGCCGCAGGCGGCCTCCTGGCGGGCGGCGCCGATGGCAGCGAAGGTCGCGGGGTCCGTGGCCTGCTGCTCGTAATCGTGCGCGAGGAGGGGCTGCTCCACCTTGCGGTACGCGGGCTCGATGTGGGCGACGTGCTTGGCGACGATGCGCAGCCGCTCTGTGAGCTCCTTCTTTTCCTTTTCGAGCTGCGCAACTTGAATCCCTATAAGGCCTTCGGCGTCGAGCGCGGCGATTTTCTGTGCGGGAGAAAATATATAAGATAAGATCAGCGTCAAGAAAAAGAGACAGGGCAAAAACCGCACCTGATGGTCCCCCAACTTCAAGATCCCCTTCTCCACCAGCGCAACCTTGTACCGCTCCGTACCTTGCGCCTTCATATCCTCCTGGATCCGTTGAATCCTCTGCAGCTCCTTCCTCCTCGCCTCCTCCTTCGCAGCACGGAGCGTCGCATCCGCCCTCCTTGCCACCTCCTCCTACTCCTTCCGCACCGAGAGCTCACTAAGCGGCTCCCGCATGCGGGCGACGAGCACGCAGCGCAGCTGCAGCGCCTTGTGCTCGGTGTTCAGTATCGCGACGAGTGCCTTGGGCTTCTCTTCCTGCGCCTGCGACGAAGATGGCGTGGGCTCGAGCACCACGAGCGCGCAGTGCAGCCCGCGCGCGACGCTCCCCAGGCGCATCCGTCACGGTCTCCGTCTCCGGTTTTTCCTCACCCGCCGCGATGGGGGCAGCAGCCGCAGCGGGAACCTCGACAGCGAGCTCGCGCAGCGGCTTGACGAGCTCCATCACAAAGTCGATGCGGACGCTTGCGTACACCTGCGCGAGCTGGCTGAGGAGGTGGCTGAGGAGGCGGCTCAGGACTACACGCTCGAGGAGGGGAACATCAAGCGCGTAGTCCTCCTCGGCCTTGAGCTCGTGCAGGACGGGCGCGATCTCGGCGCAGAGGGAGAGGGCGTCGAAAGTGACCTCGAGGACCTGGTAGAGGCGCGTGATGGCGGGGGGGGGGGGGGGCGCGAGGGCCAGCGCGCCGGGGGAGAGCGCGGAGGCGAAGAGGGCACTGCGCGTGGGTGGGCGCGCGAGGCAGAGGAGCGCGGTGAGCCGTGGTTCGGTGCCCGTTGCGGGGTCGTCGGCGGGATGGCCATAGCCGGAGGAGGGTGCAGCAGTGGGCGGCGCGCTTCATCCTGCATTCGCAGGGCGGCGGTCATGCCTGCGGATCCGGAGGCGGAGGCAATGACGTGTAAGCACCCCCATGCCGCCGCATGGTACAGCGCGTTACCGCTCGCACCCACCGCAAGCCCGAGTACGACGGCAGGTGTATATCAGCCCGGCGTACAGCCGAACTCTGCGCGCGCGCTGCCCGACACGGAGATCAACGAGTAGCGCGGCTGGTGCGCCCGAGGAGCGATGCCCCAAAAAGGGCGACCTGGACTACGTCAAGTGCCCCGAGAACACGTGAGTCGCGCCACCGCCACCCCGTGCCCGACGTCGAAGTCGACGCGTACTGCGCATGAATGGAGCCTGCGCATCACGGGCAGGGTAGGTGTGGGTCTGGGGGCGCAGGCTCGGATTCAGAGCGGCGTGTGCAGACGGCCCCCGAGTCGGCTCAAGCGGAGATCACCGCCGCATGAGTCTGCGTGCCCCGGGTGCGGCGGAGGCGGATGTGGATGCAGAGACGGGCTCAGCGGCGGCTGGGAGAGCGTACGGGTAAACGCGGACAGCGGCGGCGGGGAGCGGCATTCGTCGTGCGGGTGGTGCGAGTCGATGGATGAGGAGGGTGTGGAAGGTGCTGATGAGGAAGCCCCGCAGATCGCGTTCGAATGGCGAGTTGGACAGGGAGGAGACTTCTGGCGAGGTTGTGCACGATCGGTGCGCACGGGATGGGCGAGATGATCGTCAAGGACGGCGGCGACGCGTCTGTGATCACTTCGACTAACAACAAACACGGGATGCCCAAGTGGTGTGGGCGGATGAATCGGCGACGCCAAATCCACTAGGATTGTTCCAGCGCCGCACCAGCGAGAGCGTTGTCAATGTCGTCACTGGGCAGGGCACCGAGAATGGGAAAACTGCAATAGAATCAGATATAAAATATGAAAAAATGTGGAGAGACGCACCTCAAGCAGCATCTACGTGGGGAAACCATAGACTCTCAGCGCTCAGAGGGGACATAGGTTCCGTGTCGTAGAAGCGGGTGGCCGCGTCGGGACTCAGCAGCCGCACTCGCATGAATGGGACATCGAGCTCGACGCGTCCCCGACCCTCGCTTGCAGGCAGCGCCCTGAACGCCCCGAGACTGTGCTCCCGTGCCTCAAAAATCGGGCGCCCCATCGCGTCCCGCTTTGTCCGATCCTTGGGCTTCATCTTCACTACTTTGGCCTTTCAGCGTGTTGGCGTTGACGAGAAGCATGGATGTCGTCACCCGAAGATCCGTAACTAAAAGAAAATAAATAAGTGAATTGCAAGGCAAAAAAGAGAGAGACGCACCTCAGGCTCGAGCAGCATCTTTCGCGTGAGGGCGTCGACGAGGAGATGGTCGATTTGTTTGTGCAACCAAACAAATCTTTGATTCCCGGCTCGCATCAACTCGCATCGCTCGCTCACTCGCAACCTGTCCACTCTTTCTCGCTTTGACTTATGTAGATAATGTACTGAGCCTCCTCTTCAACCTAACTGTGCTCAGCACTTCCTGGATCTTGGCTTGAACTGCTTCTAAAACTCAGATATATGATGCATCGAAGCAACACATCTGCGGGCGCAGTAGTTTTCACCTGAACATGCAACTTCGTTGCTTCACGACTCCGAGTCGGAATGACTTGGAGGCGAGAGCGAGGCTTTACACAATGTATCGAAGGTATGCGAACTTTGTTTTCGGGACATATCTAATAATATCATTCCGGACTTTCCACTCGAGCCGCAGCGCGACCTGGGACAAAGGCGAGCGGTCCGCCCGATTGGAGACTAACGATTGTATCTCATATATCTTGCAGGCCTCTGTGGTCATCACCGCCAGCGTATGCGAGTGGGATTCGGGTGAGCGGCGTGAGGCGATGTGGCACGTGGATGGAGGACGGCACATTATGCACTTGGACACGAGAAGTGGGGGCACGATGCATGATCAGTGGAATTGAGGTGCGAACACCGGTATGTGCTTGACTCGCTGCTGTTTAATTCTCAGTAATGTGCTGCCCCGTAATGCAGACTGGCGCGTTTCAAACGCTGACATGATGCAGGCCGCTCCCAGTATGCCTGCTCAGACAAGCAATGACTATGTTGTTACCGCACGCCTCCCAGCCACGCAGACTCAAGTCCATTTATAATTAGGTGCTGCGACCAGCCTACCGAAAACTTGAAAATGTACTGTGGACACCTCCATGCCTCCAGTTACCCCGCACATATCGCATCGTCGTCCCGCTCACCTTACACGCACGTGCCCACGCGCCCCGCCCCGCCCTGCGCCTCGCATCCACTCCGCATGTGCATTCGATTATGTTGCCCGCCCGCCGACACCGCTCTGTGAAGTACATGCACACACGCGCCCAACGCCTGCCTTGCATCGCGCCCACGTCCCTAGCCCCATCCGCGCGCCTTCTGTGCGTCTGGCTACAGACGCACCTGCATCGCTGCGTCACCTCGGAGTCCAACGTGGCGTGTGCGGCCGGCCTCCAAAGAATGTTAGTGCGGGCCCGGGGGAAGTGCGCGGGAGGAAAAGCATGCGGCACCTCATAAGCCTACATAAACGCGTTTTACCCCGGGAGTGCCCAAAGGGTCCAATGCGTTTAATGTGGGGTACCCATTTCGGGCCATTTCGGGCCACTGCGGGGCTGTGCCTGCCCCCGCTGCCGCTCCCCCGGCATTTCCATCGCGTTGCGGCATCACGGCAAACTCTCGGGACCCCGGGGAAAGCGGCATATATTATAATATTAGAATTACAGCGGTCACGCGGCCTTCGCGACCACGTGCCCTTCACAAACGACACCCAAAAAATCGGCCCCGCACCCTCCCCGCAGCTCGCGCGCTAGTCCTCATCCACCTCCCCGCCCATTAAGAGCTCTTCATCACTCTCCACATCCCCTCGCTCGTCGTCCTCGTCCTCGCCGTCGTCGTCGAGCTCGTCGTCGCTGTCTCGTACCTCCTCCTCTTCCTCCGGCATTATCGGGTCGGGCGCTGGGCGGAAAACATGGCGCTTCTTCCCCCGTTTCAGCTGGGGCTCTGTTCGTGTTCTCTCCGCCGCCACCGCCAGGTCGCGGTACAACTGGGCCTGCTTTAAAGCATACGCCACCAAACCCTCCGCTTCTGCGGGCGGGATCTTCCCCGTTGGTACCGCGACCGCCCGCTGCTCCCACACCTTCTCCCGGTAAGCATACGTTACCGGGAGCCGCCGCCACTCCTCCTCCAGCAGCCGCACCTCCTCGTTCCATCGCCGGCTCCTCGCCCATGCCTTAGCCCACTCGATTCTAAGCGCTGCGCCACTTGGTCAATAAAAGAAATGATGTAGCGAGAAAACTCCATACCATCCTCCAGTTCTGCATCTGTCCCAGCCGTGCCTGTCACGGTCCAGATCCACGACACCTCTCGCATATTCTCCCCTCCCCTCGTAACCATATCGTCGTCGTCCTCCTCAGGCAACGGCGGCAGCTCCCCAACGATCGAAGCTCCTCCTCCTTCCTCGTCCTCCGCGCAGCTGCCTTCCGCCGCTTCTCCGCTGTTCGGGAGAGCTCCTCCGCATCCTGCATGCAGCGGATGTCTTCCTTCCGCAGCCTCGGCCACCCCACCTTCCCCTCGTCGCCATTTGCCAGTTTCCGGCGGGCCTCCCACGCAGCTTGGAATTTCTCTGAATGCAGCCGAATTTTGCTTTCGTTTCGCGCCACAATGGTCCTCGACCGGGTATTCATTCCCTGGTGCCGGGAATTATTCTTCTTGTAGATGAGAAACCGGGACTTGATGTGTAGCTGGCTGCGCAAGCGGACGAGCGCCGTCCGACACTGCGCCTCCCGCAGGGAATCCTCGATTCCGGTGAGCCCTGCCACACAACCCCCACCGGCGCGCTCCACCTCTGTCATTGCAGACGGCAGCATCAAGGGCACATCCTCAACCAGCTCGCCCTCCGGTGCCACGCGCTTCGACAGCGCTTGAATAGCCCCCGGGGTGTATGTGGCCTGCAGCTTCCGGAAGCGGTCAATGCCCCGATTCAGCGACGAGCGCAGGCCCTTCATGCTGATCTGCATCGCCGTCGTCTTGGCCTTTTTCAGCTCAGCCTGCACCCGGACCCGACGCCTATGGGAAGGTGAGCAACGCAGCCATGTTAAAAAAAAGCTACTCACTGCTGCTCCTCCAACTCCAGCCCCGCGCTGACGAACGCACTCGGAGTCACCTCATGCAGCGCAGGCACCCCCTTTTCCACCTCCGCCGCCTCCTCGTTCGCAAAGCGCAACCGCACCTCCATCTCCGTCAAACCTGCCCATAACCAGGTAAGAGGCAGTCCACGGAAAGGTATGGTAAATTACGCACCCGAAACCTTCATCTCATAGGGGTTCTTGTTCTGGCCGTCTCTCTCAAAATCTTCCACCATCTTTTTCCACTCCGGCACCCGACCTGCTTGCTCCAACGAGAAGGCCTCGAAAGCCTCCCGCTGCGCTACCTTCTCTCTCCGCGCCACGTCCAGTCGCCGTCGCAGAATCGCCGCTAGGACAAGGTTAGTTTCGCGAGACAAGCCTCAAATAACCAAAGCTCACGAAGCCCGATCGTCTTTAACCAGTTCCAGAAATTCCAGTGGTCGTCCAGGGCATCATGCCGAGCCCCCGGTCCACTCACGCGAGTGGACGTAGCGATGGCGCCGATGCTGGCCCATGGCCTCTCGATCCCCTCGCCGTCCGTCTGCCCGCTGCCCGGAACGAGATTGAGCGAGAATAGAATCTGGCACTTCAGCGTGTGCGCATGGATGTGCATCTTGGGGATGACGAAGCGGAACATCTCGAGGATGATCGCGATGCGCACGAGCGGCGGAAGTTTCTTTAATCGCTCGAGGAGATGTAGCCACCATTGGCATACGATATCGTACGAAATAATCTTGCGCAATCGAGGGTCCTTGTGTCGCAGAATGGACCCGAAGATGTAGTCCATGTTGGCGAACCTAAGCAGCAGACTTCAGCGCACAATCAACATCAGCCATGCCCGCTCACCGTTCTCCTTTCTGCAAATCCCCGACGCCATTCGGCTGCACGAACTCGTGCCGTGCACAAACACCCATCCCCACCCCCGTAGTACTGTATCCCCGCGAAAATTTGGTATTTGCGTAGTCGAGCGCTGCCAGCCCGCTGCACGTACTCATCTAGTACAACCCCCATGTTAGCCGATTTCCCCATTCCCAGGATTCCGACTGACCTCTTTCTGGTCCGTAACCGTGCGCAGAAAGTGCCGGTACGGCGCGTTCTCCAGTACATACGCCCACCCAGTCCCGAGTCCAGGATCCTTCAACTCGTTTGAAATCATTCGGCGTTTCAGACGAAAGCACGCGTCGAGTGCCAAAAAAAGGACGTAGATAAATCTGTTTGAGGGTTAGCTTACTTAAACAAAGATAATGTACCAATGGCGCACCTGTCCTCTGGCGGCGCGTTCTCCCAGCCTTCAGGCAGGTTCACGCCTGGATGTGGGCAGACGGGGCACTCAATGGCGAGCTCCCCCGACCCGGTGCCGAAGACCCCCGAAGGGTCATGCCCTCGACCCGCCCGCTTCAGCATCAGCAAATGCCTGTACTGGCGCGCCATTCGTAGGAACACTTGATAACGATTCGGCGGCTTCAGGCCCGTGTTGTCCGTCAAGCGCTCCAGAACCGAATAGAAGTCGTAGGCGGTCGTTTTCGCCTGAAGTGTATGAAGGTGAAATTTGTCTAGCACAGTAAAAGTCGCTGCTGTTTGAGGCCGGCGCTCCGTGGATGGATACCAGCCAGCGCGGAGGAGCTGGATGTACGGCAGCCCCGCGTTCTCGCGATCACAGCCGCAGAAGTCAACAGCGACTTCGTGAATGGAGTTGTCGTGGATGACGACAAAATCCTGGTTGCCCGCCTGCGGATTTGAGCACCGCTCGCCCGGAGCATGGCCGAATTGGAAGCGTAGGCCGAGCATTTTCAAGGACGTTCTTGTGAAAAAAGCTCCAGACCATTCCTGGGTGGTGGTGAGCCCGGTTCACGGCGGAAAGGCAAAAAAAGCGGACTCACGAGGATGATATGCAAAGGATTCTCTGAATGCCTCTGCACACAGCACAAGTCGCAAAACAGCTGCTCTCCCGCACACTCTGCGCAGCGAAATCTCGGCACGACACCTGGCCTGCGGCAGCCAGGGCAGAAGTCGGTAATCGTGTCGCCGCGCCCATCCCGAAGCAGCAGGACGCGCAGGTACACATCGCGCTGCTCCCGAAGCCATCTATTCATGGCTGCGTCCTATTGGGAAGCACATACGTTTAGTGAGTCGAAACCACTAGGTAGAAAACATCACATACTGCAGGCTTAAAAACTTTGGGATGCGGCGGTGGGGGAAGATCAGGAAGCGGCGGGTCATCTGCGTCCTCGTCCATCATAGTATAGCGGTCCGACTCCCATGGCTCGGAATCCGCGCTCACCGCCGACGAAGCACTTGATTTGGCCGCGGGGCCCGCCTTCGATCCTTGCGCTGCCTCCACGCGAGCCCGCTTCACAGGAGACGGCGGCTCCACTTCAACAACTTCGCGGTGACGCCGTCGCCCATCCGCAGACTGGCGCTCGACGACAGTTTGCATTGGTGCGGAAACCAGAGTGGCCCCAGGAAATAGAAAATCCAGGGGCAAGGACTGTCGCTGAGCCCCCACCCCCGCCCCCGCCGAATTCGTGCCGGGGCGATTGCTACGATTTGCGCGGCTCATGCTTCGTGGTGGTGCGTAGGAAGGCGCGTGTAGGCAACTTGCATCAAAGCCGCTGCGTATCGATTCCCGTTTTAGTAACCGAACTGATCAACAAAGCTTGAGTAGAGATGTATAAAAACACGTCTTCATGTCGCGTACCTGCTCTCTTTTGCTCTCTAACCACCAACGGCGCGACTTCTGCGCGTCTTTTCCCTTTTTTCTACCATGGGTGCGTTTTTTTTTCTTCCTTTTTTGGCGCTTCGCCACGCACCTCGCCTGGAGCAACGCCACAGCGCCGAGTAGGCGTGTCCGACCCTGGAACTGCCCAAAAGCCTGTGGTGTTACTACCAGGTGTATTTCTCTTCCCTAACGCGTCAGATACTACTTCTACGCGTTCTGGAAGCCGCGACTTCTGCGCTGCTATTTACTTATTCCTTTTTTTTTCCAAAAAAATCTGACGCGTCAATCGCCCATTCTAACATACTATCAGAACGCCAAACACGCAACGGGCGCGTCTACGCTGCCTTCATAGAAAACGACGCCGTAGTCATCCCCGCGCTCCGCATTCGCAACATATTGATCGCACGTGCCGAGGCACCACAGCCTCAAGACTGTGACAGCGACTTTGACAACGACGACCGTGTCGACGGCGGTGCCTCAGACGACGACTCAACCCCAAAACTATCGGCTCCCCCTCCTACCTCCTTCAAGAAACGCGCACCACCCCATGATGCCGACTACGGCAGCGACTCCGACGACGACCAACTTTTGGAAAAAACCCCGGCTCCCCCTCCTACCTCCTTCAAATTCAAAAAACGCCCACCGCCCCATGAACTCGACGACCTCAACCCTGTAGCACGCAAGAAGCTCAAGAAAAACTCGCTCACCAGGACCGACGCCGCGAGCAGCGTGAAGCCGGCTGCATCTCCCGACGCAGCAAGCAGAAGGGAGTCGGCTTGATCCGCGTCCGCCAATCCGATCCATTCAGCGCCCCCATCCACTTTGCAGAACATACTCGCCCCGTGGCGTCGACATCGTGGATGGGCCTCCGCGATGGTCCGCTCGCAAACGGTGCGAAGCGCAACGCCACTGAAGCAGCCCCTGCGCCCGACCTCCCGGAGGCACGATCCTATACGCTCGAGGAGCTCCTCGATCCCCAGATGGGCATGACACTGTACGAGTGGGACGGGTGCGTCTTCTCTTCTCCCCCCTTCTTCATCACCTTTAAGCCCCTCCTGTTTTAGCACCCCCACTCCCATCGTGGACGCGGATCGCGTCGTCTTTGCGCTCCTCGCCGGACACCCCCGGGAGAAGGAGCGCTGGCAATCCGAGGTCGCGGCCCCGGCTGCCAAGCTTGCGGAGGAGGCTGCCGTCAAAATTTTCGGCGCCGACGTCTACTACGGCGAGGTGTACGGCGGACGCAAGCACACCAAACAGAAGAAAGACGGCCGCAAGTCCACCCCCGCCGCTGATAAGGCACCTCGTCGCGGATCCTTCCACGCAAAGACGACGGGCGCGTCTATGGGCGGCGGCCAGGAGACCCCGACCGGCTTCTTTCACGCCGCACTCACCCTTTTAGTGATGGCTCAGCTGTTTTCCAGCGAGCCATACCTACGCATCGCAGGCTTCGTTAACCGTGCGTATCTTCTCATCGTTCTTCTCCTCACCCCTGCTCACACCATGCAAGGCATGTTCGAGCTATATGCCCCAGACCTTCACCAATACTATGGCTCGGCGCTTGACCTCCTTCACAAGTGGGACAAATCGCTACCTCGCAATTTCGATCGACTCACCTCCGTCTTCGCGGCCGCCACGATGAATTTCGGGCCCCTCACCATCACACTCCCTCATCTCGACTTCGCCAACCTTGCCTGGGGCTGGTGCGTCATCACCGCGCTCGGCGACTTCGACCCCGACAAGGGCGGCCACCTCATCCTCTGGGATTTGCGCCTAGTTATACGCTTCCCCCCAGGATGCTCCATCTTCATCCCCTCCGCCATCATGCGCCATTCGAACGCCTCAATCCAGCAGGGGGAGAAGCGCTTCTCATTCACCCAGTTCACGGCCGCGGGCATCTTCCGCTTTATCTACAATGGCTTCAAAACCGAGAAGGCCGTCAACGAGTCAAAGCTTCCCCAGGCGGAACGGGTCCAAAGGGCGAAGGAGCGGGCGGAACGTTGGGCGGATGGTATGAAAATGTATAAAAAATGGGATTTCGCATTTGAATAGTTACAAGACTTGTAATTTTCATTGAGCTTCAATTGGATCGTTTTTTTTCTCCCACTTCACTTTGGCTCCGGGACGAAAGCGACGACAGGATGGTGTTGGCGACGCTTCGGCGCACACACGCGCCCGCGCAGTGAGCGGAGGACTTCACCTCGATGCTGGACAGTAGTGTGATCTCGCGCACTCACCACGGGTGTCTCGCGCACTCACCACGTATTGCATCTTTCAATTGTACCACAATTGTGAGTCGACATACTCTCTCCGGACCTTTGAATTCTTGACCAGATGTAGAATAGGTAGTTAAGAAACATACCCCTGAACGGCTTGGAGAGATATCAAAAAATGAGGTCGCCATCGTCGTCGGCGTCGGCGCGGTTTTCGAGCCAATTTAGGCGACCAATTCGTGAATAACATTTTATGGGAGGGGTCTTTAGATAAAGAAAAAAGAGTGTTCGAATGACTGAGGATGAAGGTATAATCCTACCCGAATTCGTTGTGAAAGACAATGGTCGGGATTTTCAGAGAACCGATTCGACGGGGTCCATGGGTAAAGTGTCGAACTTCTTGGGATTTCTTGGGCCGAAAAACTTTTGTCTTCCAATCTGTCTGAAACTTGCACAGAAAAATCAGAAAATATTCCAAGACCATGGCCTCCAATTATAAGCATGAACTGAGCTGTGAGGGAAGAGGCAGAAATAAAAAACTATGTCTCCGTCCTATTTGGGCCATTCGGCTGCAATGCCGGACGCTTGATCAGCCACTTATTCCTCCTTCCCAAGTACCACCGCCGTCCATTCTCCTTCACGATTCACGATGCCTTCCAAGAAGAAGCGTGCACCGCCTGCCGAACCTCTGATGCACGGAATTTATTGCCACCGGTACTATTCAAAGTGGGTGGCGGCGTCCTGCGTATCCTTGCCGCTATCTAAACCGCATACGAGGAATCGCGAAGAACTGAATGATAAGACCCGGGAACGGATGCGGCGACTGAGGGCGTCTGACACTACAGTCCCGCCTGAGGTTCTTGCGGCGAGACTGGAGGCGCGTCGGGCGGCGGCACGAAGATACAGGGAAAAGTGCGTAGTGGTGTGCTCCTGGGCTCGCGCTCGCTAACCTCTTCTAGGAACCAGTGGAAACTCAAAATGAAAGCCCGCGAGGCCCGTGCAGCCGCAGCTGAGGAGCGCCGCGTAGCCAAGTAGCACGTCGATACCATGTCCACCCTGTCAGTTGGGCGCCGACCTCGTACGATTGCGACTTGCTTTTTAAAAAATGTCATACTTGAATAAACTGATTTTTGCTGTGAGGCTGCGGGCATTTGAGTTGAAAAGCGATAGATGATATTGAGCTGGGCTGCTATGTAATGTATGTAACGCGAGAGGTACGACTAGAGAAGTGCGATTAGAGCTTGCACTAGAAGAGGGAACAAAATGTTAGGTTAGAACACAATGGTGGCATGGCGGCAGGAGTACGTACCAGATTACGGGGCTTGAAGCCTCGGACGCGCCCAGTGTGCCGACAGTCGGATTCACTACCCAAAAAAAAGCGGAGAAAAACAAAGGAATTAGGAAAGAGGAAATAGTGAGGGAGGGAAGTGGGGACGTACTCCTGCGACTCAAGCTCTGGCATTTCGTCGTCCTCGTCCTCATTGACGATGGTGGCGGTGTCGAATGGGATCCTGCCCCAGTCAAATGGCTTGGTGAGTTGGGCCCAGTCGAACTGCTTGGTGAATTCGCCGTGTTGGAGGCAAACACCGGGCCTTTCTACGCCCTCTCCGTCGGTTACGCCAGTGCCGCAAGCGTCAACGTGCTGGCGCGCGTGGTAGTGCGAATAGACATTGAGGCGGGGGAGAGGTACATAAGGACTAGAAAAGATGGTCAGCCAAGAATGCAGCAGCTAATAAATTTGAAATATTGACGCGATACGCAAGAACTCGGGGGAAAGGAGGGCAGCGAGGAACTGTGCTTGGTCGCGAGGCGGCATGGTCGTGTTGTGGGCGAGAACAAAGAGGATGTGCAAACAAAGACACACAGATAGCCTCCTTTTCTTCAAGTTCCCGTTTCATGTCGACGCACTGGCCCTGCGACCCCGTATTCCGGCCTAGTCCTGGCGACGAAGATAAGATCCGGCATTCCAATACAAAGGACTGCTGGTTCTACGTGGTCGGTAAGGGGCATGTCAACGGGATTTACACGGATTCGTATGTATTCCTTCGCGTTTTTTGGTACGAGGATGACCCCCCGATCTGACGACTTTCCGCAGACATGTAGCGCGACGGCAGGTCGATCGCTTCTCGGGCTCTGCTTGGAAGAAAGCTGCTACCTGGGATTTGGCCCTCAAGACCTGGGCCGACTTTTGCCGCCTCTACCACCAACACACCCCAGTCCCGGTGATCGACCTTTCACCCTCACCCTCACCGTCGGGTTCACGGATTGCTCACCCATCGCCCCCTCCATCCCCGTCGCCTTCCCCGTCACCACCACCGTACGAAACGATTGTGGGGCACGCCGCCCACCCGGCTGCTGGCCCACCGCGCCGACGAACCGCTGCTTTGGTGGCACCGACTGCAACACTAGCCGCCGTGAACCCGACGCGCGCAGCGGCTTCGATGGAGGAGGATGCCGCACCCTCTCGGCGTCGCGAGGGTGCGGCATCCTCTCGGTCGAGGCAGCGTCGCGTGTTGATTACTCAGGTTCCCTCGTCCGCCGTACAGTGGCAGGAGGGAGATCGTCTGCATGCGGTGGAGGGCGTGCCATGCCTTTTCGAAACTAGGTGACGTTGTTTTCTTCAAAGTCTCTTCGGCGAAAGATTTGACTGACCGAATGCGACAGGTACGACGCGGTGGACTACGTGTTCGAGAACCACCTGCACGACGTAGGCTTTTTGGAGACTCGCAACCGCCGCAAGCTGGCGGCCTTCATCTTGAGGCGCCCCTACGTTCGCCGCGCAGGCGATCCCGAGGACAGCGAGTAAATCCCGCTGTCCAGCTCTTCTGTAGTTGCAGTGTCGCGTTGTCTTTTGTCTCTTGTATCTCATATATCTGTTCCTACGCTCAACAATGCAAATGCATTTTTTCTTGGAATTCTCCGATGGAGTAAATTACAATAAATAGGTATCGTACAAGTAGTTCACTTCAGCAGGGAGCGGGCGAGTAATTACTATGGGCGAAACCTCGTCGTCGGTCTCGCGTAGGTGACGGGCAGAGTCGATGTCCTTCCAGGTGAGCGTACTCCACCCGGGAGACGGTTTGGGGGCGGTCGGGTCCCTGGGCCAATTGACTGGCTGCCAAGCTACAAAGGGAGGCGGCGGGTTCAGGAGGCGCTGTTGGTATCCCAGACGTTCCCAACGCCGACTCTGAGCACGCTGCATCTTGGCAAGCCGCGGCCGCGCGTATCGAGTGCAGGCTTGCTTTGTTTCAGCAAAAAAGAAAAGGTACATAGTGTGGCAACGTACCTCTGATCGCAAGGGCAAAATCCCAGTTATAATCGGCAGTGGTGCCAAGGCGGGCTCTTTCTTGTCGAGCCTCCTCGACATAGGCGGCAGCGCGGCGAACGGAGAGTGGGATTGGGCTGGAGGTGTCCATACAAATTATTTTTTGTTTGATCTTGTGTACCTGCTGCTTCTTTGCTCCAAGAACGCGTCTTGAAAATGCCACGCAAAAACAAAGAAAAGGAAGGGGACGAGCCAGGCACAAAGAAACGCGGAAAACCCAGTGATATCCAGGGTGCCCGCCACGACTACCTCATCAAGTTCGTCGCGAAGTATGGCAGCACGCCCAAAGGTCAGAAGGGAGAATTTTGGAAGACCGTATTTCCGGGCTATTGGGCTGCTTTCCCTTGGCGCCTGGCTCTGGACAAGGAACCGGTGGCTGCCGACGACGCGAATGCACCCAACTACGCGCGCGCCCCGGAAACCGAGGAGGAGGCCCGCCAGAAAGAGATAACTATGGTGGAGACTGAAAAAGTGAGTCTCGCGCGGTGTGCCTTGCAGGAATAGAAAATGACGGAGCCTTTCAGAAAATAAAGCTATGGTTCACCCGCCAGCGGCCTGCCCCCAGCTTAGGCTCTAACCCGTTCAAGGTGTGGCTGGGGCAGCTGCGCGCGCCGCCTGGGGGTGTTCCGAAGAAACTCTCGGTCGCTCAATACTATATGCAGCACGAGTCCTACAAAGACAAAGTCAGCAAGGAGTTCAATAGGCTGCACAGCGACGCGCGCGCCGAGGACTATTTGAAGTTGCGCGCTGAGGTGGCGCGCGATCTGCTGAGCCAGGAGTCTGCGAAGGTTCAGGAGGACATGAAGACGGGTACCAAGGACAAGCACGAGGAGGAGGTGGCGACCTACCGCAGCGCGCAGGCGGGCTTGCCGTCGTTTGATCCTGAAGTGCAGGCTGAGTAAGTCTTTTGCTGGTCTTAAATCGTCGCGCTCTGCTGATGTGTATGCATTTGAAAAGGGCGCGCAAACGTTTTGGGACCGTAGTTTTCCCGCTGCTAGATGCGCTGAGGGCGCACACGGGGTATGAAATCACCCTGTTTGCAGGGCGCGTCGAATTGGTCGAAGGGAAGCTGCCAGCGGTGGATTGTGTTAGGTGTGCTTGGACTCATTGCTTTCGTGGCTTTAATAATCTGACGATGGCTGCTTTTTATCTAGCGTGCATGCTGACGTGACCACGGAAACGCCACCAGAGCTAGTTTTTTCGAAAGCACCCGGCTACGAACAAAGCTTGCAGGGCTTTGGAAGGTTTGTGTGGGATGCATGTAAGTTGTACTTACATGCCGTATCGTTGTCTTGTTTTTGACGTGGGATGTCGTACAGATCGGCATAGGTGTGGATTGCCGCCAGACACTGGCGCGCCCCCTCCCTCTCCCGAAGATCCCGCAGCTGGGGACGCAGGCCCACCTCCAGCTGATCCCGAAGCGGAAGCCGTACCTTCAAACACCACCGACACCGGCGCCGTACCTCCTGCGTCTTCCGGCCCCACGACCGCAGCCGACGTCTTGTCTCCAGCCAGCGCGGTGACGTCGATGGCCGACGTCGCTTGCGCTCCCGATGCGGCTGCGGCGGGCGCTGCCGCTGGGGATGGTGAGGATTTCCCGGAGGAGATCCTCCCTGACCCGTACGCGTCGGGCTTCGCGGGGGTGGTCGGGGCAGAGCTGCAGGCGCTCCTGGCGGGGATGACGGAAACTGCGCGAGAGACAAAGATAGCTTACCTCAAGGGGCTGAATGCGGAAGAGCTGCACCGCGAGAATAACGCCACGCGCAACCATTTCCTACTCGACGGGTTGGGGCTGGCTGAAGCTTCGAAGGAGACGCTATGGGGAGGTGCGGACGCCGCAGTTGCGGGACCGAAGAAGCCGGCAAGGAAGCGCAAGGCCGCGAGAGGGGGAGGTAAAAAAGCGAAACGGGCAAAGAGGAAGAAGGGCGAAGAGAGCGAGGCGGAATCGACAGACTCCGAGTCTGAAGATGAGGGCGCGAGCTCCGGGCCAGAGAATCCGACTCCCCTGCCACCACGAGCGCCGCGAGCGCCGCGCGGCGCGGCCGCCAACATACCCAAGGCCAAGGAATGGTCGACCAAGGCTAGGACCTTCCTAACGAAGACCGACTTCGGCGGCGGCTGGAAGGCGCTGGTAGAAGCGTGGTGGGCACGGGAAGAAAGGAACGGATTTGACGGCACGGTAAGCATCTCCCGTCCATGCGAATCGAATTATGCCGTATTGAAAGCTTTCCCAGACACGGTCCCATTCGGCGAAGAAGCGCCCAAAGCAGGTCGGCGAGTGGATCCAGCGGGCGAGGAACTACACCCCCACCATCGACGACCCGGAAGAATATGCGAAGCATTGGTGGGCGTGGTGGATCGACATCAATCCAGCGTGGCGCGAGAAGAAGAGGCCGATGCTTCGGAACCGGGAGGGGCCCTGGGAGTGCATGAACTACCACGGCCAGAACGGCTTCCTCAACGTGCTGATGTCCCTGAAGTGGTGGAGGGACTGTATGCCTGAGGCTTCGAAGGATTGGGACGCCGCTGTGGATGACGTCGCGTGGGCGCTCGGAAAGATGGAAGCAGCGTAAGTCTTTTCCTTTATCCCACCTGATGATAGCTTAGCTCAATGCGTTCGCATAGGGTGCTGAATGAGGATGCGGGAACGGAGCTTTCTGCCCCAGGGGTGGTCGCAGGCTCATTAACGGAGTCCGCATCGGCGCCGACCCAATCAAGCACGCCCACGGAGAATATGATGGATGGCATAGAGCAAGACATCCCTGCAAACGCGCGTGCACGCCCCGAAATGACCGGACCTGCTGCAGCGCCCGAAATGGAAATCGACGCGCCCAACATCCGGGCCGCTGGAAGCGCTGGGGGAGAGGGAGGGCTGGAGGGGCTATCTGAGGAGGAGCTGCGGGAGATAGAAATGGACCCGGATGCGGAGATGGAGGAGGAGTAACGGCGGGGGGACCGGAGGAGAGGAAGGAGGGGGGGGGGCAGGGGGATCGAAAACGGGCGACAGGGGGCCCTAGCACGTTGGAAAGGGGGGGGAAGGAGGGCAGGGTGTTTTCTGGGTGAGGGGCGGCCCATAACGCCCCATTTTGTGCCTAAAATGGGCCGCAATATACGATTTTTCGCCCTGCGGGGCCTTCTTGCCATAGTCACGTGGGCGCGTAAGCGCGTTTCAGGCTCCGACGGCAGGTAGGTGTGCGCCCGGCAACAGGGAAACGATGCCGCACGCTGGGCTGAGACCGCCGAGAATATATTATATTATATTATATAAGGATGGGCAATAGCCCGCATTAAACGCATTGAACCCTTGGGCACACCCCACATTTTACGCGTAAGTATGAGTGTATGAGCTGCTCGGCTGGCACGCGCCTCGAGAAGAAGACCT
>JARKIA010000337.1:0-158140 GCA_029289565.1 Mycena galericulata
GAGAGGGACCACCAGTTGAACATCCTACAACGTAAGATCTGCACAAGACGCGGTGAGCGATGAGTTAGTTGAGATCTTGGTTCCCAACCTTTCAGGCATGGCAAGGCGAGACACGCGGCAGGAATGGGGTGAAAGAACGCAAGTTCAAGTGCCTGCAGTCCGACCGTGCGGCTCAGGACAGCGTTCACGAGAGAACTGTTCCATGGTCTCACTACGCGTACGCCAGCTGAGTCTATATACACTCGACCATACATCCACAGCCGTAATGTAGTGTAATGTTCGATTGCAGGATAATCGAGCCTTGATCGCTGGGCGGCTTCAAATTGTCGCTTGCCGCGTAAAGTCACGTAGCGCCAGAGCTGTACTATACCGGTGGGTCTTCTCTGGCGGTAGGTACATGCGTTGATCCACCGCTCGGCCTGCCGCTCGCTGATCAAACTCACGCCACGCCAGAGTAGTATCTGCGACGGTGTGGTCCAAGCCTTGCACACCAGCGCCATTGCGCGCAGATGCGGGTAGTCGTTCACGGGGTTGTAATAACGTCGCACGTCGTATTCGCTCATGCTGAGCTCGATTATCCAGAGAATGAGTTCTGGCGGGAGATCCAGGATGGTGGTGGACATGGTGGGATCTTGAAGAAAGAGGACTTTGAGGACACGCATCTTGTCCATCGACGGAGATCACCGAGCCCTTTCGATCATCCAAACACGACCTCACGCACTTGTCCAAGTCACGGGCTTGCGCCTCCCGCCCGTGCGTCGCATCCCTTCCCTTCACGATATCGTCGCTTCCTTTCCAAGTCTGCTTCAATATTCAGTACAGCCTTCTAGTCTCATCTGGGATTTTGCTCCTACTCGTCCCACTTGGCATGAGCATCTGAGCTATGTTTAAATTTGAAGCCAATTCGCACCCAAGCCTTTCAACTTCCTTGCCTGGTTCATTTTTCGGCTCTCGCGTTACTGTAGTGATCATTTTTGAATGACCAACCTTGGACCAACCTTTCAGTGAATCGAGAGAACCTCCACTGGCAGGCAAACACCGCAATGTTTAACCTCATATCCCGTTGAGAGGCCGTATGTGAATTCAAGTCTCCCGGAGCTGGCTTCAAGCGCTGTAAGTCTGCCCGCGATTCTGAACTTCTGGAGGACCGGCACTCCTTGACACTGTATGTTGCCAAAACATTACTAACCGATGGGTAGACAGTATTTCCTACATTCCGGGCCTCGAGTAATGGCGTGTGCCTTAATGAACCGTTTTTTTAATGCAATGGCGCCTTCGTTGCTGTAGAGACCAGGGCCGGGGCTTGTCTTTGCCCTTTCCTGGCAAGTTCATGTCGATGTTCAACTCGAACGTCGAACAGTTGCAATCCCGCTCAGGTTTTGAAAAAACGCAATTTATGTATCGCCGGCGCCAGATTCATCTTGGCCAGATTCTCTCCGTCTTCAAATCGCATCCGCGGGCGTTGATGCGCTGGCTGTTCAGAGTCGCTTGGCGCCAAGTCGGTACTGTAGCGGTCGTAAGTAGCAGCGACTACCAGGCGAACCTGATGGGTGCTACCGCTGTTGGCCTCAATAATACGATTCGAAGTAATGCATGGCGCCCACCTAACACCCCGGTCATTCGGTCTCCTTGGGAGGGACAAAGATCCGACTTTCGTTACCTACTTACCTGCCTACCTACCTTAATTACCGCGATCGTCGGGCGCGTTTCGGCGCGTACGCGATGCCGGACGCGCAGCCCAGTTTCACGTCAGCTCCGGCGCGAAAGCTGGCCGGTGTCACAGTTCATTTACTCAGGACCAGGGCAATTACGAACGGGCCTCGACTTTTTCGACGGGACCCTCGTTTCAATGCAAGTAATTTAAAATAATCCATACATGTCAATGCAAATAATGTACGATGTAAATGGGTGTATGTATGTTGCAGCATGTACGCAGAGCCAGATGAGTTTTGCAGTCGATGTGCGAGGTGTGGTTGAAGAAAATGCGAAATGCGATGGATGCAATGTCATGTAAGTAAGTATGTACGGGAAAAAAAAAAAAAGTCAAGCATGCAAGAACAGATTCCAAAACAGAGTCGAACGAATAAAAAAAAAGCGGGAGCTCTACCTCTACATATGCGTACAATGGAGCGCGGGGTAGTCAGCGCCCGCCGCGGTTGGGGTCGTAGAGGTAACTGAACAGCGCGGGCTTGCCGCTGTTGGCCGATCCCCCGCTCGACGACGTGCTCGCCCGGTCGAGCGCGGCGGCGTTCCCGCGCAACATCAGCCCCTCCGCGCTCGAGTTCGCCGTGCCCCCTCCGCCCCCGCGCAGCAAGCTAAACGAGCTGCTCTTCCGCATCGCGCGGTCGCGCGTCTTTGCCTCCTTCTCCTTCTCCTTCTCCTTCTTGTCCCTTCTTAGCAGCTTCAGTCCCTCCTTCCGAGGCGGCGGCGGCGGCAGCGGCAGCGAGCTCTTGCTCGTGCCCGTCGACTCGTAGTACCCCGCTCGCCCGCCCCCGCCCGCTCTCGAACGAGCCCGACCCGTGCCCCTGCGCACTCGCCGACCCGTGCCCCGACGCGCTCGCACTCGCGCTCCCAGAAGCCAGCGACGCGTACGACCCGCTCGAGCCCAGCAGCGGCGCCGGCGGCGGGACCGACGCAGGCAGCCGCGCCGCCGCCGCCGCGTACACATACCGCATCTCCGTGCCCGTGCCCGTGCCCGTGCCAGCCCCCGCGCCCGGCGTCGCAGCCCGCGCAGCCTGCTCCATGCGCCACATCTCGCTCGGCGCGAGCGCCTCGCCAAAGCCCATGATGCTGCTGTCCGCCGAGCGCGCGCGCGGGCGGTGCAGCCCCGCGGCGGAGCCCAGCGGCACGGGCGGCGGCGCCGGGCGCGTATTGCGTCGTCTTCTCCTCGACCGCGTCGACCGCGCGCGCGAAAACGTGCTGCGCGCGTCGTTGAAACGACGGCGCGGGCGACTCGATCGACGCGCCGTCCGCGGTGGCGGGCGCGCGGTCGAAATCGCTGTCGTCCTCGTCGCTCGAGTCGGACATGATCATGTCGGCGTCCACGCTCGTGCGGCGCGCGTACCGAATCGGCGACGGCGAGCGCGCCCTCCGCCCGCGCGCCTCCCCATCCCCCCCATGCACCACCATCGGCCCCCCAGCCACGCCCCCAAACCCATCCTCGAACCCATCATCAAAATCATCGTACAAATCGAGCTCCAAATCCAGCGCGTCGTCATCGAGGCCGTCAAAGTCGTCCTCGTCGCGCGCAGGGTCGCGCGCGGCGAAGGTCGGCGGCGAGAGCGCGACGCCGTCCATCTCCTCCCCGCGCACCTCGCCCTCGAGCGCCGCGAGCCACGCGTGCTGCGGGTCCGGGTCGTCCCGCGCGCTGTCCGGGTTCGCCACGCTCGCGCTCTCCTCGCTCTCGTCCTCGAGCGGGTGCGAGTGGATCGGCGGCGTCAGCGGGCCCGCCTCCGCACCCGTTGCTGATGCGGCGGCGTCGGCGACGGGCGAGTGCAGCCGCAGCTGCCGCCGCCGCCGCTCGCGCTTGTCCTGCGGCGACGTCGGCGGCGGCGACACTGGGGCGTTGGTGTTGTTGTATGTCTGCGACTGCGACTGCGCGGGTGCGGGTGCGGCGTCCATCGGATTCTGCAGCGGCGACGCCGCGTACTCCCTCTCCTTCTCCCTCTCCCCCCACGTGCTCCCGTCCCTCGACCCCGGCGTCGTCACCGCCGTCGCCGGGCTAAACCCGTCCCGGCTGCTATCGCTATACCGGTGCCACGACGACGATGCCGTCGTCGCGCTCGCTAGCGGGCTCGCCGTGTACGCGCCTGTGCCTTTGAAAAAAAATCCAAGTGAATACGAGAAGCGGGAACGAGACGACGCCACGACGCACCTGCATGCCCGCTCGCGCTCGCAGGACTGCCGCGCGCCCTCAACACAGCGCTCATACTCAGCGGAGGCGGCGGCGGCGGCGGCGCGTTGCCGCTGCCGTAGCTGTTGCCGCTGCCATACCCACCACCGACCGCCCCCGCAGGCGCACTTGCCCTGGCTCTACCACCACTGCTCGTGCTCGTGCTGCTGCTGCTGCTCGTACCGGCACCCCCCATCCTACTCCCACCCGCCCCCGCCCCAGCACTAACAGGCCCCCTCGCCGCCGTCCTCGCCGCCGCCGTCCGAATCGTCACAAGGGGCGGCGGCGGCGGCGGCGCCACGAACGCGCGAGGTAGCGGCAACGGGGGTGCTCCCACTCCACCAACTGCATTTGCGTTCCCCCCTCCCCCAACCAACGCCGAAGCCGACACCGACCCCACACGCCCCCCCGCCCCATACGGCGCCTCCGCCTCCCTCCCCGCACCCGCACCCCCACTCGCCTTCCGCCTCACAACCTGCAACGGCACCGGCTGCGGCAGCGCGAGCGGGAGCCCAATCCCAATCCCAATCCCAATCGCGACTGGCGGCCCCGAGATCGACGCGCTCCTCCCATGCGCGTGCGCGTGTTTCTGCCCATGCCCATGCCCATGCCCATGAGCAGACTGCGAAGGCACAGGCGGCGTCGGCGGCGGCCCACTCGGCGGGGGCCCAATCCCAATACCAGTGCCAGTGCCGGTCCCGATGATACGCGCGGTGGGGGGCGCGCTGTGGATCGTGATGTTCATGTTGGCGTTGGCGTTATTATGGGTATGCGTGGGCGTAGGCGTCGCGGTGGACCCGGAGGACGAGTGCGTGGAGGAGGGGGAGAGGGCGGGGGCGGAGGGGGATTGGGATTGCGAGTGCGAGTGCGCATGCGGATGAGGAGGCTGGGGTTGAGAAGGCGAGACGGGTGTCGATGCCGATGCTACAGCGAAAAAAAAAGTGTGTCAGCGATCTGCAATGATCAAGGACAAGCAGAGGAACGAATAAAAAGAAACAGGGTGATCGCGACGTCGACGCCGATCTTATTCTGATTCTGTGCAATCCGTGCACGCCTCGCAGGTACATGCGTCGCTGCACGCAACTCGAATCTCGAATCTCGAATCCCCAGCGAGCGAGCGAATCCCGAATGGACGAATCCTGCTATCCAGAAAACCAACTCCACACGCCCCCCCCCCATAAAAAAGCGAGGCACACGGTGACGAAAAGGGAGCCCGAGCCCGAGCCCGGAGCGCGCGCCACCACGCAGACGCAGACACGCGCCGCATGGGCTCTGATCCCCAGCGCCGCGCCGCGCCGCGCAATCCCGAGTCGAGGCACGCCGTGGAAAGTAAGGAAGGCGGGAAGGCAGACAGGAAGGCGGGCAGGAAGGCAGGCAGGAAGGCAGGCGGGAAGGCGGGCGGGAAAGGAGCAAGGAAGAAAAAGAAAGAAAAAAGAAGAACAAGGAAAAGAAAAAGAACAAGAACAAGAACAAGGAAAAGAAAAAGAACAAGAAAAATAAAAAAAAAACAAGAAAAATAAAAGCAGACAAGTCCTCCTCTTCTCTGCAAGCAAGTGCCCAGACGAAGAAGAAGAAAAAAAACCGAAACCGAAACCGCAACCAAAAGAAAGCAAGAAATCCCAAGAAGGCGAGAACGAAAAAGAAAACGGCACTCACCCAAACCACCACCCGCCCCCATCCCCGCCGGCAAACTCGACTTCCTGCTCGGGCCCGTTCCTATTCCTATTCCACCGGCAGGACTCGTACTCGCACTCGCACCCGGCCCCGGCCCTGGACTGGGACTCGGACTCGGGCTCGCCGGCGCACTGCCCTTCCGCACCACGCCCCTCTGCTGCAGGGACGGCTGTCTCGACAAAGTGGAATTGGAATTGGAGGTCGAAGAAAACCCGCGCTCGTTCGACGACTTGCGCGAGCGCCCCCCGCCCCCGTCAGAGGACGGCTGGCGCTGGAGGGACGGCTGTCTGCTCAGCCCGCCGCCACCACCACCGCCGCCCCCGCTGGATGGGGGAGAGTTAAAGACACCCACGCGCTCGGCGGAGCTCTTGCGCGAGAGGCTGCCCATCGCGAGCATGCCCATCCCCATCCCCATCCCCATCCCCATATTGGAGTGTGCGGAGTGCGAACCCCCAGCGCGGGAATGCGAGTCCGCCGCAGGACGCGGGGCCCAGACGCCCGAGACGCCGTCAAAGGGGAGCGGCGGGGAGGTCGTGGGCGGGGAGCGCGAGGTGTACCTACACGTGCGAACGCATGTATCATCAGCATTCATTCTATTCTATTGTTGCAAAGACACGAGGGACGCACGAGGGAGCGGCGGGCGACGCGACGCGGAATGCGGCGTCGGGGGTGCGCTGGCGGGCTTTGGTGGTGCTGGTGCTGTTGGGGGACTTTGGTTTGCGGGGCGCGGGCGCGGGGCGGGGGGAGGCGGAGGAGGAGGAGGAGGCTGCGATGGAGGAAGACGAGCCGGATGCAGACGCAGACGCGGAAGTGGACGGAGGCGGGAGGGGCGGGAGGGCGCGGCGGCTGGCGGGGGAGAGGGCCGCGGATGCGGGGGAGGGCGAGTCGGTTGCAGAGGAGGGGAGCGGCAGGACCGGGACGGAGACGGACACGCTCGCACGCCGCTTCGGGGAGGCGCCGGGGCGGCGGGTGAAGGTGGTGCTGCCGACGCTGACGGTGTCTAGCGGCGGAGGTGGGGGCACGGGGAGGGGGCGTGCGAGGGGGAGCTGGGCCTGGGGGGTGTTGGGGGAGATGGGGAGGTGGTTGAGGGCGCGGGTGGCAGAGTGGGCGCGGCGCGGGGGCGGGGGCGGGTGGTAGGGCTCGCGGGGCGGGCCGAGGGTGCCGTGGTGGACGACAGTCCATCCTGCGGTGGTCGTCGTCGGGTAGACGGCGGGGGCGGGCTGGCTCGCGTCTGCAACGCGGTATGGGTACGCCAGCGCGGGGTGGCTGCCTTGAGAAGGTCTAGTCTGGTGTTGTTGTCGTCGTTGTGTGGGTGGGCTGCTGTCGATTCGCTCCTTCGCCGGAAAGGCAGAGACAGACATGGCCATCCACGACCAACGAAACTAATCCCAAACTAATTATCCTCAATCATCAATTCCGATGTCACACCAACGTCAGTCACATCCCGCCCAACCGTTTCACCACAAACTCATCCCCATAAGTATAACTACTCCCCCGCCCTCGTCGCCACGCAACTCACAACAACTCCGGCTATCCGCATCACCGTACTTTGCTCCACGTCTTTCCAACATCCGCCCTTGCCTTTCGCAACCTCGACACCGAGCACGCCTCCTAACTCGACACGCGTTTCGCGCACCGATCCCTATCACTCGCACGCGCGCAAGTCTCTGATCGACACCGCGACTCTCCTACTCTATCACTGATCTTCGCTTCCGGTATACCTCGCACCAGCGCCACCCTTTTCTCCGCCCAAGAACCACTTCCCCAGCCCCGGATCTCCACCTCCTTACTCGTGCTTCATAAGCCCGAGTCATCCCCACCTCGTCCTACCCCGGCCCGCGTGTACCCGGGAAACCACGTGTCCGCGTCCCAAATCCGCGTTTCCGCGTTCCCGGTCACGTTTTCCTCCCTTCTCCCGCACCAGTGGCACCAAATTGCACCCCGCACTTCCTACAGCCCCGGCGCGTCCCAACCCTTGTAGCCGCTCTCGAGGCAGAATCCCAGCATCCCCGCCTCCCCGCTGAAATTTAAATCCATCTTTCTTCCAACCGCATGCTGCGTGCGCCGCCTGAACCCTTTTTCCTTTTTTCCCTTTTTTCCTTCCTCAGCCTGATGTTTTTCCTTTCCTGATCTGGGACCCGCGAGGACTCCCGCCAGGACCCACACCCACACGCCCCCAAACCCACACACCAGCCCCCAACCCCGCGTGTACCCATGCCCGCATGAACCCGCCTCGGTGCTTCCTCCCCTCCGACTCCGCGCCTCCAGGTAATTCCAGTCCATCATCGATTCATCATACATAATCGAAGGAGGGTGGGGTCGGACTCGCATTGCGATTATTATCACTGCTCACAGCGTCCCTCCGCGCAGCTCGGATCCCCTCAAACCTCAAGCGTGCCTCCGACATCGACGCGTCGTCTCGACCATCCCACCCTTCACCCTTCATCGCCCTAATCCTAATCCTGCTCCTGCCCGACATCGGACACGTTCGACAGAATCCCTCAGTCTAGTCTAGTCTTCAGACACCCATCTTCCCCGCGCTTCGAATTCCGTCCGTCTCTCTTTACACGTATTTTATTTCCCGTGTGTTTATTTTATTCGCATCCTCCATCAAAAAAATCAAAATCACTGCCAATCAGCATCCGCTTCGGATGATTGCGATTGCGATTCTTTGAGATTGCGATGATGGGAGAACTGAAAAGATGAGAAGCGGAAGCGCTGAAGCTGAGCTTATCACTGATCACTGATCACTGATCCTCGATCCGCGCTGTGCAGCAGTTAGTGATCCTGTCATGGGCAACGAGTACCGGAGCGGTAGACAACATACACGTAGGAATCAGTAACAGACGTGCGAACGAACGGAACCTTCAATTTCTCCAAGTTTATCTTCGGAGGTCTCTTCAAATTCTTAAGCTTCAGGCTCTGCTCTCAAGTGCAGCTAGTCCCACGATGGCTGATTCCCCTCCATCCATCTATGTACTTACATCCACTGCATGTACTTGCAACAGCTGATCCATGGGCCATGGCCAGTTCAACTTAATGCGATTTATTTACTTAGGAGGAGGCGGAGGCGGAGGAGGGTCGAAATCGCCTTGAACTAGTACTCTACTCTACTCTATACCAGACCTATGGGTGGCCAGCAAAACGCATGCCAACGGCGGACCTCGCTGTCGCCTCCTCGGCATGGACCTGATTTCGAAGTGTATGTTTATGTAAATTTCTGTCCTGAGCCGCTGCTCAAATTCGATTTCGATTTCGAACGTTGATTCAACCGACGACACGCGACTCCACAGTACAGTACAGTACAAGCAAAATTCAACCTCGGGCCCAGTGGGCCGGCGGTGTGCATTTACATTTACATTTACATATATATATGTATGTACATCAAATCATAAATTCGCGTCTAACCTTGCCCTCGCTCACTCGCTCGCTAGTGCGGCGAGAAATAAGTTAGAATCTACATGTGCAAATTAGCCCGGCCCTAATTAACCAGGGTCCCCAGGGGGGGGCGAAAACGAGGGTGTATTGTGTATTGTAATTACCGTCTAATTGACCCTGGTTGAGGCCAACATTGAATACGTGATGCTCACAGGTCCTCAGTTTGATCTTGCCTTCCGCGCCTTTATCTTACAGCTTGCAAGTCCACATTTGCACTGATGTCACCGCTCGTTGTTGATGGTTGCATTTGAACAAATTCGGGACAATAAATCTAAAGGTGAATTCCGAGCTTCGTCCACCATACAGTATTATGTAACGTCGAAAAGAGTGAATTTTCGGCCTCTCCAGACCAACCTCTCTGGACTGCACTGAGTGGGGGGGGGTAAATCTGGGGTAAATTCAAATACGTCAAATAGTACTTAGAGCCCCCGGCAACGTGCCAGGGTAATTTACCTTGGTCAAGCAACCCCGAGACCTATCTATCCAGTGTTGAGTTTTTTTAAATCCGTGGTTGACGAGCGCTCCACCATTGTTCTGGTTGCAAAATTCATGCATGGGGTCCTTGAGGAATTTTATGTACGCCGTTCCAGTACTTGTACAGTCCAGGTCGAATTCGAAGAAATAAATATCTGAAGGGTTTGGCGGAAGTTGACTACTCCAGGTCCTCGATATCTTATTTGCTTGTGGGGTCTACCGTGGGGCATGGGGTCTGCAACTCGAGATGGCGGAGCGGTAAGGGGCAATGGTGTACTACAGTACTTGCTTTATGTAACCTTAACTTTGTACACCGGGATCCCTGGAAACCTGATTCGGACCGTGCCGTCCTACCGACCCGCCACAGCCCGCCACACTATCGCTCGCTCACACGCGTGGGCGCAGCCGATGTCTGCGATTCAAAGCACTTGCATCTGTCCATACTAACATAAGCCTCGAACTCCACTTCAAGTCGAAGCCGGATTCAGGATATGTAAGCCGGGGTCCTAACCTATATATACTTACTCAAACTCGAACATTGATTCGACATTGAGCGACTCCTTTGCCCTTCTGAATCCCTTTCTCTTCCACATCAACAGTACATGTACTTAAATTCAACCTCGGTCCCAGTCCCGGTACTCCAAGCCCCGGTGGGCATTTACATATGACATATGTAAATTAAATGGGCGCGGAACACCGAACTTGCCCTCCCACGCGTGGGCGCAGCCGACGTCTGCGATTCGAAGCGGAAGCACATCTTTTGTAGCAGCGGATCAGGCCGTCGGACGCTACCTTGTAAGTTGTAGGCTCTTGTAGGCCGGTCGGATTCGCCCCAATTTCAGGCTGATTTACTTACTCTTGGTTCAACCTGGGTCCCGGTACTCCAAGTCCCGATATACGTTTACATATGTAAATTAAATGGGTGGAGCACCGAACTTACCCTCCCACGCGTGGGCGCAGCCAGGCCCCCGGTCACTCACACATAGTCCGTCCGCGCGTAGAGTAAATTAACGACGGTTTGAAGACGAAAAATGCAACTCTATCTCGGCCCCCAGACGGTTCTAGTAGGTCTAACCTATCTGCAGCAATGCGGAGGGACCAAACTAAGCCGATTCCAGCAGCGTAGACGAAAAAAGTGTTTTTTTGTGGCCGCTAGAGCCAATTTACCTTGATTTTCATAGAGTAAATCAACCAGAATTGTGGATTTTGGGCGGACCGACCTATGTGTGAGTGACCGGGGGCCTGCGCAGCCGACGTCTGCTTCGAAGCGCATCCATCTGTATCAATGTAACAGAATGTAACATAAGAACTGGAAGACTCGGAGGCGGACGCGGCTACCTGCGGATCAGATGGTGGCAGCTGCTACCCCGGGCCCGAGATCCGGGTATGTCTGCGACGTGGACACGAATCCCCCAGTCGCCTCTCGAATGTACGCGTCGCCTGCAGCTGGCTGTGGCAGGCACGCGACCGGCGTTTCATGTAAGCGTTGTGCCCTCCTCCCGCCTCGCCGACTCGCGCTCTCAAATGAATTTCTCGGCGGATGTTGAAACGTTGAAATCTAGCGGCGACGCGAATCAGCGCGAATCAATCGCGAGCGCCCAAGAATTCGAACATCATCAGACATCATCACTGATCCAGCTGAGAGCTTGATCCTTACTGATTCTGTCATCGGCCTCAATGGTTCCGTCTTCTCAAGTAGCCGACTCGGACGTCGGACGCGGGGATCATCTCATTGTCAACATGGACGCTAGCACGAACGTGACGCCCTCCCGCAAATCGGGACACATAACATTAACAACAACCAGGACAGCGCGTGTCCCTCCAAACTTGAACCAGCCAGCCGGCGAGCCAGTTATCTGAACCAAGCGACCTTTTCGATTTCAACCAGCCTCAGGCACTTGTAATTACTACGTACTTGAACCCAACCCAACCCAAGCAGGTCCCAACCACCCGAACCAACCAACCCGAGGTTAACTGAACACAACCCCGAAGATATCCCCTTCAAATCGTATTTATCGAGTAGAAACCAGAGCGGAATCTCGCTCTACAGTACTAGTTGGAATTTCAACCCGCACTGAAGATTTGAAATAGGTATTAGTTCAGAATGCAATTCTTAGACTGACAAGCACCTCGCAAGTTTGAAGGCTGGGTAACTCGGAATCGCTGGCACGCGCGCTCAGGCTCGCGTTCGCTGCCGACGTCGGCGCGGATCGTCTAGTGGCAGTATCTGGCAGTATAAAGATCAATGAGTACTTAGTGTATTCGATAGTATGCGACGCGAACGTGAATAACCCGGTAAGAGTATATGGATGAGTGAGGATCACTGCCCTTGTCTACGCGTCGCGTCGCATACCAGCGCTGAGTCTCTGACAGTCCAATTGATATAGGCAGTTGCGGCCGCAAGCACCCCACCTCTCCTACTCGGACAATAGATGCGATGCGCTTTAAAACATACAGGAAATGATAAACCCAGCCCCGGTGTTATACCCTTGGAATTGATATCGTATTTCGGCGCATTCTCGAATACGCAGTCAGCTTTTGTGCGGAACATTCGGGGTAATGCTCTTCCGTACGCAACCGATTCTCCGCGTGCGCTGGCTCGGACACCGGCCAACATGTTGAAATTCAGAAACTGGGCATTTGGCCGAAAATACAATACTCCTACCACATTTTCAACGTAGTAATGCCAGCATAATCTAGGATGAGCAACACCCTGTCGTCAACAACCGCAAAGAGCCCTGATATCTATGCTTTACACACCTGGAATCGACTTCATCAGATTTCACACCGGAATTTCTCCCCGTCCCAAACGCTCCGGAGCGGGTACCGACAGTGAATGCGCTCCCTGCCATCATCCGTCGTCCCTGTAATTATCTCTGGCGCGCGCTCATCACCGCTTTCAACCCAGTCTACTAACGCTAACAGTAGATTGTGGGAGCTCGCGTTAACTAGATTTGCTCCTCCTAGCTGCCCGAACGCCGTCGCGCCCGGCCCACCCAGGCAGTGACCCATCCCGGGCACGAGGAAGAGGCGGTAGAAATCATCCAGCGAGGACATGCCGAGCGTGTGCGCGACAAGATCATACATGCGCTTCGAGTTGCCGGAGGGGATCAGCTAGTCGCGGCGAGTGAGTCATGGCAACGGTGTGGTAGACAGACCCACCGAATCCATGCGCCCGTGGTACGTGAGGAACTTTCCGCCCCGGTCACGGAAGGCAGACATGCTCCCCTCGAAGGTTGATATGCCTCCCGGGTTCACTTCATCCATGAGCCGTCCCTCCATCGGTCCGTACTCGCTGAAGTCAAAGTCCGTGACATTTCGAACAGCATATTTGAACCACTCCTATGAGCAAAGAACCGTCAACTCCCACAAAAATTTGAGAAGAGGTCGAGGAGCACTTGAGCTGTGTATGGAAATCTCCCCTTGAAAGTTACTGGCCCACCCAAATCAATGCCCTCCGACCCGGGGTCTAACCGCGAATAGATCAGTTCTCCGCCGTCGTACAATGGCGCATAGATCGTGTGCAGAACCTCCACCTGCGCGGGCATGAGGCACCCCTCGGTGCTGCCACCCTGGCACACAAGTGCTCCAGGTTGGAAGTTGCACACATCGGGTTCTGTAATTATCCCGTCGCGCACGCCATCGATCGCGTCGCACTGCGCCAACACTTCTGCCGCGACAAGATTCCACAACTCCGGTGGGATAAACGTGGGCGAAGACTCTGGGTGCGGTGCGCCGATCGCGCGCGCCATCATCCCTGCCCAGTGTAGCAGGCGGTTAAAGTTCGTCGCGGGCGCGCCCGCTATGATCCCGTCGAAGTCGTCTGGATATTTCAGCGCGGTCTGTGTCCCTTGGCGGCCGCCCGTCGAGCATCCGAGGTAATATGCCTTGTCGTGCGGTCTCCCGTAGTATGCTTCGACGATCTGCTTCCCGATGACCGCCTCCGTGTGAATCGAGCGGAACGCAAACTCATTTACAACCTCCGGGTTGCCGAGGAACGGCAGACCCCCATTACCGTCGTGCCCGTTGTTCGATCCCACCGTGGCGAAGTGCATTGCGGAGCCGTAGTCAAGCTCGGGGTAGAATATACCTGTATTCATGAATAGTAAGCATTGTATTATCTCGATACAGCATGAAAAGCAAATACATCCACCGAGACCACCATTACCGAGACCCAGAAATCGGCCGTACCACTCATCAGGGAGCCACGCCTCGGCGCGTATCGCGGAAGTTGCGCTAGTCTGTGTGGAAAATTGTACGCGGCATAGAGGGACACTTGCATGTGCCGTGGAAGCGCACGGCCCGTATGGCGTCACTGTGCTATTGCCGGAAACGTACGCAACGTCCAGAATCGTCGTGTTTTCGAGGTGGAGCCTCGACTTCAGTGCGAGGCATTTTGCCCCGTTCTCTTTCTCTGCTGCGTTCCAGTTAGACAATAAGGGAACACCGTTGATCAGCAGTTTAGAGAGGAGTTTGATGTTGAAACCGACGTCCATGGCAGCCTAGAGATTTTGGACGGAGAGTTAATTATCATAAACTTGAAATCGGAACGGAGGAGTCGGAGACGCGTGTTCCCGCCTGTCATCTATATTGGGAATAATTTTCGCATCCCACGTAAATGCGCTCAAGGATATCCTGAGGCAAGAAGGAACTCCACCCTCGCCGCCCTCCTTGCGCCCAGTCCCCCCGGCCTCGAAGAGCTCGGCATCACGCATCTCCCCATGGCACTCCGTAGTCCGCCGAAGCCGCCCAAGATGCGCCCGGCGACGCTCACCGCGATTGACGACCTGCTCGCTCCCACCGCGGTGCGCCTCCACTGGCGGATCAGATTTACGGGGCCAGGGGATACCGGGCATCCGGCGCAGTGTCTCGCTGAGTTTGCGGGGACTCTGCAGGCGGGAATGCTAAGGCTTCACGCCGCGGGGCGGCTGATCGTCGCGAGTGATGCACTGGGCGGCGACCGAGGCGAATGGGGCGTAAGTTGAGCAGTGGTTGGTTTTATCTTCGAGCTGGACTTGAACTCGAATATGTAAGCTCTCCTTTGACAATGCCTTTGACAATGAGAAAATTGACTCTGAGCTTAACGAAGTCTATCTTGAACCAGGATAACTTCAACAGTTCAAGCTTCCCCACCAGCTTTGAAGTTCGTAATTATACTGTTGCTTGAATCTAATCTCGGTCTTTTGGACCGTGAGATTGATGCTCGAGTGAGTCGTTGACTCTCCTACTTCCATTTTGCGTGCCTATTTCCTGCATAATAAACACATTTGTTTTGGTCAGGTTTCAACAGTCTCACCTATGAGAGCTCAGAGATGAATTTACAGTATATAATTTGCTTGTCATATTCCGCGCCCACAAAGGCCCCCGTGAGCAAGTCTAGAGTGTCCAGCGCGGGGTTTCTTGATTCGGACAGCATCAGCAAGTTGACAACTTGGCTTTTCCCCCTTTTCTAAGACAAAAAAGCTTCAAAAAGAGAAAAAGTCCGAAAAGAGGTGCTCACTTTTTTAGGCCAAGTCCATTTTTCCGAAAAAGGCAAAAAGACGCCACCAAGACACGAAAAAGTGCGTCTTCAAGCTTCACTAAAAGCCGAGAAAAGGGCTCCTCAAGGGCACACAATAGGGATAATCATAGATATAGGTTAGCAAATGTGAGGCATAGAACAGCATATATACGAGCGCGCAGAGATATGTACGTGGGGAATAAAATAACGGCACACCAAAAGACAGATCTAGAACTTGTGGCGGCGGCGTGAGGAGAGGCGTGGCGTAAATACTAAGAGAACTCACCAATCAGACTCGTTGTCGATCAATTCGAAATCCTCCGGGGTCAATTTAGGGACAATAACGAACTACTTGGACTTGGACTTCCCCTTCGAGGCGGCAGACCTCGCCGCAGCGACGATCATTTCCCGTCAGTTGGCGGAGAGCTTGTCAACGACACCGGCGATAGTGGAGGTACTCGTGGTCTCGATGGCTTACCCTTGATGATACTCGGTGTGTACGACCCGCGAGCTTCAATAATGGTCAGCTGCAAGATGGCAACGATACTGTATCAGCTATCGGCAATGAAGACACAAAGTTGGTACTTACAGGCAATGAAAAGTAGGCTCATGCAAACGACGAAGGCTCCACGGCATGAGAGATCATCGAATTAGGCCTGCATGCTATCATGGTATTAGATTTGTGTCGAACAAGCAGCCACATACGCACCAGTGTACAAGGGAGATAGAATACATAGAGCAGAGGACCTGTAGAGTATTCAGTCGGGAACCCGGTGCCACAGACGGCGTATACGCGACGCAGCGCAGAGGGACAGGCCACAGACGGTGTATATGCGACGCAGCGCGATGGATTGCCACAGACGGCAGGATTGTGACACAGCGCATGGGGAGGAAAATAATAGGAACATGCAGGGTAGGCCAGACTCAGAGAAGCGACAGGGTTGGCGCAGGGCGCGGCAGATCAGGGCTGAGGACCATGAGGCAATTCCGGCAGACCAAAGGTGGAAACAGGGAGTCTTGAACGCTTGAACTGCCAGTACACTTGACTGTACTATGCCCAGGAAGAGAGTGACATAGAGGTGAAGGCGGGCGGGCGAGCGGGCGAGATGGCGGTCAAGAGCAAGGTGCGTATCAACATCCATCAGCATCAATCATTTCCGATTGGACGATCAACAGTCAACACGACCACGTGTGTCGGAGTTTGAACTGACTTAGCAACCTTCGCCCGACGCCTCCTGCCTGAATCGTCCTGCCCTCCCGCCCCTCCGTCGCGTATACACTCACCATAAAAGGCATAGGCATCCTCTTCAATTGTCCATATGGTGAGTCGCCAATATGCGAATATCCGAAAATAATGTCTCGAGAGTCGTGGCAGTTGCGGGCCCATGGGTGTCGTGAATGTCGTTGAACTCAGTCGGACTTTACCAACTTTTCGTGGACCACCTCTCCTATCTTTGCCGGTTTCGGTGAATTTATGACCTTGAAATTCTCGAAAGTCGTCAAAAGAGACCTAAGACACTTAAGCTACGGCAAGTGCACAAAAAAGTGGTGTGAAAAGTCGAGAAAAGAGGTTGGTAAAAAAAAGCGATGAAAAGCGATGAAAAGACCCAGAAAAGAGTTTGTCAATTTGCTGATGAGTTCAACAACTGATGTTCCCACAGCGAGGAGCTGATATCGCTTCTTCGCAGCGCCAACTCTTTCCGCGACCACGATCATGAGTACAGCGGCGAGCCCAGGACCCATCTCTGTGCCTTTCGGGACATGGAAGTCCCCCATCTCTGCACTCATGATTGCGAGAATGGTGAGTATGCCATTCGGATCTGAGGCACCTGTGGGCTCATCGATTCTAGTCAGTGTCTATTGAAGACGTTCTGGTCGACCCTGTTACTTCGGCAGTCTACCGCATCGAAAAGAGACCTGAAGAGGACGGCCGGAATGTAATCGTCAGTGTTGCCGATAATCTCGACGTCTTCGGACGGGAATGGAACGCACGAACGGCCGTACACGAATATGGCGGAGCTGCTGCCGGTATGCCCCAGCCCCTTGCCTAGTCTTATATTCATGTCTCTGTCTTAGTCGTCCACAACAATATTATCCTCTTTTCCAACCTTGGTGACGGACAAGTGTACAAAGTCAACCTTGTACCTCGGTCAGCTCCGATTAGAATAACTGGTCAGGATGAATTTCGATTTGCGGATTTTACGATACATCCTGCCGAGCCGAATCTCGTGGTGTGCATCTCAGAGGATCACACGAAGCCAGCGCCGAAAGATGTCGTGAACAGCCTGGTATGCTTGAACACCATCTCAGCTGAGGATCCAGTGGCCCTGCTATCCGTATCTGATTTCTACTCGAGCCCACGGTTCAACGCCGACGGTACAGTTCTGGCGTGGACTGAGTGGATGCATCCTGACATGCCGTGGGATGGGTAAGGGCTTTCGCTCCGAGTCAGATCCGGAATCCCGATGTTGATCTACATATTCCGAACAGCGAGCAGGTTTTCATCGCTGCGATGGAGATCAAGAACGGTCAGCTTCATATGGCCCCCCATCGACTAGCAAGGTACCGTGTTGCAGGCCAGAAATCTTCGATTAGCGCCGTTCAACCGACATGGTTCAATGCCAATACCCTCATGTTTTCGTGCGATATTTCTGGCTATCACAATCCTTGGGTTGCAACCGTGAAACAGGATGGTGCAACAACGGCATATGCGGTCGAATCTCGTCCAGTCTTTGTGGATCCATTGGCGTTGGATTTCGCCGATCCATCGTGGTGGCTCGGAGGCTCCAATTTCGCCGTTCTCGATGATTCCTGTGCACTTTTTGCGGCATCCAAAGATGGTCGCAGTACGCTATACATCGTATCCGCTGATGGAAGCTGCTCGGAAATTGACTGTCCCTACGTGCATATTGTGCGGATGCGGCGGATGGGTCATCGGAAGATTATATTCCTAGGAAGCCAAGCCGATAAGGGACCGGGGCTCGTGCTGTGCTCTTTCGAGGATCTCGTGGACGGCTTTACTCCAACCTATGTGACTCTCGGCGACGATAGCACCCTGTTGGATCCTCCACTCACCGATTCACTCATCTCTCGTCCCGTTCCCATGTCGCTTATGGTCCCGGGAAATGACTCGCCAGAACTGCTACCGCTACACTTAATTTATTATCCGCCAAAGAACCCATTGTATAAAGGACTAGTGGATGAAAAGCCCCCCGCAATAATAAACGTACATAGCGGTCCAACAAGCCTCGAGAGACAGAATTTGAACCTCGCGAAGCAGTTTTTTACCAGCAGAGGCTGGGTTTGGTGAGCCATATACTTTCTGTTGTCCCGAACACCAAATCTGACCGTCGCTTTGTCAAGGATCGACGTGAACTATTCCGGATCGTCTAATTACGGTCGCAGATACATGTTGGTGGCCTCCACTCCCACCCACTCTCTTACCTGATAATCCTAATTACAGAGATCGCCTCAAGGGCAATTGGGGCGTATACGACGTCCATGATTGCGTCCAGGCCGCCTTGCAGCTTTCTTCCTCCCACCACGATCTTATTGACAGAAAGCGTGTGGTCATTCGGGGAGGATCTGCTGGAGGCTACACCACACTCGTGGCTCTCTGTCAGAGCGATTCGAACCTACAGGTCTTCGCAGCGGGAGCCTCTTCATACGGCATATCCGATTTGCGCAAATTGACGGAGTTCACTCACAAATTTCAATCTTGGTATGCTCAGACGCTGGTCGGTGGGACTTACGACGAAATCCCGGAGGTCTACCGTGCCAGATCTCCTGTATTTCATGCACACAATATCAAGGTGCCTCTCCTGGTGAGTCTATCTTGCCCACAAAGATTTTTCAGGGTGGCAAATATCTGACTTGCCCAAGATATTACAGGGATCGGTGGATCCCATCGTTCCGCCGAACCAAGCGGAAGACATGATAAAAGTCATCAGAGAACACGGCGGATCAGCCGAGTACGTCGTTTTCGACGGCGAAAGTCACGGTTGGCGCAAAGCAGAAAATATCGCAAAGGCTCTGGAAGTTGAGCTAAATTTTTATGAACGCGCCCTCGATCTGTTGTGATTCCACTCTGTTTCTTGTCTTTTGATCTCAATCTGAATACGGATCCTCCGAAGGCGACCATAGTTGAGAGGATGTGTCCCCAATACACCACTGGGCGTTACCTCTTACTGTCAGAGCTCCGGTCATAGAGTACTTATTTTTTTGCGACAAAATTGAACTCGTGCTGAACCAAAAAAGAATGCAATTAATATTCCTTCTCCCTTGTGGCCCGGCCCCGAATCGAACGGGGTGCTTCCTCTCAAATGTCCTGAACATGTTGCCCACGGGGCCTTTGTGGGCGCGGAAATGATAATCCAGTTGTATACTGTAAACTCTTCTCTGAGCTCTCACAGGTGAGACTGTTGGAGCTTGGCCAAAAAAACATGTGTTTACTTTGCAGGAATTATGCACGCAAAAATGAGGGTAGGAGAGTCGATAAAACAGACAATTCACAGAGCCTCAATCTCACGGCCCCAAACCCGAAATCAGATTTAAGCAACAGTATAATACGAACTTCGAAGCTGATGGGGAAGCTTGAACTGTTGAAGTTGCAAATTGACCCTGGTTCAAGATAGACTTCGTTGAGCTCAGAGTCAGTTTTCCCATCGTCAAAGGAGAGCCTCCCCGAGTCCAAGTCCAGCTCGAAGCGAACCGCTACTCAACTCACGGCCCATTCGCCTCGGTCGCCACCCAGCGCGTCACTCGCGACGATCAGCTGCCCCGCAGCATGAAGCCTTGGCATCCCCGCCTGCAGAGTCCCCGCAAACTCAGCGAGACACTGCGTCCGCTGCCCGGTATCCCCGGGCCCCGTAAAGCTGATCCGCCAGCGGAGGCGCACCGCGGTGGGTGCAAGCAGGTCGTCAATCGCGGTGAGCGTCACCGGGCGCATCTTGGGCGGCTTCGGCGGACTACGGAGTGCCATGGGGAGATGCGTGATGCCGAGCTCTTCGAGGCCGGGGGGACTGGACGCAAGGAAGGCGGCGAGGGTGTCCTGGAACCAGTGCGTGCCGTCGTCATACCGCTGGACCCCGACGTCTATGGAGCGTAGCGCGGGGAGGAACGCAAGAGACGGTACCTGGCGGTTTTGTGAAATGTCCAGGGCTCATCAAGAAAGACGCGAAAAAAACGAAGAGAAAAATGGGATCGAAAAAAGCGTGGCCTAAGATCGTGAATATGATGCGGTCCGAATGACGCACCTATGCAGCTGAAACGGACATGGTCAACGGTGGCGGAACCGGCAGTCAGTAGCGCATTGTCGGGCTTCAACTCCAGCCCCAATCGCCGAAGCCTCGCCCGATGGATTGCGAATTCCGGGCGCGCGAGTAGAATGCCGATACTGTCGGATTGTTCGAGACGCAGCTGTTCCATAGCTGGGGAACTGCATGCAAAAACCTCGGCGAGTTCTCCTCGATGTTCTCCCCCGTTCCAGACGACGTGATAAAAGGATACGATACGTGGGGTGGCAACGATACGGGCGAGGACGGGGAGTGGGATGTCCTTCATAAACAGGACACGCAACTCCGCGACCTTGTTCCGCTCGATAAACTCAAGCAGGGCAGACCCGTGAGATTTGATTCCATCCCAGCGGCAGCCAAATGCGTCCCCCCTCACGGTGCATTGGGTAACGTTCGGGAGCCTGTCCAGCACCGCGCGGAGGCTCTCTACACCCCGGCCATTCGAGGGCGCATCGGACGGCGCGAGCTGGATGCTGAGTTTCCTGACATACGAGCCAATATGTGGTGACTCCGCGAGTAGACTGGCTGCAGCTTCGTGCGTCCGAACAGAACGGCCGAGATCGAGCGAGGGGAACAGGCTGCGCTGGCTTGGCTCGCGGAAGTTGCAGGAGACGAGTGAGCACGCTCGGAGGCAGTCTTTATCGTCGAGTTGCCAGATTATATAGTTGATAAGTTCTTGTGGGATGAAGGCCATGGATGCATCAAATATGAACTCTCGAAAATCCCAGTTCAGATTCCAAGCAATGGCTTTGTCAATATCTGTAAATGTGCGCAACGCGCGCACCTCAGTCTCCCGCTATATCAGATGGAAAAATTGAATCCCTGTAAATGTGCGGAAGGTGCGTACTAGTACAGGAAAGTAAGTGAAGTAAGTGGATATATAATGGGGCTCACCCGTCTCCCGCTACTTGGGATGAAAGACTGAGGGAGAACAGCTCGATCAAAGAGTTCGGGCAGTTCCGGGTCCGGACCGCAATACCCGACTTATCTTATCTTGTCAGATCAGATCCATCAATGCATCTTTCCTGCGAGCTATACGCTGATCTAGCGTACGGCACAAACGATTCTGAGACCCATGCATCCTATGGATGCGACGGTTTAGGTCATGTACTCGAACACTATGATTTGCACGTGTCAGTGAACTGGGTGTATTTTTGTTTCCACAGGTAATGAAGAAAAACAGGAAGAAGAAAGTGCCGAACGGAACCTGGAAGGAAAGAGCAAGTAGAGTGGAACTGTTAAAATGAAATGGCTTCTGATGCAGAAAAAAAAACTTTTAAGTGTTGCTTCAGCTTCTGTTAACCGTTAACTCCCAGGTTCTCTCTCGGCCCATCAGGAAATCCAAATGCGTGTGCAGTGCAGTACTATGCAGTACTATGTAGCAACCTGTGGCTGTGATGTAGCTATGAGACACTATGCAAGACTATGCAGTGCTGCATAGGGCCTCATAGTGCTCATAGCTACATCTGGGCTACGGTTTTCCTGATGCCAAAGGCACTGGTTGGAGCGCCAGAAATGGAGGACCATTGTGGAGGGCCCTGAGTCACTGGAGCTACTGTACAAGAGCACGGAGAAGAGAGCTGACATGGGTGCAGAAGAAAACAAACTTCAATGGGGGAAGTTACAGATTCACCTTACTCCAGTATGGTCCCCAACCTGAGTAGTTCAGTGGTTAGTGATTAGATATGTTAGACCTCTGGTCTGCAAAAAAAGAAATTTGCATATACGGGGCATTGAACCAGTGTGCGGGTATATGAATTACACCTTATGCCGGCCAAACCCTTCCGCATTGAGTGTTGAACCAGAGACGTCGGCCCGTGAGTTGCCAGGTTTGATCCGCGAGTGCAGTATGATACCCGTGATGCCGGCGACATGCCGTAGTATGCCACGGAGGTTCGGGAATGTTCAGCAACACATGCCGAACATCGCCGGGCAATTAGCAGGGTCTTGGGGTTGCAAACTCATGTTCATTTTTGAGACCTGTACTCTAGGCATAAATAGACAGCCATGTGTACCGCAACAGGCAACACTGTACCCTGCGAAATTGCCCCAACCCATTGACTGTACAAACCTGTAGCGTAGCTGTTTTTACGAAAGGTCATTCAAAAATACAAGACAGTTCAATGAGCAGATGATCATTAGATCTGGCAGAGGCTCATCTTTTCAATGTGCAGGGAGAACTGGAACACACTTTCACAACGGAGAGTAGCTAGGTTCGACACGGAGTTGAACTGTATCTGTATCTGTGGTTGGGGCAAGAACCAAAAGCGAATTTTTTTTAAGTCACAATTGATCACGGCAACTTGCGACCGTACTAGCCACCGGTTATTATGCCCCAGTCTCTTTTTCACCCGCGAATTGATTGACTGTCGTCAAATTTGTTCTGGCGAAAAACATGACTGGTTTCGAGTCTAATCTGACATTGGTTCAAGCTCTAACATTTCCACATGATAAGTTCTGAGCAGCTGCCGCCAGGGGCAACCAAAGGTCGGCGATGAGTGCTGAGCAGCAGCTTGATGCATACAGCAGTGGTTTGAGGGCCATGCTTTGACTGAGGTCATTTATCCACAAAGCCTCAGTCCAACTGCAACATCAGTTTCTGCAGAGCTGGGAAGTGAAAAAAGAGCAAGGGGTAAGCTTGCGGCAAAGGTTGAAGGACTGTTGAAGGAAAGCAGATGCGTTGATGGATCTGATCTGACAAGATAAGATAAGTCGGGTATTGCGGTCCGGACCCGGAACTGCCCGAACTCTTTGATCGACGACTGACACGACGCCGCCGGGGGGCGGAGTCCCCCGAACCCGGTCTCGGACGATGGGCACGCATGCCCGAGCACCGGAGACAACAGCGGAGACCACCCGAGATCACATATATGGTGCCCTCTCTCATAAATATGGCGCCTCATCGCACATATATGGTGCCTCGTCTCACATATATTGTGGTTCACATCACATACAATATGGTCCTCTCAAATATCTGCTGTAGTTCGAATATGTTGGGTTGGAGTCACATATTGTGGTGCCACATCTTTGAGAGACCTCATGTTGGGTAGGTTACACATATATATGATTTGATTTTTTTTACAAAATGAACAGCATATCAGAGTCCCAGTTTTCAGACCAATACTTTACACCAGATTATCAGCTTTGCAACCGCGAAGCAGGCCAGACACAAACCTTTGATTCTTCCCAACCGTTCAACTCCACATCAACCTATCACTTACATAGGCACTCACTATGATTGTGTGTCTGAGTTATTTATATACGTACGTTCAAAGGCGAGCCTCTGCTGGATCTAATACTCATCAAACCTAAAACAGCTAAGTACAGGTCCGTGCCATCAAGTTGAATTTACCGGTTCGGTGCAACTTCAAACGGTACGGAGTTGCCTGTTTACGCGGAACATATAGCTGCCGCTTACACATAAGCTACGGGTTCCGAAAATAAGCCTACGTCGGCCTACGTCCCAAGTTCGCAATCCCAAAGTGTCGCCAATTGCCTGGTGATGCCGTGTTGTGCCGAACATTGCCGGATCTAGGTTGCAGGCCGACATCACGGGCATCGTTAATCTGTGATACCGAACTTGCGGATCAAACCCCACACACGGGCCGACGTCTCCGGCCCAAACTTTAACATTGAATCTCACCGACACGGGCCCAGTGCCTTTCGTGGATGTCAAGAAGACTTCATGTTAAAAACCAACCGATGCACCAGAATGGCCAATTTCCAATCTAAACTCGATATATTATAATCCTGATCCCTTAGTTTCTCTGACAGACACCTTCGAAGGTCGTTTCTCGTAGCTTGAACTTGATCCTGGCTTTACCTATCAGTCTCAGAGATCCGGCTACAGAGGCTTATTTTTTTTTGCGAGGAAAGCTGAAGCACTGAAGTCGCACCAACTAAAAAAAGAACTACAGAACGGTATAATGGCCCGGCCCCGAATCGAACGGGGTATTTCCTCTCAACTTCCACCATCTGAACTTCCTGAATTGAAGAGGATATGTTCCCAATACACCACCAGGCCCTGCATCTCACTGTCAGAGCTCTGGCTACAGAGTACTAATTTTTCTTGCGACTAACTGATATTTTTAAAAATTGACATAAAAAAAAAATAGCCCGGCCCCGAATCGAACGGGACTTTTCCTTTTACACACTTCAATCTTCATTACAGACTAAGGACGTGTTCCCACTACACCACCAGGCCTTACCTATAACTGTCAGAGCTCCGGCTATAGAGTACAGATTTTTTGCGAGCAAGTTGAACTCGGCGTGCTGAACCAAAAAAAAATCCTTCGTCTCCACATATGGCCCAGCCCCGAATCGAACGGGGTACTTCCTCTCAACTTTTAATCATCTGAATTGTTGAATTGAAGAGGATGTGTTCCCAATACACCACCAGACCTTGCCTTTTACTGGCAGAGCTCCACTATACTAGAGTGCTTACTTTTTTGTTTTTGCGAGGAAGTTGAACTCGTGCTGAGATAAAAAGAATCCGATAATCAGCGCATGGCCCGGCCCCGGATCGAACAGGGCATTTCCTCTGAAGTATACAAGCTCCAAGTTTACTTTGGAAGGATGTGTTCCCATTACACCACCGGCCCTACCTCTCAGTGTCAGAGCTCCGGCTACAGAGTACTGATTTTTCTTGCGAGGAAAGCTAAACTCAACTGACAAAATTCAAAAAAGGGATTTAGAGCTTGACAGTGGCCCGACCCCGAATCGAACGAGGTGCTTCCTCTCAACTTTTGTTTCTTCTGCCATGAATTGAAGAGGATGTGTTCCCAATACACCACCAGGCCTTACCTCTCACTGGCAGCGCTCCACTATAGAGTGCTTATAATTTCTTTTCTTAACGAGTCGCGTCAACTAAAAAGACGCCACAGACAGCAATGGCCTGACCCCGAATCGAACAGGGCTTTTCCTCCTAAATAGCCATCGACACAGATACATTCTTAGAGGATGTGTTACCACTACACCACCAGGCCATCCATCCATTCCACATTGCGCACATATTCTCGACTCCCCTCCCCGGGAGGATACACGGTAACAAACCCAAGCTCTAATAATCCACATCCAATTACGTTTATACCAATGTCTGTCTGCCAGTGTATCTACATATACGTAGTCCATGCGTAGTGCGTGCGTGCGTGCGTCGTGAGTCCGAAACCTAACCTAACATGCTAACTAAAAACTAACTAACCAACGAGTAACTAAAAGCTGACTAAAATGTAAAACGTGCAAAGGGGAAGAGTACGATAAACAAAAGTCGTCCGCGAGTCCCGACGCAAGCGGAATCGGAATCGGAACCGGCGAAAGGAAGAAGCACGAACGCCTACGCCCTGCGCAACACGCGCCACCCCGAGACGAGCATGACGAGCATCGTGAGGAGGACGCCTGCGCCGGCGATGGGGCGCATGGAGGCGGCGCCGCCGCAGCCTGTGCAGGTCCAGCCTGGGGGTGATGTCAGCGTAGTATAGGAAGTGTATTGGGACGGGGAGGAAGAGACGTGGAAAGGAATGGTGGACGCGAGGCTAGGGGGGAGACGGGAGGGGAGGCGGGCGAGAAAAGGACACGGAGTGAGGGATATAGTCCATGAAGACCCAAGTGCGGGCTCAAGAACGACGGAGGGCAAGGGGAGGTAGATTGGAAAGGCGAACTCACCACTTGCTAACGGTGTATACGCCTGCGGGGTATACAGCGCAAACGCGAGGGCCGTATTGGGGCTCATGAACCCGGCTCGCTGGGTCGCCGTCGGCCCGCGGTCGTCCCACATGTGCAGGGTGCACGACGTCTGCGGCAGCGGCGTCGCTGAGTGGGCCTGAATTCGCACGGAAAACGATATCAAGTCCAATCCACGTCATAATTTTTTTCCAAGACAGACCTCCTGGTACGAGTAGATATCCCACACGACCTGCGTCGCCGTGCCGGGGAGGTGTCCGCTCGGGTCGGGTCCGACGGGGTAGGTGTTCCCGTTGTCGCAGACGGCGCTGAGGGTGAGGCTGGTGGGGGTGGCGATGACATAGGTAAAGTTCCAGCCGATGGTGATGGAGTTGCCCGGTGCGATCTTGTAGAAAGAGGTCGCGGTCTGCGGGGGCTGGGTGATGGTCACGCCGCCCGCGGGGTCCGTCTGGGCGATGGACGGCGCGTTGGAGGCAGTTTGCGGTGGCTGGGATGGGGCAGAGTTGGAGCCAGAGTTGGAGGCAGAGTTCGAGTTGGAGTTGGAGTTGGCGGAGACGGAGGAGGACATGACAGCAGCGAGAGCAAGGGACGGGGAAACTACGCCGTCGTCGTCGTGGGTCGTTGCAGAGAGGTGTGCACTGCCACCCAAGCTCACGTAATCATTCTCACCAATCTCCGACTCGCAACCTCGACCTTGTCTCGTAGACTTCCATCCAGAGCTGTCGTGGAACTCGAAGAAAACGCGAATGTTTGCGCTTACTCTGCTCTGGTCCTTTCCAGGTCCCAGCCTACTTTTCGTCTATAGTAATCTCCTCAATAAATTCGGCCAGGATCACTGTCCCGAGAGACTGGCAGCTCAGACTCCACATCACAGCTAGCTTCTTGCCCAATATTCATGTCGGTCTGATGGTGTACACATATGGACATCCTTCTGATTTCAATTGTATATATGAGGTCAAGGGAAGTTCCTCGTTCGATCCGGGGTCAGGCCTTATGAGAGTATCTAGCTGTAGTTCCTTTTGTTTCGGCCTGCCTGTAACATCCTATCGTCTAAATAGAGCGTATTTGCACCCCCCAAAATCGACCGTCAAATTTCTGGCATCGACCATCATTTTTAGGTTCGAGAAATGATGGATGTGCCGTAACCGTCCTTCTCAGCAGCCAAAACCAATTTTCGCCGTATAATTTCTCTCCTGAAAGTGGCCAGTGCCTTCGAGACTATTGTGGTGTGTCCACACAAAAAAAACTCGGGTTATCTAGCATTTTTTCATGCCTTTTGGCAGACTTTACAAGTCGAAGGTATCCTATTTTGGTGTCATCAAATTTCTGACAGGCCTCATCAAATTTCGCCCTAAAACTGCGTCGAGGGTGTTGCAAATACGCTCTAATGTGCCAACAGAATCAGGCCCTCCGTCCTCGACGTGATTGACGCGAAAAAAAAAAAGCAATCTAACTCCACGCGCAAACCTGTTCCAACACCACTAATTGCTGCACAAGTCATAATCAGAGGTATGGAACACAACACCCGGTGGTGTATTGTCAACACGTCCTCTTACCATAGATAGTGGCGCTCGACTCGAGGAAATGCCCCGTTCGACTCGGGGTCGGGCCTTTGTTTGGTGAGCGTTGAATCTTTACTTTTTTGATTCTGAGCCCTCGGCAGGTCCTGAACTCGACCTCTGCTCTTTCCTTCCGCGTCCCGGGCTACTTTGCGTCTAATCACCTAAATAAATTCGCAAGGATCACGGTCCCAAGAGACTCGGGCCAACTCGAACTCTCGTCTAAATGTGCCAACAGCAGCAGTCCGTGGACCCTCCCTCCTTGACGTCCCGTAAAAAAATCAATCAATCCAACTCCACATGCAAACTCGTTCCAACCCCCACTAATTGCTGCACAAGGCATAATCAGAGGTACAGTATGCAACGCCCGGTGGTGTATCGTCAACACGTCCTCTTACAATAGCGTGTGTCTTCTAAAGTCTTGAGGAAATGCCCCGTTCGACTCGGGGTCGGGCCTTAATAGTGGCATATGGCGAATTTTTTATGTTATTTTATTTTCAATTTTTTCTTCTGGGCCTCTGGAACTCGCCCTCTGCTCTTTCCTTCCGGTCCCGGGCTACTTTTCGTCTAATCTCCTCAATAAACTTGGCGAGGATCATTGTCCCGCTTCCGAGAGCCGTCCTCGACGTAATTGGCGCGTAACAAAATCAATCCCACTCCCCGCGCAAACTTGTTTCAATACCCACTACTAATTGCTGCACAAGCCATAATCAGAGGTACAGTATGCAACGCCTGGTGGTGTATCGTCAACACGTCCTCTTACAATAGCGTGTGTCTTCTAAAGTCTTGAGGAAATGCCCGTTCGACTCGGGGTCGGGCCTTGATGGGGTATACGGCGAATTTTTTATTTTATTTTTTTCAATTTTTTCTTCTGGGCCTCTGGAACTCGCCCTCTACTCTTTCCTTCCGGGTACCAGGCTGCTTTGCGTCTAATCTCCTGCATAAATTCTGCGAGGTCACTGCTCCCGCTTCCGGGAACCGTCCTCGACGTAATTGATGCGTAAAAAATACAACTCCACGCGCAAAACCTGTTCCAACACCCACTACTAATTGCTGCACAACCCATAATCAGAGGTACGATACGCAACGCCCGGTGGTGTAGTCCCAACACATCCTCGGAATTCCTGAGTAGCATAGTCTGTATTCTTGAGGAAATGCTCCGTTCGACTCGGGGTCGGGCCTTGTCTGTAGCATGCGTCGAATTTTTTTCCTTTTTTTGTTCTGACCTTCTCAGCAGGTCCTGATTCAATCATACTCTGTTCCAACACCTACAACGAAGCCTACCTAGCCAGTGGTATGGAGTGCCCAGTGGTGTAATGTCAACATGTCCTCTCAATTTCATTTGAACTTGAATTCTCGAGGAAATGCCCTGTTCGCAACGGGGTCGGGCCTTCGTCAAACAGCTTCTGATTTTTTTTTCTTTTTTCTTCCAAGCTTGGTTCAACCTCTCGGTAGGTCCCGATCGCGGTGTAATGCTCGTCCATCTAATCATATTCTGTTCCAACACCTATAAAGAACCCTGGCTAGTCAATGGTATGGAGTGCCCGGTGGACTGGTGGTGTATTGTCACACATCCTCTCAAATTGGAATTCCCCGTTCGACTCGGGGCCGGGCTGTGTATTTGAGGGATTTTTTTATCTTTCTGAAAAGTGGTTCAACTCCGGTACACCCTGCTTACAAGATTTCTCGACACCAGTCTAAGATCTGTTTAGAACTCTAGATTTACTTATACTGCACACCCCCAAAACAATCCAATCTTCAATTCATGGTTGAATTCGCTCGTAGTTGTACAGCCGTATTATAATCACTGCACAACCAAAAGTATGCAATGCCCCATGGTGTAGTGTCAACACGTCCTCATGATTTTATCTCATTTCGTTCCGAACATCAGAGGAAATCCCTCGTTCAACTCGGGGTCGGGCCTTGTACTTGAATTTTTCAGTTTTGCTGACTTCACCCTCATCCTCGCACATCCTTTTTGGGGGTTTCAACCTGTGATTATATTGTATTACTACTCTGGCCTGAGGTCTCCTCCGAGGATGCTAGTGGCTCCTCCTCCCCTCCAAAAGGATATTCAACCCCACTGCTCCAACCAACTGCTCACACTTACTCACTGCATCCCCAACAGTACACGTGTATTGTCAACGCATCTGAAATTGCGAGGACAGTAATCATGAAGAAATTCCCTGTTCGACTCGGGGTCGGGGCTTGGACGATGAACATTCTGCGATGTCCTTTTTTTGCTCGGTTCATCCCCTCGGCAACTCCTTTTCTGATGATTTCAGCCTGGTCTTGGAGTCATACATACTCTGGTACTTATATTCTACAAAACAGATCTAGCCTGAGAAAGAAACCTTCAATGCAATTAGCTGAGTCCCCCAAAAAAACGTTCAATCTCGACCAAACTTCAACACCCACAGCTATGTATATACTACTCACCGTAACACAACGCCCGGTGGTGGTGTACTGTCAACACGTCCTCCACAATCATAGGTTGGTCTTGTGTGCCGTTCCTGAGGAAATCCCCCGTTCGACCCGGGGTCAGGCCATAATTTGGATAGATCTGACTTTTTTACTGGTGCAGCCTCCAAAGTCCACTATTCGACTTGGAGCACAACTTTTGAAGCCGGAACACGTACTCCAACTACACAGATAGATAAATATAGGAATCTGAATTGTAAAGAGTGGTATTGCAGTTTTCTCGCGGTTCAACTTAGACCCATCTTCGTCGTTTCATCCAAATCTGCAGCGCCTCCGCGAAGCAACCGAGAGACCACTTGGAAACACACTGTTCGAATGGGGGGGGATCGTTCTGGATTAAATCTCGAATCGCTTTGAATTTCACAGGTCTGGATCAATATTACACAGCACCTGCGTCCACAGGGCAAACACGTTCGTGTTAGGCTGGCTTTACTCACCCATCTTACACGCCCCGAATACTAAAATCCTTGAGCGCACGGAACCAGATAGTTGGTGAATCAATTTGTAAACAGAGAATAAAAAGGTTGTTCAGACGACCGTGGCTTCTGGCAGTCTGGGACAGATCTCTGAGTGGGCCGTCAGAAAAAATGTATCATCAGACGCATGGCTGGGGCATCGTTTCGGAACAAAAAAGTAAAAATGGTGCAATGCGAGCACGACTGAGAATGCATTGGAAGACTCTCTTGAGTCTTTCTTTTTCGCGCAATTGTCGAGGGGACGTAAGGCGACAAGTGAGTGTTGCGTTACGGAAGGCCTGGACCGCTTCTGAAAGGAAGAAAGGTCATTGATCTATATTTATCTCTGACTCGAATTGACTCACTCGAAAACCCAGATAAAACGACGCGACGCGACGCGTCAACCCCAATGGCCTCACCCAAAAAAATTCTCTTGTTGGGGAGCGGTTTCGTAGCTGGCCCTTGTGCAGAGTACCTCGCGCGCGATCCCGCCAACGCGCTCACCGTCGGCAAGTCCTCTCCCCGAACACGAGCACACCTGAACTGACGCGCCCCCAGCCTGCCGCACCCTTGCGTCGGCCTCCGCGTTCTGCGCGAACCTCCCGCGGGCCACGCCCCTCGTGCTCGACGTCGCTGCCGCAGACCCCGCCGCACTCGACGCCGCCGTCGCGTCGCACGACCTGGTCATCTCGCTCGTCCCGTACACGTACCACGCTGCCATCGTCCAGGCCGCGATCAAGGGCAAGACGCACGTCGTCACGACCTCGTACATCTCCCCCGCCCTGCGCGCCCTCGACAGTGCCGCGCGCGCCGCGGGCATCGTCGTGCTGAACGAGGCTGGACTTGACCCCGGGATCGACCATCTGTACGCCGTGAAGGTCATCGACGCCGTGCACGCCAAGGGCGGCAAGGTGCGGCATCTAGCTCGACTCGCGTCGGTTGTCTGACTCTCCGTCAGGTCAAAGAGTTCCACCTCCACTGCGGCGCCCTCCCAGCCCCCGAGTGCGCGGACAACCCCCTCGGATACAAGTTCTCGTGGTCCCCGCGCGGCGGGCTCCTCGCGCTCCTCAACTCCGCGTCCTTCCTTGCCAACGGAACCGTCACAAACATCGCGGGTGCGGATCTCATGGCCAGCGCGCAGCCCTGCACCATCCCGCCCTTTTCCCCCGCGCTCGAGGCCTTCCCCAACCGCGACTCTGTGCCGTTCCGCGAGTTCTACCGCATCTCCGAAGCGCACACAGTCGTCCGCGGCACGCTGCGCTACGCGGGCTTCTCTGCGTTCATGGCGGCACTGGTCAAGCTCGGATGGCTCGCGGCCGACACAAAGGCGTGGCTTGTGGATGGGCTGGCGTGGCGTGAGGTGACGCAACGGGCCTGCGGCGCGACCGCAAGTGACGAAGAGTACACCTTCCCCCTGTCGTGCACTTTGTAAGCATACTAACATACTCGCGCACCAGCGCGATCGTCGCGCGCATAAAGGAGGTGTGCGCGTTCCCTTCCGAGGCGGAAAGCGACAGGATCATCTCGGGCATGCGGTGGATGGGTCTGTTCTCCGCGGACAAGGTCCCCGTGCGCGGCGGCACTCTGTTAGACACGCTCTGTGGGCACCTCGAGGTACTTATGAAGTACCAGCCGGGGGAGCGTGATCTCGTCCTCCTGCAGCAAAAGTTTGTCGTCGAGTGGGAGGACGGCAAGCAGGTCCGTTTTCTCGTTTTTAACCCTGTTATTTGCGGAGCTCATCTGGATCGCAGGAGACGCTCACCACGACACTCGAAGAGTACGGCACGCCCGGGGGCCATTCCGCCATGGCTCGCACGGTCGGCCTCCCGTGCGGAATCGCGACCCAGCTGGTCTTGGACGGTGTATTCGGCACCCCCGGCGTCCACGCGCCGTACTCGAAAGAGTTCTGCGATCCGATTAGACAAAAGTTGGAGAGCGAGGGTTTGGGACTGACCGAGCGTATTCTTTGAAGGGAATACATAATAGAATGGCCAGGGTCTGAAGCAAAAGTAAGGCTTTTTTGTGGTTTTCATAAAGGAGATTATGACACCGTTTAGTGGCCTTAGGGTACTTGCCATGACCGCGATTGAGCTGCCTGGTAGCTTACCTCAAGTGCAGTCTGTCGTCAGGGTAGCAAATGTATTTTGCAGATGGTGGCATGAACGTCCGACGTTGCGCGAAACGTTGGCAAAAGAGGGCAAGTTCACAGCGACCCAGGTTACCACTATACATGGGAAGACGCTAAGAGGACGCTGGGAAGACACTGCATGGTTGAGAATGGGGTCAGGACCGAGAAATCCCGAAAATCCAACGTTGCACGGAATATTGGCAAAGATGACAAAGTCTAAGACTTGCGGGAAGTAGGGTCAGTAAATTTGTACTGCATTAGGACCCCCATAGTCCGGAAAACGGGGGAATAGAAGACCAAGAAAGCAGATAACTGTACTAGTTCGATTTCGTTCGAAATCGAAACCCGACAAGACATTGCCATTGGAGCACACGGGGTATACGGTGACAACTTGAGGAGAATAGGCGCAAAAGGACGGCGATACCAGGCGTCAGAGAAGAACAGCAGGCCTGGGAACGCTGCGGATGGTGGCAAGAGTCAATAGCAATTGTTTGGAATCTCAGTTGGATCCAAACAAGCCCCTATTTATCCCGGGCGTCTAGGCTTCAAGTTGGTCTAAGCTCTGGTTCTCCAACGCGACTCAGCAACTTCATCAAGGAGTGATGCCCCAAGACCAAATAGGACCTCAAGCTTGCACGAGCGTACTAGATCTGTATATAGTAAGAGGAGGATTCCAGTTGAAATCTGATTATTATCTGACTTGTAGTAGTACTACAAAGTTAGTACATGTTGTATGTATGTTGAGACCAGTAACTAGTCTGTCTATGAAACTTGTCGACACGCTTGCTTTCATAGACAGGCTGGATTCAAGCCTATATGTATGTTAGCAAAACTGTGTACTATATTGCTGCCTTTCCACCGCTGCCTTCGTCTCTGCGCACCGTTCCAAGAACTCGTCCAAAGACAGCTCCTCTCGAGACCGCTGAGCACGAACGAGTTTCATAACCAACATCCTCACATTCTCCAACTCGAGGTTTCCACCAATCTCCAATTTTTGCCCATCACGCGCGTTGAACAGGTATATCCGAGGCAGGAATGGCCGGTTATTTGTCGCTGCCCAGATAAACGCATATACGAGGACTTGCACGACGTGTTGGGCCATCAGATTCCGTACCAGCTTCACCTCCCAAAAAGTAGTTCCAGAGGGAGTTTCCGAGATGATGTCCGTCCAACCTTTGATGGTGACGCTATACCCACCCAGATCGAGCCGGTAGGATACTTCGACTTCGTGCTGAAGGACCTCCTGCGGCAAGAATTGCGCCGCCAAGCGATCCACGGCGCGAGGAAGATCTTTTGCCATCCAGTCCAATGAGCGGCCCGCCATCGCGGTTTTCCGCTGGATAAAACCCGAGCGATCCGCCTGGTTGTTGATCGCCTGTTGTGCGAAGTGTTCGACAGGCATGGCACATGGAACAGGGGCACCAGGCGGATACCTCGCGCGATAGAAATCGAACGCCAGGGTTACCATGTCACCATTAATGTCGCTGACGGTTTCCTGCTTCCCAGAATCTGTGGGGATAGAGTCTCGAGGGTCGAGATGCTCGCCCTGCGGAAGCGGGGGAGACACCTCATACGTGTGGATGCCGCCCTCCGCCAGAAGCTGCTCGAGACGAGCGTAAGCTACCTTTTCGACCATATTCCATACCCCGAGATGATTTGGTATCGGCGACGCATAAGCCAAGCGCCTGGGCTGGTCCGGCGCGTTCAGCGGGATCCGCGTGAACTCTGCGTACTCAGCAACAAGCTCGCGCGGTAACGAACCATGTTCCGTCCAGTGGATGACGATCAGGTGCTTGGACGCCGTCGTCAGTGCAGCCACAACCCCATCCGGACAGCGCTCAGTGCAGACCGCGATGACCACGCTGTACTCCCGGCCCCGGAGCTGGTTGTAGTTCAAAACAGCGACTTTCCCGAAAAGGTCGGCAGCGGTCGGGGGCATGTGGTCGCCTCGAGGCTGGGCGAGAGGGATATCAAGCTTGGTCAGTCGGTTCATGATCTGTAGTAGGGGATTCCGTTCCCAGAGATTTCGGACAGTGGGTGCAGTGATGACACAACTTGTCAGATTCTCCTTGATGAGAGAAAGGAGCCTGTCCACGACAGCGTTGTAGTTGCTTTCGCCCGACGCGACGTCAAAAACGCGCGGCATTGGTCCCTCGTGCGAACCGGAGAGGTAGGGGAGTTGCTTGAGATGCATGAGATGCATGTGGTTAATGTACGCCGCATTTTGTATGGAAATGCGTATGCTCTGTGGTAGGTCGACCGCTTGCCACGGGTGCGGAGAGACGAGGAGCTCGCGGGCGTGTTCTAGGAAGCGCACATCGCCCGGGGGATATCCCGCCATCTCCTGGCGGCGGCAACCTAGCAGGGCGAGCAGCGGAGGGCTAGGGAGGGCTGCGAGCGCGCTCAGGAGCAGCCAGTAGCGGTCGTTTGTCCAAGTTTGAAAATCATCAATCACAATCCGCCCGTAGGAATCGCCGCGCCACTTCGCCGGAGTATTGGAGCGTCGGACTGCAGGCAGACCCTCATTCAGCGGGTACAGCTGACCGATGAGCTGGGTGGGGGTGAAGATAACGACGTTCTTGTTACGCACGTCGGCGAAAGAATCGGGGCGTAAGGAGAGCACGAGAACCCTGTTTCCCACCGTAGCGTATGTGTCTGCGATCGCACGGACGAGCAGACTTTTCCCGGAGCCAACTTCCCCGGAAACGACGACGTTGTTGTTACTGGCGACCACCAACGCGGCGGACTGCTTATCCGTGAGTGTCTTCCCGGCGTAGATATGGACTGGCGCGGGCACGCGAACCCGGTTCCCAGCGGGTTCGTCTGAAGCTTGAGAATTAGACGGTGGACGTTTGAGGACGCGGGATGTGGCGAGGCCCGCGCTTTCTCCGCGCATTTGTGCAGATTTCTGGTCCATGAACAGGAGAGGTGAAGAGGACGGCACGGAACCAAATGCCCTAATGCGACTACTTTCCTGCGACGGCATGGGTCGGGGTAACTCTTCCATCGTCGGGGGAATCTCTGCAAGATCAACGTCGGGATCGTTTCCGAGTGCTTGTGGTATCACAGGATGTAAGCTTCTTGCTTGGTCTGCACCATCGCAGGGATGCTTCCAAGAGTGCGGTTTGTGTCGGTGAGAAGGGGACAAGAAGTGGGACGTACAATGGCTTTCTTTCGTTTAGACCTTACCACCTTCCGAGTTCGCGAGATCTTGAACGAATCTTGTGCCTCCTTTCGTCTTAAATGGGAAAGGCCCGACTTATGGGCCTTACGAACCAGGCGGCCGAGTCTGTTCCTCATCGCTTGTTGCTTGTCGTTCAGTGGCCGCGATTGACAGTTGTCCGCGATCTGCGCCAGTGGGGCACGAGAAGCGTTCGGTACAGGCCCACAAGTCTGGCGGATCTGATAGAAAAATAAGACATGCTGCGGCCAAAATACGAAAACGCACCTTCGCCGCTGTAGATCTCAGCTGGAAGTTCTCTCGAGCGCTTGAGAATATTTCAAACATGTTATATTCTGTCATGACGGACAAGACTGGTGACGGGTCGGAGAAAGCAACGGAGAAACAGTGGATCCTCAAGCAGGCAACGGGGAGCGCAACCGTCCACCACGGTGACTCAAAGCTTTGGTGAAGTTTGGTGAGCGGGTGAGCGCGAGCAAAACGCGGTCACGCAAGGGTCACGCAAGAGTCACGCAGGATGCCATCACACTAGTGTGAAACTGTCAGCATTGCTGGGTATAAATATCCAATGCTCGCTGTCGTGTCTGTCCAAGCTCTTCATGGCGTGGATGTGGATCCTGGGCTCGCTCGCACTCTCCATTGTCCTACTGTTCATATACACGCGCCTCAACGACCATCGTTTGACCCGAATCCCCGAGCGTGCGTTGTCATTCTCGCCCGTTCGGACACGGCCAGAAGAAACACACCAAACTGCTGCCAAACTGCTAGCATACCCCATCTCGATCTCTGACCAAATACCACCGAGAACAGGGAGGAGATACATCGTCGTCGGTGGGGTGAATCGTTTCGTTCGCTCGCCCCTGAGGAACGCGCAACTAATCGACGGACAGGCCGGATTTGTGGGTGGCTGGATTGTTCTACAGTTGCTAGAAAGAGGGGAGGATCCTCGAAGAATCCGGGTTGTAGATATCCGTGCTCCTGTGCGACCCGATCTCAAAACAGGCCGCGCCAAAGACGTCCACTTCATCGAGGCCGACATAACTGATGCTAAAGTGCTGGAAGCCGTCTTCAACGCGCCGTGGGCAGACGAGGACTCCGCCCCGATAACAGTTTTCCACACGGTGGCGACTATCCGGGTTTACGAGAGGGTCAAAGCTCTGCTGCCGATTTCCGCCAAGGTCAATGTGTCAGGCACGCAAAATGTCATAGACGCGGCTCGCGCAATTGGCGCGACAGTCCTGGTATGCACTTCCTCTGGCTCGGTGGCCGTACGCAGCAGCCGTTTTTTTCTGTGGCCCTGGGAGACGGAGCCACGACTCTTCGTGCAGGCTATCAACGAGGACGACGCACTTATCCCCAAGGAGCACTCTGATTTTTACTCAAACTACGCAGTGACGAAGATGGAGGCGGAAAGACGCGTGCGCGGGGCGGATAAATCGGTGTCTCGGGATGGGGTTCTACGCACTGGATGCATTCGACCTGCAAACGGCATCTTCGGCCCTGGGGGCGACACAATATGTGGTGAGTACTTGGGATCGCCTGCACGAAATGCATCTTGAGCTATGAGTTGAATATAGGTGCCTTTCTTATTCGCAAAGTCAACCCTTCATGGATCCACTCGGTGGTTCAGAATTTTGTTTATGTGGAGAATGTCGCTGTTGCTCATCTGTTATACGAACAACGGCTCATCGGACTTTCCGATGGAGGCAAGGACCCTGATATCGGCGGTCAAGCTTTCATTGTCACCGATCCTGGTCCCCCTTCCACTTACTCGGACGTTTACACCACTTTATCGACCTTGACGAACGGGGAAACAACATTTCCGTTCATTTCGCCGACGCTGATGCTGTTTGTCTCTGTGCGTACCCTATCCCCTCCCTTTTAATATTGGTTGAATTTACCCACACTTCCCAGCATATAATCGAGTGGTATTATCTTGCCCGCTTATCGCTTTTGGGCGCGGGATACGGCATCGCACACAAGCTCCCCGCCCTGAGCTCTGATGTCGTGCAACTGCAGCCTTCGATTTTCAGTCTCGTAAACGTGCACCTGATATTCGACGACTCCCGCGCCCGTCTGCCACCGGAGAAAGGCGGTCTAGGGTATAAAGGCGCCTGGACAACCCTCGAAGGGGTGCACAAGACGGTGGAGCAGCACAAGTTGGGAGTGCTTGGCTTGGAGAATCGGTCGGACGTCGCGGAATTCGGACTGGCTAAGGTGCAGGGGGTCGTCGGTAACGTCGCCGACAAGGTTTCCCAGAAGACAGGCCTCGATCCTTTGCAGGTGCTCGCGTCGACCTGACTGGGCGCTTTGTAAGTCTGCGATTTTGCGATCCGGTGGACCTGTAGTCGGATGAATACTAATGGCTCCCCATGAACAATTAGAAACGGTTGGCAACCTTGTGCTTCTTCGGATCCTTCAGCAAACTGTTTACCTATTCGTCCTGATGAAGCAACAACTGAGTTTCATGGTTCGGAGAAGACAGCAGAGTTCTAGCGCCGTTCGCTAGATGATCTGCGTCCTCCATATAATGGTTCGGTAGTTTTATTATTGCAATTTGCAAAAATAATGTCCGATCGTGTTTTTAGAAAAAAAAGTTTTCAAGTTGGGACCACCTCGACGTGAGTTCGAGCCGGGCTGCCGGTATCATTTTCTATTTTACACACAAGGCCAAACAATGATTCGTGTTCGCACTTTTGGGTGCTTTTCATACTCAAACACTCAAGGAACAGATTTTTGGCACTTGATAGTGCTTAATGGTTGGCTGGGTCCCATTTTAGACAACAAATTAGCATACAAATTGATGGTTTTCTGTTCTGACTTCAACACTCGAAATTTCAACACGGAGAGCAGAGAGGTTGTTGACAGGTCTATCAAGGCTTTTAAAAAAACATTTATCCCATTTAACACATATTTTGGATTCACTGGAAGCATAGTTCTTCCACAGAGCAGAAATATAACCTGCTACAATGAGTTCATGGTCCTGGTGATCAAATTCGATGTCTTGAGCTCTTGGGACATCAAGGAAGGGTTCGGGACATAGATTTGTGTTCGACAATATCTCCCAGTGTTCAATAATCGAAGATGGAAGCAGAAACCACACAGAAAATGCCGACGCGAATCAAATCAAAGCATTGTTTGGCCTTGTGTAAAATAGAAAAATGATACCGGCAGCCCGGCTCGAACTCACGTCGAGGTGGTCCCAACTTGAAAACTTTTTTTTCTAAAAACACGATCGGACATTATTTTTGCAAATTGCAATAAGCAGCCCTAAGATTCAGACACTTCAGATGTGTCCTCCCGCATCTGTGATCTTAAATTTCAATCTGGCACCGCTGGCTTGACCACTGCGATTAATACGCGGACCCTTCCCAGCATCGAATTTGCTCAACTATAGAGAACGAATGGTGTGATCGCATATTTCTCGCTTTGACCCGTTCCGGAGTCCGGATGTGTCCGAGCACCGCCACTTACTGCCAACTCACCGCCTTCAGCACATTATGTCTTCACAGGAATCGCCTCTCAATTAAATCCTATGCAAGCGCTCCACATTTCCTCTGACCCGCGTTGCGTACGATGGCCTTGCACCAAATTCTCAGGGAACCAACGAGGAACTCCGTCAACGGATCCGGATCGCACTCCTCAAGTCGTGCTTGAAATCTCATCGGAGGCGAGATTCAGGCAATGTAATGACATAGAAGAACATATGCAGGCTCGATTACATGGTGTCAAATTGTGAGTACATATTACTACGGTGATTCTTGCTCCCTCCTCATCGTCGTCATGCGTCTAGCATAGTATACTTCTCCACAAACTCTCCGGTATCCGGATTGATCACCCTGGTCTCCTCGCGGGGTATCCGTGTATCCCGTGTGTTCGGTGCTGCGACTGACGAAGACGGGCTTGTGAAGGGAGACCCAAGATCCGACCCCGCTCTCGGAATAGACTCTGGAGAGGAATCCTGGGGTACGAGCAGAGTTCCAGTCCGTGTGAGCTGCGCCATTCCCTTGCTGGCCACGAGTTCTGAATCCCGCATCCATCTGGCAGCGAGCAGGTCTCGCCTCGTCGGCGGCAGCCGTAGGTTCTTCTTCGGTGTTTCAAAGACCTCGGCGGGGAAGCGGTTGGATTGGGAGTGTGCTGGGGTTATCAAGGGGCGATCCCCGTGGCGTGTCGCGAACTGGGGGGCCGCCAAAAGTTGGTGGCATGTCTGGGACGTCCTCGTCGTCGAATTCGTCCTCCACATCTGTCTCGGCTATGGAGGCCAGGCCGCCTCCATTCTGGACGACTCCATTCTGGACGACTGTCCCGGCCTCGGACACGAACGAGGAGGTGGGTGTCAACGTCGACAAGGACGAGAAAGATCCAAACGTCGAGCCTGTGTGGAGAGAATTACTGGTGGCGGCGGCGGCAGAGGGTGAAGGCGGGGCGGCGGGCTCAACTACGGCTACTGCCTGGGCCGCCGCTGCCAACTCAGCTGCCAATCTCGCCTGCCTGCGTGTAATGGTCATGTCGGTGGATTGGGTGGTGGCTTAGGGTCAAGGTCAGGATTCGCTTATTCTTGGCTTATTTGCTTATATATACTTCTTCAAGCGCTTTGACCTTGAAAGAGGGTGGCAACGTTGTAATGCCGGGTGTGCGCTCTTTGGCCTTTATAAAGCTCAAAGAGTCAGACTGGGGAGGCTGTGTCATTTCCGCATTTGGACACGTGGCGGGCTGAGGCGCGCGTCGGCACCGCGCGGGGCGGGGGCAAGGGAGATGTTGGCGCGTATCAAGGTGCACGCATTGATTCAATCCTCGTAATGATGAATGCAAACGCGTGTTGCAAGCTTGCGCAATGATCAAACGCGCCGAGTGGCGCGACAGATGCTCGGTGATGGGACGCGCGGGAGCTTCGGGGTGCTTGGGAGAGATCACGGGGGCTCACGGGGGCTCACGCGACGAGAGAGGGTGGACCAAACGCGAACAGTGGCTTTGGTGAGTGCTTTGCAAACTTGCCTTTTTCGGTAATAACTTGGGACGATTGGTAGAATATCCCGTGGAATACGCTGAAAACATCCTGAACAATGGGTGGCCAATACCCGAGCTTCTCTGGGACACTATATAAGGCGCAGGAATGCATGCCACCGATCCTCTTATCGACATCGCTCCAAAGTCACCAACCGTCGCTCACCATCTCGTACACTCAGGCGCAATCGCCATCGCCCTCAGAAAACATCCACACCAACAGCCCCTCACATATCCCCACTCACCACTTCCATCCAACAGAGATGTGGGCCATTGCACAGGCGTTTTCCCCTAGAAAGCTCGCCCAACATCTTCTCTTTGCCCCGCCTCAACACGGACCACCCCCAATCACCACAGGGAATCGTAAATCCCAACGGCCTAAATCGTACAAGCCACCCCCTCTCGTCACCCGCCTCCAGCAGTTCAAAAGGCAGGCGACGTCGCGGGCGTCCTCCTCTCGGTCTTCTTCCTACAGCTCCACCGGGTCGTCGTCTACGTCCTCGGAGTCTCCACCCACGCCTCCCTCGTTCGAGCGCGCTGCGGCCGACGCCGTCTTCCTCGACGATGATGCTGTCTTCCTCCGCATGGAGTTCGCTCGCCTGCAGCTCCGCAGTCACTGGCACGGAGAGCAGCAGGCTGACGAGGAACAGAATGCACCGTGGAACCCGCTCGAGATTCCCAGTATCCTCGATCGGATGGAGCACCAACACTCCCGCGATCGTGCGAGCCTCGCGTCGTTGCCCACCCAGGCGCCCCCCATCTTCTACCGCTCGTTTCAGGCGCCAACCCGCCCCCGCACAGTACCCAGCCGCATCATAAAGGAGTGGCATTTGATGAAGTTGCAAGTGGACGCGCTTCAGTGGGAGAAGCAGACGGTTGCCCGGGCCCAGGGTGACACCACTGTCGAACGCTGGGCGCAGTACGAGAAAAAGTGGGCCGTGGCGCTCGACGCGGAGGACTCACCGCCCCTCGCGTTCTGCCACGTCCCATGGCCCATCCGGGACATTGCGTATGAGCCACGCCATATCACGCCCTTGGCGGTCCACCAGTTCCTGTTCTGTGCTGAGACGGTGGACGCTGTGAAGCCGGACGTCCTCCCCCGGCTGGCCAAGGAGATACGCAGGTGGCGGCCGGAGACGTTCCAGGTTCGGGTCCTGCCTCTCGTTCTCCCGCACCAGCGCGAGCTCGCTGACGACGCGGCCCAGTTGGTCCTCGAGATCCTCATCGCCGCGCAACGCGACATCAAAAGGAGCTTCCGTCCCAAATCCGGATGATCCCCCCATGGTTTTATGCCCCATGCCCCTTATGCCCACCCCCCCATGATACATGCCCAGACTCCAGTTCTTCATATTGTAGCAGCTCTTTGACTTGAATTATTGCCTTCGGCGTCGCATACATCCTTGTACATTGTTCCTCTGTATTATTCGGGACTCATTCTGTATTCAATTCTGGGTTGAAGTTTAAATCACTGTTCCGTTGTACACGTCTGACAGCCACGATCACGCGATAAGTTGCTTGCTTGCCCCCACGATGCTACCGAGCGAAGATTCGGACAGCGACGCGGGATCCGACTCTTCAGAGGTTGAAGCCATCCTCAATGCCAGAGGGAAAGGGAAAGCTGCAGATGATGATAAACGTGCCATCGTCCAGTCTGCCTTCGACGCGTACTTTGCCTTGTCGGCCGCCAAGGTCTCGACGTCTTCCAACCTCTTCTCTTCGCTCATCCAGCCTCTGTCTGCAGAGGAGTACACCGAAGCCATAACCTCGGAATCTCTGGGATCAAAACGTCTGCAGTCAAGCATCTTGCTTGAGCCTGCGCGCTCCACCCTCTTCTCCAGGCTACTCTGCGAACTGGACGAAGGGTTCAACCTCGTGTGTTACGGCTTTGGCTCGAAACGAAACATCCTCAACCAATTCGCGTCCTCACGATGTTCCAAAGCCGGCCACGTCGTCGTTGTGAACGGGTTCCAGCCGGAGCTGTCGGTCAAAGACATGCTCAATTCTATCGAGAACATACGCGGAATAACATCCCTTCCTCTTCCGTCGAACACCGCCGAGAGCCAGGCGCGTCGAATATACGACTTTTTCTCCCAGTCGCCGAAGCGACCGCACCTTTACCTCGTCATCCACAACATCGACTCCTTTTTGACCCGCACACCGAAAGCAAAAGCGTGTCTCTCGCTCCTCGCCCTCCATCCGCACATCCATCTCATCGCCTCCGTCGACCACGTCAACTCCCCGCTGCTGTGGTCGTCCTCGGAGGCCGCCGCCCGAAAAGATGGCTTCGTCGCGCCCGGCAAGACCCCACCCCGCGGATTTGCCTGGCTGTGGCACGACCTCACCACGCTTGCGCCGTACGACTTTGAGCTGTCCTTCGCGGATCGCACGTCCGTCACCGGCGCGCACGCGCGCAGGCGGCGCGACGCTGGCGGCGCAGCACTCCCCAGCGGTCCTGCCATGTCCGAGACAGCCGCGCTGCACATACTGGCGGCGGTCAACGACCGCGCACAGAAGCTCTTCAACTTGATGGGCCGGCGGCAACTGGCGAGCATCGACACGGGCGATCCGGTCGTGGACGCCTTACGCCAGTTTGCGGTCGCGTACGACGTGCTCTTCCCCCTCGCGCGAGACCAGTTCATCGCGATGAATGACGGTGCGATGCGCGCACTGCTAGGAGAGTTCCGCGACCATGGATTGGTGGTTTCTGCCCAGGCGAACTCCGGTGGGGAGGTGCTGTGGATCCCCCTGCGGAAAGAGCGGCTAGCTAACATCCTCAAGTCGCTTAATGTCTCGTAACTCTTGAATTGGAACGTGAATCGTCTTCACCAGTCCTCATCTTCATCCCGTGTCAAAGAAAAATGAAGAAGAAGAAAAGAAAAGAAAAAAACGATATCTTATCTCGGAGGAATCGGGAATCTTATCGTGATCAGTATTGACATCTCTCTCGGCGAGGACGCGTTTTGGGAAAACTATCCATGTGCACACACGTTGCTCAGCATCTTGCGAGACGAGTCGATTCCGGGGCTTCATCGATCAAGAATGGCGACATCTCTATTCAACAGCGCGACTCGGATGGCGGAAGGATTTACCCTGACCCATGCCCTCCACCGCGCTCCAAGCGCTCCGCCAATCGGGCATCCGCATATCTTCTGATACGGCGGAGTACCATGGTCAGTCTCGCCGCTGTTTTTTGCGTGGTTACCGACCTGACGATTGGCGGTAGAGATCCGCGAGTTTGCGGCAGAGCTCAGCGACGCGACGACGAACCCGTCACTCGTGCTTGCAGCGGTTTCCAAGCCAGAATATGCGGATATCCTGCAGGACGCCGTCGACTTTGCGCGGGGGCGACTTGCATCAGCGTCGGTGAAGGATGTCGCGGCGCTGGCTATGGATCGACTGGTGCGTTGTATGAACGAGCCGCATAATCCGCAACTCAGGCGGATCTCTTCAGCTCGTACAGGTTGGCGTTCAGATTTCCAAGATCGTACCCGGAAGGGTGTCGGTGTCTGTCGATCCCCGCATTGCGAACGATGCCCAGGCCATGATCCGCAAGGTGGGATTATCCACTCCTCGCTGTCTCAATACTCATTCAATCCATAAAGGGCAGGGCCCTCGTTTCTCTTCTCGAAGAGCTCGACATCCCGCGCCGTCGGATCCTCATAAAAATCCCGGCAACGTACGATGGCATCCGCGCAGCGCAGGTGCTCGAACACCCGTCGACGGGGGAGCCGATACACACCAACATGACGCTAATATTCGGACGCGTGCAAGCGATCGCCTGCGCGCAGGCAGGCCTGTCGGTCATCTCGCCCTTCATTGGGCGCGTCAAAGACTGGTGGGACGCCCAGGGCCGCCCACCCACGACAGACCTCTCGCAGCATCCCGGCATCCTCCTCGTCCAAAACATCCGGTCAACGTATTCCGCGCTCGGGTACAAGACGCAAGTCATGGCCGCCGGCTTTAGAGCCGTTGACGAGATCATCGAGCTCGGGAAGTACGGTGTCGCTGGCGGACCAGATATCGTCACCCTCCCGCCCCATCTGCTTGATGGACTGCGATCGCGGCCGAGTCGGGGACCCGCTTTGGAGTTCAGCTCCAGTCCGATAGATGTGGGCGCGACGCCAGAGTATTGGGGATCCAATCGCTCGGCGGCAGCGTCTGCCTATGCTAGGGATATTGTGCACGAGATGATTGCAGCAGTGAAGGTCCCCGAGGGACTAGCCAAATTCTCGGGCGACGCACAGATTCTGGAGGATTTGGTGACGCGAAAGATCATAGAGTCGACCGGCGTGTCCGCGATGTTATAGAGAGACGGCTTAGAATTATACGGTATTGTATTGCGCTTGAATGGAACTGAACAGAGCCGCTTGCTTGCGCAGCTCGACGGACTTGTACAGTCTTTCTACGGTCGTCCAAGCACTTTTCTACCCCAAGCCGCCCTTCTCCGGCGGGAGGCTCCTAGGGCTGAGACAGATACCACCAAGTAATCAGTCAGTCATGAGCAAACGGACTTCATTCATCCCACCGACGACGATGTATCTATGCCCGTTTTTCGGTGGTATTTGGTCTGCGATTGAGACGGGCGATTCTTTGAAGCCTGGCGGCGCCTCTTCAAATGTCTTCCGGCCGCGAAAGCGCCAATACGCGCTTCTACAGGACGCGAGAAAGACGATGATTGTTGTAGATACACAAATAGGATCGGCGCGAAGATCGTCCAGCTCGGGACTTCCAGCACTGCTACAGCCGAGACCCTGATTTTCACGAGCCTCAGCCTGCCAAGCCTCTTCAGAATCGCCTCTCATTTTGGAGGTACTTAGGGGGCCGCCAAACCCTCTCAAAAAATAGCTCGATCAAAACCGAGCCAGACAATGAAATCTTTATGTAACGACCTTAGTGGTCAAGGGGGAACCGTTCAACTTGAACTCCTTGTTTCTGAATCGTTGGAAGGCCTCAATAAGTAGCAATAAGTACAAGACTACAAGACCACTCTCAGCCCCTGGCAAGCAAAAAACCGCAGCGCTACAAACCTATAATTTTAAATTTAAACGGCCGACCACTCAGGTCGACGCGCTGAGCACCTGCACCGGATCGAGGCCAATCTTCTCAGAAACCCTGTCGCCGACCGCGCCCACCCCCTTCTGCGCCCTGACCAACCCGAACCCAAAGCTGATCCCCGCGACGTCCGAGCGCTGCACGGAGCGCATCGCGCCGAGCTTGTGCTGCGCGACCGTCTTGTGCAGCGCCTCGAGCGTCGTCCACGCGCCCTTGTACCCTAACCCGCCCTTCGCCGGGGGGAGCCGCGCGCGCGCGTCGTCGAATATGAGGTGCACGTTCACGAGGTTGAAGAGGGAGGGCTGGAGGTTGACGATGTCGCCGCTGAGCGCGGGGAGCTGGTGGGCGAAGGCGTAGCCGGCGCGGAGGAGCGAGAGGCGGGTGAGGTAGTACCATTCGATCATGTGCTGGACACAAAAAATCGATGAAAAGAATTCAATTAATGTGAAGGGGTGGTACGCACGGAGACGAACAGCATCAGCGTCGGCGAGAGGAATGGGAATATCGTTTCCCCGTCCATCAGTGTCGAGAGAGTGGTGTAGACGTCGCCGTACGTGGGCGGTGGGCCGGGATCGGCGATGACGAACGCCTGGCCGCCGATATCAGGGTTCGTGCATCCGCCCTCAGACAGCTCGAGGAGCCGCTGCTCGTATAGCAGATGCGCAACGGCGGCGTTCTCCACATACACGAAGTTTTGGACCACCGAGTCGATCCACGACGGGTTGACTTTCCGGACAAGGTAGGCGCCTGGAATCACGGCTCGGAACTTGTTGCGAGAAATATAGAAGAGAGCTTACCGCAGAGCATGTCGCCTCCGGGGCCAAAGATGCCATTCCCGGGTCGGAGACACCCGGTGCGCAGGATCCCACCCCGCGACGCCGATTTGTCCGCCCCCCGCACGCGTCTCTCGGCCTCCATCTTCGTCACAGCGTAGTTTGAGAAGAACTCGTGGTGCTTCTTGGGGAGAATCCCGTCGTCGTCGTTTATGGCCTGCACGAAAAACCGCGGCTCCGTCTCCCATGGCCACAGCAAAAAACGGGTACTCTGCACAGAGACGGAGCCAGAAGAGGTGTATACCAGGGCCGTCGCGCCAATGGCGCGCGCCGCGTTGATGACATTTTGGGTGCCCGTTACGTTGACCTTGGCGGAATTCGGCAGGAGGGACTCGCTCTTCTCGTAGAAGCGGATATTGGCCGCCGTGTGGAAGATGGTTGTCGGCGCATTGTCCTCACCGTCTGGCCAGGGCGCGTTGAAGGCGGCGTCAACGACGGAAGCGTCAGATACGTCGCCTAGAATGAAGTGGACGTCTCTGGCGCGGCCAGTGACGAGGTCGTGCCGCACAGGAGGACGGATATCTAGGACCCGAATTCGTCGAGGGTCCTCGCCCCTTTCTAACAGCTGCACGACGATCCAGCCACCCAGAAATCCGGCCTTCCCGCATTTTATCAGTTATTGTTCTTTACGAGTGAACGAAACGCTCACTCCACCGACGACGATGTATCTACGCCCTGTTTTCGGTGGTATCTGGTCAGAGATCGAGATGGGGGATTCTAGCAGTCTAGCAGCAGTCTGGCGCGTGTGTTCTGGGCATGCGCGGGTGGGTGAGAAGGACAAGGCGCCCTCGGGGATGCGGGTCAAGCGATGGTCGTTGAGACGCGTGTATATGTACAGAACGGTGAGGGAGAGCACGAGAAGAGCGGCGTTCCAGATCCATGCCATCGAGAGGACACGGAAGAGGGCGAGAATTTGTATACATGTAAAGTAATAGTAAATCCTGACAAGTCTAGACTTACGCATCGATCAGGAATTACTCATCCATCAAGGTCTCGAGCAAAGTTTCGTGCAAGTCTCTGCAGTGCGACGACGATATAATTTTTGTACGGATAGAAAAATTTGTTTGTGGTCCAATTTCGCTCGTGTACCGATTACCGTGGCTCAGTGGCTGAAAGGGTTGTGTTTGGTTATCACGTGATTTATTCACTTTACACATCCATCAATGTCAGCACGAAACGCGCCAAGCCAACGCCAAGCGCATTCCTTTCTTGTTCAAACTTCACCCCAGTCCGATGATCAACTGTATATCGTTGACGAGTATTCGAGCACCTACGGTAACGACGTCGTGTTAAATTCTTAGCAGCACGAGCTGGGGCGATGCGCTCGTCGCGAGTGTTCGGGATGGGCAAGGCCAGCGACCAGGTTTCCGAGAAAATAATCCTCGTCAGTACAGGTGCTCATGTTGACTTGATCATCCCTCTCTCGACACCGTTTGTATCTCTCCACTTTTCTTTTCTTTGCTACCCAGTAGCTGAGAGTGTTCTTGTATTTATTGAACGAGTGGATTCCACTTCTAGTTTCAGCAGCGATATGGTCTCGGAGGAATAGCCGACGCGCTCCGAAACTTCCCGATCTACAAACTTCGGTTGCTTATAAAAAGAGCCTGGTTGTCAGGACACATTCACCAAACGATGACATGGCCCTGGATCTTCGCGCCGCTCCTATTTGTGTATCTATACGTGCGTCTCAACGACCATCGTCTTTCCCGCATCCCTGAGCGCGTATTGGCGCTTTCGCCTACTCGAGCCCGGGTGGAAGATATCCGAAGAGGTGCTGCCAAGCTTCGAGACTCACCCATCTCAATCGCAGACCAAATACCGCCGAAGACGCGGCGCAGATACATCGTCGTCGGTGGGGTGAATGGTTTCGTTTGCTCGCCGAAGAACTCATGACTGACTCGGACTGATTGCGATGGACAGGCTGGATTTGTGGGTGGCTGGATTGTCTTGCAGTTGCTTGAAAGGGGGGAGGACCCGCGACGAATCCGGGTCGTAGATATCCGTGGTCCTGTGCGGCCCGATCTCAAGGCTGGCCGTGCCAAAGACGTCCAGTTCATCCAGACCGACATAACTGACGCCAAAGCCGTCGCCGCCGCCTTCAACGCGCCCTGGCCAGACGGCGACTCCGCTGCGATAACCGTGTTCCACACGGCAGCCATAATCCGGTTTTATGAGCGGGCCAAATCGCTTCTGCCAAATTCCACCAAGGTCAACGTGACGGGGACGCAAAATGTCGTGAACGCGGCTCGCGACATTGGCGCTACGGCCCTGGTGTACACCTCTTCCAGCTCTGTATCCGTCCACAGCAGCCGTCTTTTTCTGTGGCCCTGGGAGACGGAGCCGCCGCGGTTCTTCGTGCAGGGTATAAACGACGACGACGGAATTATCCCCAAGACGCATAGCGACTTTTTCTCGAACTACGCGGTGACGAAGATGGCTGCGGAACGATGCGTGCGCGCGGCCGATGGAACAGCGTCTCGGGGTGGGATTCTGCGGACTGGGTGTCTCCGACCCGGCAACGCCATCTTCGGCCCCGGAGGCGATGTGGCGTGGGGTGAGTTCTTTACCCAAATTCAGTATGACGGGGCGAGGACTAAATTATTCACCACCCCGGATGTAGACGATTTTATTGCTCGCAAACGTGTCCCAAACTGGTACCCGTCGGTGGTCCACAACCATATATATGTGGAGAACGCGGCCGTTGCGCATCTGTTGTACGAACAACGCCTTGTCGAGCTGTCCAGCGGAGGCAAAAATCCCGATATCGGCGGCCAAGCGTTCGTTGTCACCGATCCCGGCCCGCCGTCCACATACTCTGATCTGCACCTCGTCCTCTCCACGCTAACGGACACCGAATTCCCAAAACTTTCAGCCACGCTGCTGTTGCTCTTTGCTGTGCGTAACGCCTCTCCTTGTCGCATCAATCTCATTCATGATCACTGACCTCCCCTGCTCACAGCACGCAGTTGAGTGGTATCATCTGGCGCAGTCGTCGCTTGGGGTGCTACCGGCCTTAGGAGGCGATGTGGTTAAGGTCCAACCGGCGATGTTCAACCTCGTGAACGCCCACCTCATACTCGACGATTCGCGGGCCCGCCTCCCGCCGGAGAAGGGCGGCTTGGGGTATATAGGTGCTTGGACGACCGTGGAAGGGCTGTACAAGACCGTCGAGCTGCGCAAGCGGGCGGCTCTGCCTGCGGTGACTGCGGTCATCTAGATCTTGCACTGTTGCTAGTATGTCACTGCTTCAGTCGCCCAAGAACAGCGCACAAGGTTCTATGAAATACTGTGTAATCGTGAGCTATCCCTTTTCAGCATAGCGGACGTCCCAGCCAACTCGATGGTCTCTCGCGTCACCAAACCGTCCAGATTCTGTGGATATGGCCTGGCGACCTTTTCAATTTTACGTTTGCATTGGACGGAGCTTGTTTTGGGAAGAGTGAAGGAAGAAAACGCCTGGTAAGATCTTGATGCTGCTGAATCTCTCGCGGCTGTCGTGGCCGCGTTCGGCAATGCACAAGAATGCTCAGTTGAAGAATCAGTGGGTCACAACTTCGAACTCCACATGAAGCACACTATATCGTCGGAAAAAAAATGACACGACCGAAGCCATCAGGTCGATGTTGAGTTCGAGTTGAAAGGTAGGTAGGTAGGTATATTCCTGCGCGGTCCCGTTAAGAAACAACCGGGGCCCGTACTACATTCATTGCGTCAGGTGGATGCTACGGATACTATCATTCTTCAGCCATGAGTAACTCTCCCTTTACCTCCAACATCAAGTAATAAATAAAAAAATACTGGGTTGGGATCGTGAGGCATCAAGAAAGTCCCCAGCATCCAAAATCAAGTACGAGCAGATTCAGATGTCATCCCAAAATCTGTATGCATATTGAAGCCTCGCAGGCAGAGCCCAACTTCTGTGTTATGGCTTCTCGCGAATTACATTGCGCCCGCCGAGGGCAACACTTGTTATGCAAGCTCTCGAGTTGAAGTCCACGCACTGACATTGTCATAGCCTGACAAACGGGTGTGCTCCGTGTGTTGCAATGAGCGGGTATGAAGACTGGAGTAAATTCTGTCTGTAGATTTGTCCCTGGGATAAATTCGGACTGTGGCTCGAAAGCAATACGTACGTACAGAAACTGCAGAGAACCTGTTTATATATTCAATCAAGTCACGGACCTTGGCTGAGAAGAAAATCCAGCTCTAAGTGTGAGGGGGAGCGCCGACCAAAGCATTGAAGCTCGCACGAAAGCCAGTAGACGCATGGTTGGATTTGTGGCGTGCATGTCCATGTTGATTTGTGAATTTGGATGGTGCCTTGCTAACGTTGCTTGAACCATATAGTTTTCTCCCGAAAGTCGTCAGTGAGAACTTTTGGAACACTGGGAGTCTTGGTTGAATAATTCTGTACGTTGTAACGTTCAGTAGAGTCTTACCTCGAAATAAGGCTACGGCGGCCCGTTCCCCGAAAAAGAAACCTACGAGGAGAACGAACGGCTTGAGGTACGCGAGACGATCTTTCTTGCCCGCTGCGAAGGGTTGGGTAGCCATCGACAGTTCGAAAATTTTGGTGCCGACGTACTACGGTCTGGACAATTTTTTTGGATCTGAAAAGGAGCTGTTTGGATAGAGAACTGGATATTTGGGCGCTTCAAACACGAAATCTAAGTACTTACAACCCTTGAGTGGTTCCGTTGCAACTTGAAGATGGCGCTTATCACTTGTTCCCTGACTTCCTAATATACATACGCATCAACGCAGGACCCCGGATTATCATGCCACCAAATGCCTGATCCCAATCCCGACAAATTTGGGGAAATTTTCGCGTTACCCCTGTGTCAAATCCCGACAAATTTGCCCAAAATTGGGCGTAGGCCTGTAGCAAATCCCGACAAAAACGATGCGCCGTGGGCGGAAATTTTTCGGAATCAACCATCTAAGGTCAATCTGGGGCAAAAATTTAGAGAATCCGACAAATTTGACCGATTTTGGGGTCTAGGCCTGTGCCAATCCCGACAAATTTGGCCCAAATCAACCAATTTCCGTCCCGACAAATGGGCCTCCGTGGGAACAGGCATTTGGTGGCATAATCCGGGGTCCTATCAACGCTGCCCTGGAGTTCGGTTAGCGCTCCTCGGAAAAGATGGCGCCATTTTGGTTTCTTTGTCGCGGAAGGCACAGAAGCCTACTGGAGACTGGGTTGCACAAGGTTGCACAACGGGAAGTTCGAAGCAAGGCATGTTTAAGCTCGTGATAATCGTTACTGATAAGGCTGCGGCTGTGACGGCATATTTTCTTGCATGTGTTTGGCACTTCCAATTCCGTCGCGCACGGTCGACGCGCGTTACTGTACGCGTTGGGGCGCGTCTATGAACGGGTTTCTGGCTCCACTGGCTCCAAGGTGTAGTATCCTGTCTCGTAGTGATTTCTTTCCGTGAATATGGGAAGAAACTGGGCAGGAAAAGCGTTTAGAGGCTGTCCACGTAGAGCCGGACGGTACCACGAAATACTGCCACGTCGATATCCGGAGAGAGAGCTCAAAAGAGCTGGAGACGATCATCGCTTAGCATCCGATTCCGACAGCCCATCTTTGTCCTGCCGATCATTTTTTTCTTTCCTCCCCTCCACTTTGTCTCTTCGCCAGTACACGATGGGGGCCTCTACAGAGACAGAACAAACGGCGAGGGTCGAGCAGGTGCCGGTCAACATTCCCAATTTGACGATGAAGGATCTGCTTTCCTCTATTCCGTCAGTTTTTTTTCTCTCGCAAAAATGGGGGATTTTGGCTCACAGGGAGGAATCAGGCCGCACTGTTTCGAAAGGTCGACCTTAAGGTCGGCGATGTACCCGTACGCCGTCCGCTTTTTTTTTTTGGTTCACAGGAGTTCATTTGTGCTCAGGATATGGGATTTGGTCGTTATTGGCTCTCTGTGGAAATTGACCAGCATTGCCGAATCTTTCACGACGCCTCTTCCTCCCATTGCGCGTGCCTTGGCGAGTTTCTCTCTCTGGTCGCTCTACGGTTTTTTCGCCGGGTTATTTGCAATGGGACTTTGGATTGTGGCGCACGAAGCTGGTGAGTTCCTTTTTTGGTTATTGATCTGTCTTGATCATGCTGAGCGTCTATCAGGGCACGGTGTATGTCGCTCGGCTTAAAATCTCTTCGTTCCCTAACTTTTCCGCAGGCGTTTAGCACCTCCAAGACTATCAACAACTGGGTAGGCTGGGTTCTTCACTCTGGGTACGTCGCCCCTGTTTTTGGATCTTTTCATTCGGCTTACAATAGCCCTCTTCTTTTTCCCAGACTTGGTGTGCCGTACCATTCATGGCGTATAAGCCACGCCAAGCATCACGCAGGTCAGCCAATGCACCTTAATTTCGACTTGGGTGTGAAACTCAGCCATGACCAGCTACTGGGCATATGACCCAGGACCAGGTTTTTGTGCCCTGGACGCGTTCACAGGTGGGGTTACCGCCGCTCGACCCTGCTCGTGATGATATTCTCGGTGCGGACGTCTCTGCGGCGGTCCAGAATGAGATATGGGAGGCTATCGGCGACTCGCCGTTCGCCGCCTTCCTCAAGTGTATTTTCTACCTCGTGCGTGGCCTCGCCTCTACCGTCCCTAGCGCGTACTGAAGATACTTGCAGTTTGCAGGGCTCCCTATGTATCTGATCCGCAACACCGGCGGGCAAACGCGGTACCCTAAAGGCACCAACCGTATGTCGATCATTGCTCCCTCCTCCGCTTGCTAATCCCGGTGTAGACTTCTCCCCCTCCTCCGTCGTCTTTGCGAAGCACCACTACTCCCAGATCGTCATCTCGGACCTAGGAATCTTCATCTGGCTTGGCCTGATCGTCCTCTCTTCCTACTACTGGTCATTCGCCACGGTCTTCCGCGTCTACCTCGTGCCCTACATCTGGGTAAACCACTGGCTCGTCCTCATCACCTTCCTCCAGCACTCCGACCCCCTCGTGCCGCACTACCGCGCCGAGATGTTCAACTTCCAGCGCGGTGCACTTTGCACGATGGACCGCAGCCTCCTCGGCGACCTTGGCCCTATAATGGGCTGGCTCGGCGCGCATGCGACGTGCGTCCTCTTTACTCTCCCCTGTACGCCGCTCACGAAATTCATTCTTAGCCACGGAATATCCGAGACGCATGTGCTTCACCACGTCACGAGCAAGATCCCGCACTACCACGCGTGGGAGGCGACATACGCGCTGCGCAAGCGCCTCGCGGCGGCAGGCATTAACCTCGTAGGGCGGCCGGGTGGGTGGGTGGAGGTGTTCAGAGTGATTCGCGCGTGCCGGGTGCGTCTTCGTCGCATCTTCCTCCTTCCTTCCTTCTTTCTTCCGGCTGACGTTCATTTCTCCGCCCATAGTTCGTCGAAGACGAGGGCTCTGTCGTCTTCTACAAAGACGCACGCGGGATCGCCGCCGCACGGCCTGTCTTTGCCGCTTCCAGCGACGTCGAGGACTCTGGCGTCGAGGTCGACAAGTAGACTCTCCCTCCTTACGTTTTCATATTGGGACCCACGATTCAGAGGAAACCGACACAGCGAATCCCTCCTCCTTCCTCCTCTCTTGGGCTTCTGGCTACGCGGTGCATCATTATGATGCTTAATGGCAGCAAACCAGGTCGACATTTTTTTGAATGGAGTAGACTTAGATTCTCGAGCACTTTTCTTCCCCCTTCCCTCCTTTCAGAGCCTCGCTCCTTATTACTCACGAAAAATTAGATGACCGATAGATTATCGTAGATAGACTATAGCTAGACTATCATAAGCACCCAATACTACCCCTATTTTGGCGATAAGTCTGTTGGTGAATGCATTTCTCGCACTTCGTCTTTTCGGAATCATTAGAGATGCATTCATGTCAGACCGTAGCAGAAGGCGCCCAACCAACGGGCATTTTTCTAGACTATTGTACAGTAAATTTTCCGGAGATAGCGTATCTAGATGCCACTGCGCCCAGCGGCCTTGATGACACCGGCACCCAAGACCGGCAGATCTTTTTCGGGCGATGCCTGCGCGGGCGGCGGCAAGAATCCCGCGCGCACAAGCCACGCAAGGTATCTCCCCACCAGCTCCTCCGACACCGTGCTATTCGGCGTCTCCGCCTGCGCCGTTAGGAGCGCCGCGGTGTTCGAGTCGTCGAGCTCAGGCGACTTGGTGCTCGTGGGGAGGTCATCCAGCACAAAGTGGAGGAGCGGGAACAGCGCGTTGTCCTGCGTCTCCATGACATGCTGCTCGAGCCGCCGCCGCCACACGACGTACTCGCACTGCACCGTGCCGAAGCCGTACTGCGCAAGGGGGCCAAGGAGGTCGTTGTACGTCGGGAGGGGTCGCGCGGTGATGTGCAAAACTGAAAGCGGCGCGCTGGAGAGGGGCGCAACTGCAGCCAGGGCGGTACACCGAGCGACGTGGTCAACGGGAACCATATTCACGGTGTTGTTGATGTCGGGAACGAGTCCGAGCTGGACGCATCCCTTGACAAGACGCCACAGGAAATCGTCGGTGTTTGTGACTAGACCCCCTTTAGTACTGGATGACGATCAGGAGTAAGAGGGACTGACCAGCCGTTCCTGAATCCCCAACAACATATCCAGGCCGCACGATATGCCCCCGGAGGCCTCTTCGGCCAGCTTCAAAGAGAAGCTTTTCGGACACCCACTTGGTCTGGCCATAGCCGGTCTTCAAGGTGGATCGCGCACCCTGAAGATCGTCGTTCTCGGGCACACCTTGATACTTGGAATGGCCGCCGACCAACGAATCCGAGAGCTGCACATAATGCTCCGAATCGAGAGCAGAAGTGGACGAAACGAAAACGACCAGCTTCTGCTTTCCTGTCGATGCAAGATCAATCGCCGTCAACGTGGCCAAGACATTGGGGGAGCGGAGCTTTTCGTAAGGATAAACCCAGTGAACCTGTGGGAGAGATTGGTCGATAGAATGGATCGAGGAAAAAGTGTTCGTACCAAAGCACCATTGTGGACTACGACGTCCGCATGGTCTGCGACCTGTGCCCATCCGTCCTTCCCGAGGCCAAAGAACTCCACGCTCAGATCGCCGGCGACGACTTCGAGTCTCCCGCTCTTGACCCACTCGTCGTCCCACACCCCGCGATCGGTCGAGCCTTCCCTGAGCCGCTCCAATCCCTTCTGCGCGTCGGGAGCCCGAACAAGGCAAATGACCTTGCTGACCCTCGCGTCGCGCGAAAGGAGGTCCCTCAGCACGAATGCCCCCAGAAAACCAGTCGCCCCCGTCAAGAACACGGTCAGTAGCTTCACGCCATAGTCGTCCGGTAGCGCAGGATACGAATCCTGAAGGTGGGGCAACAGTTTATCGAGATCATCTCCGTATTCGAGAGCGACCGGACCACCTTGCGACTGTTGAGCGCCTGGTACGGCTAAGTTGGCGGATGGCGGCGCATTGGGTTGCTTGTATGAGATCCCTAAATCGGCGTTCCGAAGCGTCTCGACCGCCTCGGCGAGCCCTGCAATAGTGGGGCGATCGAAGACCAATCCCAGGGGTGCATCCACCACGAAGACCTTGCGGATTTCGAATATGAGACGCGTGGCAAGAATGGAATGCCCGCCCAGATCGAAGAAGCTCTCGTCTGATGGAATGGGGTGCGGGGGATTTGGGAGCATCGACGCCCAGATCTGGCGTATTGTCTCTTCCGTTGAGTTAGCCTGGCGTGATCCGGGGGCGCTCGTGGCAGCTTGCGCAGTATCGGGGAACGGAAGCGCCGGCTTGTCGACCTTGCCGTTGGGGTTGAGCGGCATGCGGCGGAGGGGAACGAAAACTTCACGGCAACGAAGTTAGGATTGAATCCGAGAGACTTTTAAGAATACTTACGCGAAGGAACACTGTAGCTCGGCAGCTTCTTCTTCAGATGCTCCCGAATGTCCTTGATCAGCCGGCGGTACTTCTTGATTCCCTGTACAAGCCCCTTTTCCTCCTCCCCGTCTGTAACCTCGCTCGCATAGTCTTTCAATGCCGGCCCATCGAGCGGCACGAAGTAGCTGACAAGAATCTTCTCCTCGTCCTTGTCGCGGCGTACCAACGTGACGTTCTCCCGTACGAGCGGGTGTTGGCTGAGATGCGTGTCAATCTCCCCGAGCTCGATCCTGAACCCACGAATTTTGACCTGGTCGTCAGCGCGCCCCGTGCACTCCACGATCCCGTCGGGCAGATAGCGCCCTAGGTCGCCGGAGCGGTACATCCGGTCGCGGATTCCCTTCCAATGTCGTGCCTCGGGGCCCGGGAGCCCATTCGCAAGCGGGTGCCGTATGGTGTCCTTCCGTGGTGGCGCGGTCGCGGCGAACCAGTTTTCGACGAACTTTTCCTTGGTCGCGGCGGCGTCGAGGTATCCCTCGGCGAGGCCGCCCGACCGGACGTAGATCTCGCCGACCTCACCCACCGCACAGGGCACGGTGCGGTCGTTCCTGTTGACCACGAGCAGCTGCACGTCGATCATTCCCGCGCCGGCGGGCATGATGTCTTTCTGTGTTGCGAGGAAGGTGGGGTCGGCGGAGACGGGGGGGATCGCAAAGTACGAGACAGCGCGCTGGGTCTCCGTCGTACCGTACATGTTGATAATGCGTACGTTAGTCGCGAGCGCCTGGAGGCGAAGGCAGTCGCGCTTCGTCAGGACATCGCCAACGAAGAACGCGTTCAAGAGGGACGGGATCTGGCGCGTCGCCTGAGCAGACAGGAGCTGCCCCATCGCGGGCGTCAGGTGCGTAACCGTCACTTCGCTGTCCGCCATCCATTCCGCAAGCCGCCCGGGGATTCCAATGTCGTCGGCTGTCGGGACATGCAGTTGCGCGCCAAAAAACAGAGGCGTGAACACTATGCAGATTATTACCCGGCGAATGAACGCGTGAAAGAGGTACTCACTATCGCGTTGGATTGGATCGTGTGCGATACCGCTGAGCATGGTGAACTTGGAGGCGCTGCTGAGCCCAAACCGCTCGCCCATCCATGGGAAGAAGTGGGTCAGACTGAAGTGCCGCCCCTTGACACCTTTCGGGATTCCAGTGCTCCCTGTGGTGAAGGAAAGGGTCCCGATACTGTCAGGACCCAGGGTAACGTTGGGGTCCGTAGAACCGAGGTGTGAATGCGACTTCAAAACGTCCTCATTGCTATCGTGGCGTCCGCCGAATATTTCACCGCTGGGGAGCACCTCTACTGCCGGGACTTCAACGCGGATTTTGAGATCGGTCGCAAGAAACTCTCTGACAGCGGGGTTAATGGTCCCTGCGCCCTTAAGGACGACAAGCCCCCGGGGCTGCGCGACTTCTAAATAGAGGATTTGTCGCGCCGCCGGATAGGCAGGGTCTTCGGTCCGCGTTAACGGACATTCCGCACCGAAAGAGCGGAGAACACACCGATAACGGAAAACGTAGCGCCGGCTTTGAGTACTGCCATGACCGCCACTACGAGATCGACGCTTCGGTGAGCATAAACCATGACGACTTCTTCTCGCTGAACACCACCTTTGATGAGGTGGTGCGCCAGGATGTTGGAAGCGCGTCGGATGGCGCCATATGAAAAAGTGACCTTCTCTTGGGTTTCGGAAGGGGACGCTGCAGGTATGCTCTGCACGACACAAGGGCGGTCAGGTGCCTCAAGTGCATTGCGGGAAAAAACGTCGGTGATTGCGCCTTTCCACCCACACCAATCAAGGTCCCCGACAGGATCCGGAAGATTCTCCCGTTGAGATGGGGTTAACAAAGGGACCGATCCCACTGGAGAAAGTGGAGCAGTTGCCACCTTTCGCAGCAAAACAGAGAGTTGGTCGATTATGGATGCTATTCTGGCTGGCGCGAACAGGAGGGAGTTGTATAAGATGCGCAGAGATATCTGCGGCGCCAACGAGGCTCGGGTGGAGGCCAGTGGTCGTGTGACGAAGACTGTGAGGTCGGAAGTCAAACTCGTCGAACGGATGAAATTTTCAGTTGGCTCATCCGTCTCGTCGAAGAAACGAACACGGAAAAGAGGGACCGCCATGGTTTCATCCTTGTTTTTGTTGAGCTCCTTTGTGATGACTTCGAAGGGAAGGGCATCTGCTTCGGCCTCCTTCTCGATCTGTTGAACGCGGCGAACGATGGACCAAAACGGTTCTGTGGGGTCGACCGAAAGACGTAGAAGCAGGGGATCTCGAGCAGTGGGAGATGACGATCCAATCACAATGTCGGTATCGCCTGTGTAGCGGTGTAGCAGAACCGTGAATGCTGCCAACAGTAGATGAAAGGCGGATGGTGGCTTCGTTTTCGCGTCACCATCGTCCTCGGTGTTTTCTTCCTCATCATACAAGGCAAGCTTGAGGAGAGCCAGAGATGTCTGATCAGAGAGCTCGGCTAAGTGTGCAGCCTCGACCAATTTATTGGAACCAGATGGTCTTGGATAATCTGTCGGGAGGGCGATTGAAGGCAGATTTTGGAGTTTGCCTACCACTCTTCCAAGCCGTGAGCTGCCCATCGAAGGCGTAAGTCGAGTCAGAGTCCGCTTTACGTCTTTTCGTTCGATTTCTGTGGCCGATTTTTTCGGCCGATCAGAGTTCACGATCACGTGGTCTAATTAGTGTGCGTCACGGTCCAGTCTCTTCCGCCTCGTGGCTCATTCAATGTTGAGCATCGTAAACGGCACGGTGCCAATCCCTAGAGTTACGCATACGCATTTTGCTTACTATGTCGCTCTTTGGGTTCCAGAACGCCGGCGTGTTGAACCTCGGAGTCGGTAATACAAGCCTGCTATAACAGGCATCAAGCGCGACCGCAGGGTTGCGTTGTCGCAAAAGACCCCGTTGGAAGATGAAGACGTTCCAGCACTAGAACTTCTACTAGAACCAGGAATCTTACGACCCGCTGTACCCAACATGCAAGCCGAATGCTGTGTTCCTGATGCTCAATGGCAATCTCCGAACTTAGCGGAACACAGCATGTACGGAGAGACTCTAATTGCTGGTGGCGTCTTTACACGTTGCATCTTCTGCTGCCAATCACTTCCCGACTCTTCTGGAGCCTGACACTGGCGCATCAGTGTATATCCACCACGAGGTGCAAATCCAAGAAAAGATCTGACGAGAGTACTGTATGTGGTTTCCACACTGTCCATCATCGCCTCTTGAGGGCGCCTTATAGTAGGACGGGAGAAGTCCCCGAGGTGCTCCCTCCCCAACTCCGCCCAGATGGGGTCAAAGCCGTCGCGGCGATCGGCGCGCAGTTCAAATCTGGAGTCAGCACTGGAGCTCCTGCGCAACTTCCAGACGATTTTGATCGTTGATGACTCGCGCTCCATGAAGGGCACGCTCTGGAAGCAGGTGAGTCGGACGTGTAATCCTTCCCGTTTTCAACTCGGCTGAAAAGCATATCATGTATCCAGGCCGGCAAAGCGCTCCAGGACTTGGCTGCTGTAGTATCCGAGTACGACACTGACGGGCTGGAAATCCACTTTCTCAATTCTCCCGTCTTCGCTAAAGGCGTCAAGGTGAGGGGCTTCGAGGGCGTTCGGGCGGTTTCTCAGCTTATGGAATGTCGCGTAGAGTGCGGAAGAGGTCGAGGACGTGTTCAACAAGGTCACTCCCACAAACTCAACGCCCATTGGCCGAAAGCTGCAGGCTCTCCTCGAGGCGTATCTTTCTGCGCTCAAGAGCAACCCCGCCTTGAAGCGCGTCAACTACATCATCATTACGGACGGCGCCCCCAGTGCGGTTCTTCTTGCTACCCATGGGTAGACGCTGACACGCTTGCAGCTGACCGCGCCGAAACAGAGCCGGAGCTGGTCATTGTCAGTGCTGCTAAGGAACTGGACTCGAGAAGTGCGCTCCTCACACAGGTCGGGATCCAGTTTTGTCAAATTGGATCCAACACCGCGGCCACTCGCTACCTCGAATCGCTGGACGACAACCTGAGAACGAAATACAACATCCGAGTGCGTCGACTAGAGATGCCTCGCCATACATCTCACTGAATTTCCTAGGACATCGTTGATACCACCTTCGTGCCGGTAGGCAAGCCAATGGACATGATCAAGATCCTCACCGGTGGAATAAACCGGAGAGTAGATGAACATGGATCGGAGGGACTGTGACTTGTCAGTGCGTGCGAGATAAATCCTCAAGCGTTCCTATGTAATAATCGAGACAGGTTGAATTTGCGCGATTCTGTTCAAATTGAAAGTATGCAATAAATACTCATAATGCTTGGTTGAAACCCAGCTATTCACTTCTCATCTGGTGTACGTGCTCCCCCTGGAACCTCGCCGCGTAGGTATTAGTATGTCGCTCATAATCCTGCACCCGCCGGAAGAACCGCCCGCAGCACGAGTACACGGCGTGGTGCCGCACATGCAATAGATGGAAGCGCAAATCCGCGAGCGAGTTGAGCTTCACGTTGCAGTACCCGCATACGAGCTTGCGGATCATGTCAGTCGTGAACCAGTGGCGGCTACAGATCACGTCTGGAGCGAAGACCAATTCAACACAAATATTATGTTTCGCTGAAAATGAACCGCACCGGGATCGTCCATCCAGTCCAGCGAATCTCGCCTAGCAGCCAGAATAGCAATGCCGGCATGGTGGTATGCAGGAGGCGCTGCGTTGTAGGGAGGCGCCGGGTGTGCGGGGGGATTGAGATCGGCCACCTGTTCCCGTTCGCGTTCTCGTTCCTCCAGCAGCATTTCTTCATCCCATAGGTCACACGGTGGGTTCCGTTGACAAAGCCCTTTCGTCGTCGCCAGCGCTAGAGATCCTCATGAAAGGCGAATATCTGCAGAGAACAAAGTACTAACACCCGCACTTGAAACAAAAGTGTGTCCCGCATCGACATGTCATGTGGTTGCAGCCGGAGACCAGCTCGACGAGAGACTACCCCAAATTCAACCATGCCATCTCGAGAAAACAAGGAGTATACTCACAGAGCAATTCGGGCAGCGACGCCAGTCCTTGGCCTAATGCCGTGGAGGTTGAAAAATAAGAGCGATTGTACACGTTTGACTGACCTTTGCCAGTTCAAGTAGTAAACGGTCTTCGGGGGATCTCTCGTCGGGAGGCAGAGCCTAAAAATCCGGTGAGATACGCAAAATGAACAGAAGGGCTTGCCCAACTTGGTATTGTTCACAAGAAATAGCTGCGAAACACGTGTAGAAACAAATGTGAACGGCTTGACATGACTCACCATTGTGCCAGGCGACGCGACAGGCTACGCACATAAGTAGTTGACAGGAAGGACATACGGCTTGAGGATCATCGTTGTCTTCTGGTGTCTGAACGATGGCCGAACATTTCGGGTTGGGACAGTAAAGATGCGGGATAGAGTTTAGTAGCTTTTGGTGATCCTACAGGAGCATCAACATCAGCAGAAACACAGTTAGGCAGCCTCACCCATAAGATCATTTTCTCGGGGCCTAGGATACGCGCAGCGACGTCGTCCGGGATGCCATCAATAAAAGCGGTCATTGGACACTCCGGACAGCGAATAGGAAACACTATGATGCCCGAGTTTCCGCCCTTGCCCTCGGGATCAAGCTTACTCTCGATGTAGCTGGTTAGGCATCCGACACAATATGCATGTTGCTGAGGGCAGGGAAGTCGGAGACCGAACTGTAAACGACTGGACGAGTTGGCTGAAATAGACGCAGCATAAGGTGAATATGTGGGTTGGAAGGCATCCATGCAGATTCCGCAAGTCGCGTACGAGGACGAAATGATGCCATCCATATCTTCTTGCTTTATTTTGACGTCCTCTGAGCAACCACAGTCAAAAGAAGAAGGCGGGGAGCTTGGGGAGATTGAGCCTACCTGCCATCAGGCGTAAGCGTTTATCGTGGCGATAGTTCACTTCGCCGTCGAAGGCACGACGTTTACCCTTACCTTGACTTTTACTCTGTTCGAATTCCTCCAGCTTGATGGGAGTCCAAGCGCGGCTCTTGGACTCCATTTTCCCTTTCCCCTTTTCGTTCAAATCAGAGGCCTAAAGAACAGTTGTTGTACATCAGTATCAGAACGCAACGTCTACTCACCATGATCTTATCAACTGCATCCCGCCCAAGCAAGCTAAGGATACCATATTGTAGCAGATTGTCATACATTGTCGACGAGGTTTCGCACACCTTTCAGCGTCTTTGACTTGATCAGTATCCTGCCCATCGTCGTCAACGGCCTGGAGTCGTCTCGCAAACTCTGCATCGAGCATCAATTTTCTTACGATGTCATTTCAGCTGTCCTGAATTCAAGTTACAAGAGACCGACTTCTCTGAAGCAGCGACTTTTTGCGCATATTGCAGATCCGCGATATTGGAGTTTTGAAAGCGCTGTGCGTATGCAGCATCACTGCTGACCCTTGCATCTTCTGCGTAGATTTCGAGAGCAATGTCCCTCGTCGTCTTTGACTTCTGCTGCCGTGGAGAATTTCGGAATTCGACCTTTGGCACGAGCGGACACTGCCAAAACCTGGTCGAGTTGCAAGCGTTCGGCCTCTTTAGCGGACCCCAAGAGGCGCAAATCTTCCTCGAGTAGTTGTGCGATGAGGAGTTCGCTTAGCACATCGTCTTCACAGGAGGTCATTGAAGGCGAAACAAAGGGAAATTGATTTTCCCAATGGATTTTCCCAAATTGGAAGAGGCATCGGGCCGCCGGCCCGCCGAACTTCCGAACCTGTGCCGAGCTTCCTGAAAATCTTCTCTGTCCCTCCTTATCACCACCCGAAAAGTTATTGTCGACAGAATGAACGCAGTTTACTACCATGGTGTACCGAAAGTGTTGGGCTCGGTCGCTCAACTCTCATTTATCTTTGCCAGGTTGAAAATTTTGAGGTCCTCACCTCCGCGCCGATTCCCAGCATAGCGAACGACCAGGTTCTGATAAGGGGTTAGTGTCTAGTCAATTGCGCTCTATGATTGTCAAATCGTCTGGATTTACAGTTTCTTGCTGTGGAATATGCGGGACAGATAGGTGTGTGCTGCCAAGTTATCTTTCAATTCCATTGTGCCACGGCTCCTCTGATCCTCTTCTAGCCATATTGCCAAAGGTTAGAATTCTCTATGGATTATGTATCCAATTCTCTTCGTTTCGGCTACAATAACATTTTCCAACGCGCTCAAGGGGAGTTTATCTCGAAATTCCCCGTATGCCATTTAATCGTACGTTGTTTTAAACGTCGAACTGAACTTCGATCGCAGCTTATCCCGGGACATGAAATTGTCGGGACAATCTCGCAAATTGGGAAATCTGTAACCGGATTTTCCATCGGCGACAGATGCGTTGCGGATAACGGCATACCGGTACTGGAAAAAAAAGTATTGAGTTCAACCCCACTGAACAGTTATGTAACAGTGTGAGGACTGCTTTTACTGCCGTCGGGGACAAGCTCTCCTTTGTGAGAATTTTGAAAGCTTGGGTGTGACCATGGCGGGTGGGTTCGCAGAGTATGTTGCCATGTAAGTATCAATTATTTTCGTCATTTGGTGATCAGATATCTGACGGGATTCCGCGATTAACAGAGCGAGCAATAAGGTGTACAAGATATTCAACCTCACTGACGAAGAGGCCACCTTGGTTGAACCTGCCGCATGTGCTGTGCATGGTGCAGACAAACTCAACCTCCCAGTTGGAGCAGAAGTCCTTATTTTGGGTGCCGGGCCCACAGGTACTGTCTTCACACAAAAACTTGAGATCTCTTCATTTATCTAATTTATCGGCCGCAGGTCTGATCCTGTCGCAGCTTTTAAAGCTCAACGGAGCGTCCAAGGTCGTCATCGCAGCGAACAAGGGAGTAAAGACAGAGCTCGCGCGTAGCCTTGATGCGGCAGACAAGTACGTCGAGCTCGACCGTGAAGCCCCCGACGAGCAATGGGCCCAGATAAGGAGGGATTATCCCTACGGATTCGATGCCGTTGTAAGATGATCCCCATGTCTGACTCCTGAACTAGTATTTATTTATCTTTCAAGGTGGAAGCGACTGGTTCCGAGAAAGTCGCTAACGAGAGCATCAACTACTGTACGCAGGGGCGGTACACTGATGGTATACGGCGTATACGCAAACGATGCGCTCGTGCACTGGCCCCCGTCCAAGATCTTCGGGGACGAGATCAAGGTTTTTGTTTACGATTCTTCCTTGCGCATGAAACTTAATCGTTACATGTAGATCATCGGATCCTTCGCCCAGACATTCTGTTTCCCGCGAGCCGTAGCGTATCTAGACAGCGGGAAGGTGCGAGTCAAAGGGATAGTACGTTCTCTCTTTCTTCTTCCGCACAAAGTGGGGAATTCACCGCAAACAAGGTAACGGACACGTTCTCGGTCAAAGATTTCCAGAAAGCACTAGATAAACTGGAGAGCAAGACTGCGGTAAAGATAGTCGTAAAGCCATCCCTTTAGCTTCGATATCTTGCAGGCTGCTATGTACTATTGGCTCTAAACTGTGTTGTAGAAAGGCCGAAAGGGGGGGGCAAGTGATAGGATGACAAATGCAACATCCAAAGAACTGCTCAAAAGAATGGACCACAGTCGACACGGAGAACAAGACGCATTGCAATTTCAATGTACTAAATGCGGACTGCCCAAGGTGCTACTCGTAAAGCATTGAAAGCTACAGTAATAGATAATATATGTGAGTAATGCTACACATTATAGATACAGTTGGAAGCGCCGCAAGAGACAAGACCATCGGACAACCGCGCACAACGAGAGCCGGGCTAGACGAAGCGAAGCCGAATTTGGGATGCATCGACCGGACGCTATGATGTATTCGTCCCTCCGCCAGATAGCCCGAGCCTTCATGATCCCGTCCACTTGTGGCTGTTCCCATTGACGCGCATCGCGGGTGCGGGCCACTGGATCGGCACAGGCTGTGCCCCACCCGGATTTGTATTACTGCTATACGTTGCCGGGCCAGGCGGCCGCATCCGCCCTGGCTCAAACGGCGCCGCACGGCTTGAAAGCGTCGAAGTGTTTCCGTTGCCAGCAGTCACAGCGGGCGTGGTTGTCGGTGATGAGTTTATCGACGACGAGGAGTCGGACGCCGATGTGGATTTGAGAGATGAGTGGCGCTGGGGTAGTGCCTGGGCGAGTGTCACGGGACTGCGTGGGGCGCGGGAGGAAGAAGAGCGCTGGTGTTGGGAGGAATTTGCGGGAGGCTGGTGCCGCGGGGGTGTGGTCCACTGCGAGAATGTCCCGGACGACGACGAGGAGGTCAGCCCTGGACGCTGGATGGGGACGGGCGACGGCCTGGTCAGGACGCCAGGAGTCTGCTGGCGAGCCCACTGTACGGGGGTAAACCCACCAGGCTGCTCTTGCTCGTCAGCGCCTTCCGGGTAGTCCTCGGAATATGTGTAGCCCAGGGGATCGGCCTCGACGCGCTCGATCTCGAGCTCAATCGCGCGCAGTTGTTCCTCAAGATCGGGGATGACGCCTGTCTCGAGCTTTTCCTTCTTCCCGTTGAGTCGCTCCATCTTGTTGCTCAGTCCCGTCAGCTCGCCCTTCAGGAGGTCAAGCTTCCGTCGCTCCTTCTCCTCCTCGCGCTCTCTGTCGTTTCGGACCCGGTCTGCGTCGTCTTTGATCTTCAAGTATGCATCTTCCTTCTCTGCACGCTGAATTTTTAGAGCGGGAAGCTCGGCTTCCACTTCCAAGACCATCTCCTCCATTTCCCGAGTGGATATCTGCGCGCGCTTCGCCGCCTCCTGCAACGCGAGAACTTTCTGTCGCGCTCGATGCTCGGCCGCGTTGTGCTTCTCTGATGCCCGCTTCAGGATCTCGATCTCAGATCGCAGGGCGGCGTCCGCCTTCTGCGCATCTCGTCGCGCAGCTTTGAAAGAGACGGAGACAGTCTCGCGTTCCACAGTGATCAAGGAGAGCGTATGTTGTAGTTGATTCAAACGGTCCTCCAGTGTAAGCTGGGGGTGGGGATTGGCAACGGGGGGTGTGGATGACACCGTCCGACTCGGGGACGTCGACGGGGTAGGTAAGGGAGACTCGGCAGATTCGAAATGAGTCGTCTCATCTTCCGGCAACGCGGCGGCTTGCGGGATCTCGAGATCTGGTGGAGCACAGTATTAAAATAGCGTCGCGAGGGTACAATACAAGTACTGTACCATCGGTGATGACTTGTCGACGGATACTGTTACTTTGCCCTCCCTGGACAAGCCCAAGATCGATGTCGTATTTCTTCCCAGGCATCAGGCCATATATGATTATGACTGCCTCGTCTGTCTTGTCATCGATGCGAATATAGACTCCTTTCCACGTCGCGGAATTTACATTGACAGACAGGCCTTTTGCGAGCACTTCAGAAATGACAGAGCTTTTCTTTGGATCTGTCGAGACAGAATCATCCGTATCATCATCTGCGTCGTCTTCTTCATTTTCATCTTCGGCAGCGAGACCAAGAGAGGCCAAGAAGGGCTCCGCCTCAAGGCCGAAATCGGAGAAATTGGAGGACAAAATAAAAGTGACAGAGACGGATGTAATTTCGCGGACAGAAAGCGAAAGGGGAGGCTTTCCTGGTCGTATTGTATGCCATTCAGAGAGCCCCAAGGTGTCAGTGAACGTCCCATCGGGCGACATGGCAGAAGAGGCCAAGAGAGTTGTTTGCGAATATTGTCCAGCGGCCTGTCTGAAGCCTTGACGTCTTTCTCTCTTTATTGGTCGCCTCACTACATATGTCTGAACGTCTTCGTATGGGAAATTTTCTGGCTGTATAGACCCGCACCAGAAACTGCTGCGAGTACACCGCTTCCAAGAGGGTGGTTCTGAATTCTCTGGCAGATGGGCTACACAGACTTTCAATGGGTCAATCCTACATGTATACTAATGTCCTGGATCTTGACTCCCGCCTATACGCAGATAGCTCTCGGCCTCTCCCTCAGCGCTTTTGTCCCAGCTTAGATATAACTGACGCTCAGCAGCCCCTAATTTACAGCGGAGCAGGACCCTCGCCAATTTCTCCAATTTCTTACGGTAATGTTCTTAGGGTGGCAGCTGAAGGTGTGTTCGAACGTTCATCTCGTGGTGAACTTCCTCTTGTGTCGATTTGAAAAACTATGAAGTGGAACATGCATCATACTGCAGACTATTATACAGGAGGATGTGCCCAATCACAATGTACCACCCATTCGCGTCCGCCTCAGCTCTCAGACTCCAGGTTGAGCTCTGGGTATTCAGGTATCTGCCACGCGGGCTTTTCGCTCGGCGAAAGCATGCTGGCTAGCCGGTCGATCTTGAGCGCGGTCACGATCCTCAACGAGAACAAGAGGAGCTTGATTCCCCACCCCGTCTCGATCAAGCCATCCCCACCCGGAAGCTTCTGCATCTCGACCACGCGCGGCCTGAAGGCGCGTTCGTACGCCTCGAGCGCCGCGGGGACGCCGTTGCTGGCATGCGCCTTCTTCTGCTGGCCGCAATGCCTCGCCAGCTCGCCTGCGAGGAAATAGGCCCCCACCATGGCGCACGTCGTCCCCATGCCCGTCGCGTAGGCCGGGCAGTACCCAGCGTCGCCGAGCAGCACCACCCGCCCGCCCTTGGACCAGCTGTCTAGCTTGACTTGGCCGATCTTAGTGGCGTAGAAATCGTCCGAAGCCATCATGCCCTCCACGACTCGGCGGACGAATCGTTTACCCCAGTCCTCCCCACCCTTCCCTCCCTCGTCTTCAAACAACCTCGCCACCAACTTTTTCTTCTCCTCCTCGACATCTTCTCGCGGTGCCTCTGCCGACGACGCCGCTACCGCCGACGCGTCGAACGCGGCTCGCAGCTCATCGGACTTGGGCGCGTATATGCCTAGCTGGCCCTGGGTGACAGGGCGGTCGCCAGAGCGCGTGAGGACAAAGCGGCGCCCCGGCAACAGCAGGCCACGGGCTGTCTTGTCGTCCTCCGAGGTGCGCGGGATGGTAAAGAGGGAAACGTAGGTGCCCAGGAAATGGAACGCGGCGTCGCTCACAGCCTGGCCCCACGCGAGCCGCCGCGTCCGGGAAGACTGCCCATCGGCACCGACGACGAGGTCGAACGTCGCCGAGGTACCGTCCGAGAAGGCGACCTGGACGCCTTGGCCGTATCCGGTTGCCACCCCTTCTTGGGCTTCATGCGGGATGACGGTCAAGTCGGTCGCCCACTTGTCAAACTCAACCTTCAAGCTGCTGCAGCCCCCCTCACCCGTCGTCTTCGCCTTTTCGGCCTCGGCCAGACTCCCCTGGTACAGCACCTCGACAACGTCGCCCCGCATCAGCTCGTAGTCGGTCGAGATGTTGTGCGAGCCTTTGGCCTTCCCCGGCTCGACCCCACTGGCGCCCTGGAGCTTGCCGGCGGCGTCGACAACGGCCCTGATTTTGCCGGAACCATCGACAATGGCTATGCCGTCCTCGGCGATGACCTTTTCCTTCATGGCGGCGAGCAGGCCCATCTTGCGCACCACTGCCACGCCCTGCGAGCGCAGGTCGATCTGCTGGCCCGAGGCGCGCAAGGCGGCGGCCCGCTCTACGACGGTGATGTCGTAAGTGATGCCGGTGCCGGTGCGGATGGAGGACGAGGACGAGCGCAGGAGGAAGATGGCGAGGGAGAACCCGGCGATGCCGCCGCCGTTGATTAGGATTTTCATGGACATGGTTTTGCTCGTGGTGATGAGGTGGAACGGAGGCACCCTTAATACCTAGTGTGCAGCGTCTACGTTACTCTGTGGCAGCCGCGGCATACTGTCGTGTACTTATCGTATTTACATATCCTACGTCGCCCTCCGGCAGTGGTGGCAATACGCGTACCGTCGGCAGCACAACGAGCTTGCCGAAGCACGCGGCTTCTCCCTGCAGCCTCGGAAGACTTGTTAACATTATTCGATTATGCTTACGATTTACATGCGCGACGAATGTTCGTTACTTCGTATATTCAGCGCCGCGAGAGAAAGGCGGTACCTACAGTCAATCAGGTAATTATAACCTCCAGAAACGTTCACAGATACCACACTATCCGAATAAAAATTGATTTGGATTTGCGGACCCGGGAGAGATGTACACTTATAAGGAGCCGAGAGCAAAAGCGGAGAGTTTCAAATCCACGGTTGCGAGAATTAAACAAGATGTTCCATGACCAGGATGAATGACGTACTACCGGCACTTATGGTATGGATGCCGAACTCTCTCGAACTCTCTTTCTTTTCTTCAACTAACGCGCCGCAAGTTGGTATTCTGCGAGATCAACGTCGGACTACTGCGATTATCGATGCCAGCGTGCGCGTCAGCAAGACGTCTCAACTTGGGAAGTTGTATTCTCCAACTCGACAAGCCAGGCGATCCTTTAGAAAATGTCTGGCTGCGGCTGCTTGGGCGGTCTTTCGATGAAAATCAGGGATCACTCCGCAGGTTCCCGCTTCTTTGGGGCAGTGTCAGCGCTCAAGACACGACAGCACTTTCAATTGACCAGAAAGCCAAAAGAAAAAAAAAGTGATAGAACAAACATCGTCGTACAACGCGTACATCTCGTCCCAATCTGTAACTGTGATTATTGACTCCTTTGGACTAGTAGCTTGACTCCTGAGTCAATGCGGGAGAAGATCTCGCCGTGATGTCACAGTGCCTCACAGCGCCTGTCGTCGCTATATAGCCAGCCACAAGGCGAAATAGACGCGCAAAACCTCTCCCTCGTTTCTGAACCTGCGAGTCTATTACCATGCCTAACCTCTCAGGTGAACACATCTCCATCTCTGACGGACTCAACGGGCAAGATGATCATATTGAGACGCTCCTGTCTCTGTGGGAACAGCTGCAGCTCTGCTCCTTGGAAGTCGCAGCCCAGCCTGAATGTGACCTGTTTTCATTCGCTCAATTTGCCTTCTTCCTCGGAGTCATCACGGTAGAAAACTCATCGACAAAACTCACCCCCACCCACGTTGAAGTACCGCCTATTGACGCTCCGCCGACTGTTACTCCTTTCCCAGTACACGGCTCCTAGCGAGCGACGAGACTCGGAGGACGTAGCACGTCGGTTGAGCTCAGCTGAAGAACGTCATGCCGACGTTTCCAACGCAGACGCTTTCCTACGCAGAATTGGATGGTATCATGGGCCAAAATGTACGTGCCTCACTAAACGTTTTTTTCGTGCTAACTTTTACTCAGAGAATAACATCGCCTTCCGTTTTACCAGGCCCATATATCTCATCTGGAACTCCAATCAAGGTCGAAAAGTCTGACGACACCCTTCAATCTCCTAATGCATTCAAGTCGAAGAACGGTCCCGAGGAACAAGATGTGAGTCCTGCTCCCAACACCCAACACCCAACACTGGCGTTCTTACCGATAATGTCACAGAATTCCGAGTGGCCTGCTTCCTGGGCCGGCGACGAGTCTGAGACTTCGAAACGGACCGCCCCGAGTCTAACAGGCGCCGGTGGGTCCACGAGCCGGTATACATCTTCACCTCTCTCGGACGGCAGTAATAGGAACGCCGCCGCCTTGACATCTACAGTCCCATTTTCCTTTGCCTCTTCCAGTCTTCGGGACACTCAGCAGAAATTATCTTCTAGCATTCACACCCGCCGCGCGGTACTCAAGCTGTTCACGACCCCTACCTCTCTTTCAGCATTTGGGACACTCCCCCGCAATCACCTCCTACCTCTCGCCTCGGAACCCGCCACGCCCTAAACTACCGAAACTACCTTCTAGCTTTTGGGACCCTAAACCCGCCCGCCACGAAGACCTCTTCAAAGCCGTTCAAATCGGCGCCAGCAGAAAAGCAATCGGGGTGATCTACCTCGCTGCCTCGCCGCTTGCGCACGTTCCGCCGAACCAGGTCGGTGAGCTGAGTCTTGGCATCCTTTTGGACCCAGCGCATCGTGGAAAGGGATACGCGCGCGAGGCGATCCAGCTCGTCGTCAAACACGCGTTCGAGGTCAAGCACTGCCATCGCATCCAGGCGTCGCTCCTCAACTTGCACTGGTCGTCGAAGGACCGCATGGTGTCCCTACTCACCCAACTGTGAGTCTTGCTCTACATCTCGCCATACCAAACTAACTGCCGCTGCAGGCGATTCGGCCACGAGGGCACCAAAAGACGTGCATTCTTTAACCCCCTGATCGCGGAATGGCAAGACGTGACGACACTCGCCATTCTCGACACCGACTGGGCGATGCGCTCCTTCTTCAAGCCCGCGCCCAAATCCCTTTGGGACGAGCTTTTCTTGCGCCATGAGCGCGAGCGCGACGAGCTCTTGCGCTGGGAAGCAGATCAGAAGTCGAATGAAGCGCTCGAGCAGCATGGAGACTCTGCGTGCCGTAAACGCCTCCGCCGACACGGATGCAAACGACTCGGACGCCCCCTCGGCTGCGTCGTCGTCAAAGTCGTCGAAATCGAAATCGAAAGTCGAAATCGGCGGTGGATAAGGGCAAAAAGCGGATGACCTCTGACCGCTCTGATCCTATGACGGATTCAGTTCTGATGCAGACAGCGACTTTAGCGCTGTGCGGGTCGTGCGGCGGCACGTTGACCACAGCGACAGCGAACTTAGCAGGATGTCAAGCCCCACACCGAGTGACGCCTCCGTCGAGAGCGTTCCGCGGTCGGAGACGACTGCCGGCTCTGGGGACTGGGATATGCTGGAATCATCTTCATCCGGAAGTTCGAGCTTTTGGGACGACAACGAGTAAGAGCAAGTAGGGTAAAAAGGCAGAACAGTCTAAAACGGTGTATTTGGTAGGTAGGTAGGTATGTATATTCCGGCGCGGTCACGTCAAGAAACACCCGGTGCCCGTACCGCACACATGTATTTGGTGTATCAGTGTCTTGTGTATGTATGTAATTAGTGCCAGCGAAATTTCAGCAGGTCGAAAACCCTACATCCTTCCAGCGCCGTGTGAATCGTCTTCTCCACTGCATCCCGGTCTACTTTGTCATACATCTTTCCATACATGTCCAACAATAAGGTGTTGAGGGACGAAAACGGATTGGGATCGGAGCGTTGGAAAACCTGTTTCAGGCTGGTCCAGTCGAGGAGGTTGATATCCGACACGTTGGTGACCCAGATGCTAAGGTGCAGTTTTTCGACGGAGGGCGAGGCGACGGACCCCAGAACTTCGGGTACCCATCCTACATAGACTCTGTTTCTCAGGGGGTCGACACCGCTCAGGCCGAGCTCGTTGAGCTGTAGGTGGCTGATGTGTATGCTCCGGAGTGCGCGGCTCTTCGATAAGTCGACTTTGAAGTCGCGTAGACTTTCTGTTACTCCTTTGAGACGCACAATTATCGTACTTGGATCAGATAAACGTACCTAAATATAGTCGGTAAAAGCCAAGTTCCATATGTTCAAGACACGGCGCGAAATCCGGTGAAAACCTCTGGTTGGAGGGTATTATTTCGGATAGCTTGAGATGAATTGTTGAAAGACGGGGAAATTTTGGGGAGCATAGGCGGAGCCATTCAAGAATGTCCTGGCACCCGTAATCAATTTCTAGCGTTTTGAGTTCCGGGAACGTCGAGTCCAGACTTGTAGCATCAGGCGGCAAACCGCCATCCCATTGAACCCGGACAAAACACAGGCGTTGCAAGGCGGGGAACGACGATAAGACATCGAGTCATGTCGGCGAACGTTCCGAAATGTATGTTAGAAAGGACTAGTTCCGTGAGGCTGCCGAACTTGGATGCAAATAAAATTCCGGGAAACGTCGTCGATGTCCTTCCAGGTCATGGCTCTGAGGTAGAGCGATCTCGAGGCCTGGAGGACCGACGCGCAGGGCGTTATTCTATCCATCAGCGACAGTCAAGTCGCGCTGCTGGGATATTGACCCCACGCAGACTCTTCGAACAGCCGGCGCGAGTGTAGAAAGTGGATCGGATAGAAGTCGAACCAGGCGATCCGGTCTTTGAATGTGGTGCTGCACCAAAGTGAGCTATCCGCATATTCCAGAGATGATAGCGCGAGGTGGGAACCCATAGCTCTGCAAACCTGACTACACTTGATTAAAGTTAACACATCGTCGAAGAGAAAATCCAGGATGATCTAAACAGCTTCAGTTCAAGGTCCCCGGGAAGCAGCAAGGACGTACGTCGACGAGCTCTGGCGGAAATGCCTTCATAGTGGGAATAAACCCTGTCAATGAGCAGTAACGTTAGAGCAATGTTTGGGTTTTATACGGTGGAGGTTACAAAATACAACATTTGTATAGGATACCTGGTTCGGCGGCGTATCCACGGTGTTCGAGGCACGGTTGGGCGCGGCATGCGAGTAGGCGATCGAAATCAGACCCCGATCAAAACGCGCCCCACCGCTCAATTCCAGTCCCAAAGGAAGAACGACTGAGCGACGTCGATGTCCGAATACATGCAAGCAAAAGGCATCCTAGGAAAGGAAGAAACCGATGAGCCCTAGATCAGGCAAAAGCGGGTGGAGACAGGGATTTGCGGATTTGCCGCGCTTCGAATTCAGGGCGTTTGTTATAGTATTGTTCTCCCAGCATTATCCCAGCCCCACCATGTCGCGACCCTGAAAACAGGGCCGGGCCAGACGGGGTCCAAAAAGCTCTCGCAGCATTAATTCAACCATGCCATGCCGCCGCACTGTGTCTCGTTGAACGAGGTACGATACTAAGACCGAGTAGAGCAAAGTATCCACATGGACGCCTCCTGGGGGCAGCGCGCCGCATCGCTGAGTTGTTATGGTCGGAACCAGTCTCCTTGCTTTCTGAGTGAGCTAGGATGTAGGGTTCATGTCAAAAGACGAATACAGCAGAGCACGGCAATCTTTGAGTGGCGTAACCAAGGCTTAACTGGCGTTGTACGTAACTTTTTGATTTCGGAAACCGGACCGTTTTCCCGACCAATATTGGACGGCAGTTGCCGACTGCAAGTTGAAAAAGTGAACTTTGTTGATTGGGTGTACAGTACATACTACATAGCGTATTATGTCAAGAGGGACCAGATATTAATTTAGGCGGGGACTTTCATTATTGGCCTCAGGCATTTGAACGGTAGAGGTCATAAGAGACTGTTTGGCCCCCCTTGTTCAATAATCTTCCGTTGCGCACATTTCCACGCCGCTCATATCACCGAACTCCCACACCTTCAGAAATCTCAGCCCTGATTTCACCCCGAGCTCCACGTACTCGCTCAGAGAGCGTTCCTGGCTATTAACGAGGACCATCAAGCTGACGTCGAGGTAGTACTGGCGTATCCGTCCCTCCCCAAAGTTGTGCAGCAGCGGCGCAGGAGCTTTCTTTAGTTGCATGTCTGCAGGTTGATCACTGCTGCTGGCAGTCTGCAAGATATATTCGTCTTCGATTTCGGAGTTACTGAAGAGCAAGTATATAAAATGAAGATAGCTCACGGATCAGAACGCGACTGCCAGGTTTCATGGATTTGCGGATGCCTTTGAGAATAGTGAGGCATTGCGGAGAGGGGAACGCGTGCAGTATGTTTTTCAGCTAATAAGGTTACAATAAGAATCAGCCAGATAGCGAAATCACCGAGTCAACTTACATAGTAAACGTCGCATCCAGCAATGGGCGGCTCGGTGAAGAAGTCGATTTTCTTGAATTCGATACGATGTTCCTCGATCGCCTCCGGGCATTCCGCGGGCCAGATGATGTTCTCTGCTTGTACCATTCGATCCGGAAGATCCTGCAGCTTTAATTGGAGCCCGGGATGTGCACGAGCGAGCTGGATGGCCATAGCACCGACCCCTCCACCAAGATCGCATACGGTTGCGCCGGGACCCAGCTCTTCCCATGGATATGCTGTTACAACAATATGAATAGTCGAACAGAGGAAGAGACACCGAACGCACCGTTTACGACTGCCGCCGCCTCGACAGCAGTTCCCCACCCAATCATACCGATCCCAAACTGCTCTCCGTGGGCGTGCATATCTGGATTCTGCCCATGTGGCTACATAAAATCATCTGGAGCATCATGTGGCGGTTCAAACGCACTTGAGCCCAAAAATCGAACATCGCCATAGGCTGGCCCGTAAACATATTCCAAGGAGAGTGCACTGGGTCGAAAGAGGCCCCCCAAAGCGGATCCGCTAACGTTTCAGCTAGCTTCGTGGCTCCTGCTGTCGTGTCTCCGGTCCTGTTAAACCGTGAGTTTATTGCTGCGGCCCAGAAATAAACCGTAACATACATGTGCAAGCCGAGACTGTGAAGAGGATTCGAAGCGAGCAGTTGCACGCTAAGACGGTTGTTCGCAAAGACATCTTTTTCGACTAACACAGATTTATAGTTCGGATTTGGATTAGCATTAGGGATTCAAATACCTTCGCGGAAACAGTGCTTCGTGGACAGCAAGCGCAATATCCTAGCAAGCTTCGAAGGTTCTGCTCCGCATCGTCGACCGATATCGACAACGTGCATTCCCTGAGGCCGCTCTTGAAGAATGTCGGGGATCTTGAATGTCAGAGCGGCACGTAGACAGCTTGGGTCGAGGGCCTGGGCGAGAATTGTATCAGCATGGACTAACTCTTCGAGCAAACGAGTACATACAGTCAAAAAGAATTGCTAGATACAAAATCAGTTTTTGCTAGACAGACAAACGTCGCTCTTACATTGAGGACCGTGTGATTTGGACGGGCAAGCGTTGCGCAAAGCTGAGCGCAAGCACCTTCAAGAACCTGAACAGCTTCCTTCATTTCTGGCGCAGATAACTGCTCATCAAGTGGATGCGGTTTAGTCTCATCGAGGCGAGGGACATAACCATGTCCCTTCGTATACCCTGCTTCGAGAGTTCTGGCAGCCTCATTGATGAGAGTCAAAAGTGAAGATATTTGGTCGAGGGCTGGAGCCATGGAGGAGGATGGAGCTTTGAGACGGTTAAGCTACCCATATTTATAGGCAGCCGTTGACTTGCACACTAGACTGCAAGGGTTTCCATTGCGTCTCCTACTGCACGACCAGAGCTTGCGCGTTGAAGTCAGATTGATACGCTCGATGAGAGCCGGATTACCGAGGCTGACTCTGATGTCGCGCACGAATCGCACGTCCGGTCAACCAGTCGCTAATCTGCGTTGGCACTAGCTTCTATCCACACTGACCCCATTATAATACACGTTACCGTTCGCCCTTGGATTTCGGAGTCTTTCCCTGGCCTGTACGACAACTTGGGGGCCAGCTGGGGGTTGAGGTGCATTCCAAATGTTGCTAAGCTGGATATGGAGTAAAATCTACATTTTCAGGAATCAACTGGCGCCCACTTATGCCGTATGCGATTCTGTGCCCTTCTTTTCTGAGAGTTCTGAAATGAAACTTTGAAGAACGTGAGATTTGGTCAGCCTACTCCCTTCCCGGAGCAAGGCTGGATCATTTTTCAGCAGCAAAAATGGAGGAAGCCGTCCCGGGCTAACCGCAGATGGGAAAGCACCGGCGCTGTGTGAAATGCTTGTGCTAACTGCAAATAATGAGGTTCGAAATGAAGCCTGAGACACGATAAGCAGGGAATACGTTTGAGAATGTGGTGCTGGTCAAAAAGCTGGTCAAAACCTAGGCACTGCCACCGTGACATACACTCACAATGCACCTGACGTGACGATTCGCGTGTTGTGCACAGACCGTCAACATGCCAGTGGTTGCCGCGCTTTACTGTACCTCCAATCTCAAGATCTCGCTTTTTTTTTGGTATGTCCCATGCAAAGTTGGAATTTGATGATCCCTGAAGATAGCTTGCCTAGCCAAGTGTCCTACTGGAGGGTAAGTATAACTGATGAGTTCGCCAACCTCTTTGCGATGGGTCGGCTTGTTCACACCCGCTGGCAGATAACTTAGGCTACACAGAATGTCAACGTGGAGCATGCCGCATGATAAGCCAAGTCTCCTGGCTGGGTTGACCGTTCTACGGCCGCCAACGGCGGAAGGCGTACTGCTATCAGCTTGGAGTCCAAATGGGACCTACTCTACGCTCAGCCGCAAATTAGGTTTCTTAGAAGAGCAATATTCTCATGAACATTCCATGATCATGGCTTGAGGTGAATCAAAAGTTCGCGGCCTGAGAGCTGAGCCTGGTGAGTCATTGACCAGCTGTATTTAGGTCTCACATATATATATCTGCACGTCTTCTTCCCCCGTCACCTCCACATCTTTCCCTCCAGAGTGCTCGAGGCGTTCATCGGGCCCTTGAACTTGATATCCCTCGACCATGGCTACTGGATTGTGACTCGCCTTTTTAACTCATGGTTATTTTTTCACATTGATCATTTTCAGCGGAGGAGGATTCGGTCCCAGCTCCGGGTAAGCTCAGAACCCTTCTTCCGCCTTGGTTATTTTAATCATTTTTCAGCGGAGGAGAGACATCTCTCCCACCATGTAGTAATTCATAACCCCCGAGCCCCTTTGCATTTCATTGATAGATTTCCACAGAGGATTCGGAGGGTCCGACTCCCCAACAGGCCTGGCTAGTGCGCACATATACACCATCAGCTCCTGCAGGTGCTAACACAACATTAGGTCCACCCGATTCCGTGACCGGGAGCACCTTAAGTCCAGGTATTTCCTTGTCGAGGGGAGAGATTGTCGGGATTGCGGTATGTATGCATCCCTCTATTCGGTGGGTCCAGACCTTTACGACGCCACGATTAGATCGGTGGTTCAGTGTATTGGGCGATATATTTATTTCGTCGTGTGCGAAGAAAGCAGCGGCCAGGATGCGCACTGAGCCGCCCCCGCCCTCGCTTCCGGTGCCCAAGAGCATGAGCAGTGCGTATCACAAAACACCACAAACTTAAGGAATTCTTATGCCCGCCTTACGCAGCGACCATGATGCACACTGAGCCGCCCCCGCCCCCGCCCTCGCTTCCGGCGCCTCAGAGCCTGAGCAGTGCGTATCACAAGACATCACAAGCTTAAGGAACCTTATGCCCGCCTTATGCAACGACCATGATGCGCACTGAGCCGTCCCCGCCCCCGCTTCCGGCGCCTCAGAGCCTGAGCAGTGCGTATCACAAAACATCACAAGCCTAAGGAATCCCGATGCCTGCCTGATGCAGACGTAGCCAGCATCCACGGTCTTATTACCCCAGCACCAGTCCCGGTACACCATTCAAACTCCACTTTCGTGGTCCACGCCGCCGATGCCATATTCCCCGGTAACGTTCGCGCCCCCCGCTCCAAACGTGCATCACAACGCCTCGTATAACTAACCCATGTACCCAAACGCCTCGTACACTGGCAGCCCCACGCCTTCGTCACTCTCCGATGAAAAGGATTACGCGGAGACTCAGTATTATGGCGTGGCAAGTACGCGTTGAGCTGGGAACCGCCGAAACCTGCTCAAAGCTCCTCCACCCCGCCAAGCTTGGCTTTCCAACCTCAAAGTCCTGCGGGGCCGGTCGCCCATGTTAACACGTTGCCGCCCAGTTAGTACCGGCCTGTTTATTCTTTATCTACCATTATGGCGCAGGAGGCATCCGTCGAGTGTACTATACTGCAGGGTTTGTTGTGGCCATTTTGTATGTATACACACGATCATATGCATGAATGGTACAAGTAGTTCGTTTGAGTTCATCAATTTTCATTGGCCTCTTGTACACATGTACACATCTTCATCTACGAATCCCCTATCTCAAAGGCGAAACTCGACCGCTCCCAACTCGCCAAACTCCCACAGCTTGGTGAACCGCAGCCCCGCCGCCTCACCGAGGCCCGCGAGCTCCTGCAGCGTGCGCTCCTTGCTGTTGTAGCACAGCAGCATCGTCAGGTCGAGGTTGTACTGGCGGACCTTGCCCACGCCGTAGTTCGGCAGCAGCGGCTCCGGCGCCTGCGTGAAGTTAGAGTCGGCTGTGGCGGTGCGCGTGCCGCTCTGCAGAATGTATTCGTCTGGAAACACGAATTAGACGCGGGTACATATGCGAGGAGTAGGGCGGTACGTACGGATGAGGACGCTGCTGTCGGGCTTCATGGCTTTCTTGACGCCCTTGAGGATCGTGATGCACTCAGCGTCGGGCCAGTCGTGCAAGATGTTTTTCAGCTATAGGATGTCAATAAACTCTTCGACTGAAGCAGGATAAATACGGAACACACATAGTACACGTCGCATCCAGCGATCGGCGATTCCGTCAAGAAATTTATCGCCTTGAATTCGATGCGATCTTCCTCGAGCGCTGCGGGGCACTGCTGCGGCCAGATGATCTCCTTCGCCTGCACCATACGGTCGGGCATGTCCTGCAGCTTGAGCTGCAAATGCGGGTGCGCCTTGGCGAGCTGGATCGTCATCGTTCCTACACCGCCGCCCAAATCACACACGGACGCGCCCTTGCTGAGGTCCTGCCACGGGTACGCTGCGCGACAACGGGCAAGTCAATCTCGGCACGGCTTTTAGACGGCGCAGGACGCACCAGTGACCATGGCAGACGCTTCGACGGTGTTTCCCCACCCGAGCATCGCTACTCCAAAGCGCTCGCCCCCTGCGCGTGCTTCGGGCGTTTGCTGCAGCGAACCGGTCAATCACGCTCAGTGCTTTCAGTTAAACGCAGAGGCTTACTGAGCCCCAGTACGCGAACAAGCTCTCCGGATGCTTGGTGAATCTGTTCCATGCAGAGTGCTCGGGAGCGTAAGATGGGCCCCATGTCGGGTCACCCAGAGTCTCGACGAGCTTCGTGGCGGCCTGGTCGTTTTCCTCCGTGCTAGGAGATAATGAGCATTCAAGGAAGCAAAGACAGTACGAATCTGGCGCACAAATGGAAGCCGAGACTGCTGATCGGGTTGGTGGACAGGAGCTGGATACTGATGCGATTATTCGCGAACACGTCTTTCTCGACTTCACGGAAACAATGTCCGGTAGCCAGCAACCGCAGGATCCTCGCGAGCTTCTCCTGCTCAATGCCCGTCCGTTTGCTAATTTCCGTGACGTGCATTCCAGCCGGCTTTTCTTGTAGAATGTCGGGGATCTTGAATGAGATCGCAACATGGAGGCAGCTCGGCTCGAAAACCTGTAAAGGAAAGCGCTAAGTGACAAGAGATGAAACTCGGGAGGACCAAGCGGACGTACACTCATTATTTTCTAGATAGGAGAACAAAAGTAAGTTGACATCGACTCGGAGCTGATGAAAGAATGGTCGTACGTTGACGGCAGTGTGGTTCGGGCGCGCGAGAGTGGCAGACAGCTGCGCGCAGGCCCCCTCGAGGATCTGTACAGCCTGGATCATCTCGAAGGACGATATCTGCTTATCGAATGAATGGGGCTCGGTGCTGTTTAAGTCCGGGACGCCCTCTGGAGACTTGTTGTACTCGGTCTCGAGGGTCTTTGCCGCATTGGTGATGAGCGCAACGAGCGCAGAGACAGGGCTGCTGGTAGATGGAGGCATTGGGGATGAAGGTATTGATGGCCATTTCTGCTTTTGAGTGGGTCGGGGTGCGAAGTGGATGGGTCTGATCAGGTCTGATCACTGTGATGTTTGAGAGCGGTCTACCGCGCTGACACATCCAGGAGCCACGCATGTCCGTACCCAGGGCTAACCCATTCAGAGTACCGATACCCATCGAAGAGGCCCACATTGTATCCCGATCTTGAACAGCATTGATGTGGATTCACGGCAATTGACAGTCGGATGCTGAAGTTTCAGGCGTAAGTTATGGTGAGTAGGGCCGAATCCATCGAGACCAGGAATTTAGTAGAGCCCGCAAAAGTGTGTGGTTCAAGTTGTGGTTCATTGAAAGTTTTGAGTTGCACTTGACAAGACCAACGTTGATGGCGCATCAATTCTCAAGGCAATTCTCCCACGTCCTGTATGTACGTTTTCTTCGAGTTAATGAAGAAAAGGCGATCGACTCGGACAACTCCGCCGGTGCTGTTTCTCTGACCGCCTCGTCCGACATCACCCACGTTAGGCAGAATTGACGACGGAGTCATAGCCGCGAGCGCGAGGCGAGTACAGATCACTGTGCACGAACGGGCTCAACGACCTCTCCGTTTGAGCTTGCCGTGTTGCGGCTATGGGGACTCGACTCTAGGAACTCAGAAATCATAGATGAGAGACCATATTCGCAATAGAATGGCTTGGCGTGTGATACATGGCAGTAAGTCGTATGCATAAAACCCCAGCGCGGGCAAAATGACGAAAGACGGCGACGGCCCGGTCGTCGCAGCCTCCGAAGCGGCAAGGTGGAAGCGGGGCAATCACTGTCTCGAGGAGTCAGCGCTGATGATGGCCGCCACGAAAGGCGAATATCGGGACGCACGAAAGTAAGGGCCGCGCCCTTCGTCTTCTTCTCACCACCGAGCTCGAAGCTGTAGAAGGGGGAAATGGTCAACGAGAGATGGGATTCGCGCACGTGGAAACTCACTGCTTGCAGCGCTTCAGCGACATCTGCATTTTGTACTTGCAGACGGTACATTCTAGCCGGAGGACGACCTTCTTTGTGGTCTTCGCCTACAAATAGAAAGAAATTGGTGAGAAGTCACGATTCGGAACCTGATACTGGGACGCACCTTTTTGTGGAACACGGGCTTGGTCTGTCCACCGTAACCCGACTGCTTGCGGTCGTACCGCCGCTTTCCCTGCGCGAATAACGAGGCTTTACCCGTCTTGTATTGGGTCACCTTATGAGGTCTACATTCGAGGGTCAACAGGAGAAAGGGGCGAGGAGCAACATTAAGATACATACGTGTGTTTTTTGCAGGGCTTGCCCTTGCAGTCTAGCCGCGAGTAAATTTTTGTGACATTCTCTACAGGGCAAACTTACACGTTCGGCGGGTCCTGAGATTCAGCAGTTAGCATGCAATACCATACTATCAGGGGATCGTCGACGTACTTCGGGATGTTGACCATCTTGAAGGCGGCGACGGCGAGAGGTGGAGGAAGAGGATGATGCACGTGATGCTGCACAGTTTCGGAGCTCGGCCGATTCCAAGCCGAGGCTGACGTAAGATTCAACCAAGTTCAATTTGGTTCAACTCATTGAGGTTCGTCAAAGAAAGGACACGGAAACGTGAAAAAGTAAGGGCTACATCGTCTAGTATGTAGCAATGACATGGATTAGGCCTCTTCGAGGCGGAGGCTGAACCTTGGACGAATAAATTATTTGAAGCAAAATTAGCTCAGATAGACGGACAACAAAGATGCTTAGATCGAGATATGATGTGCACGACACAATTTATCAAACATGGGGGTCCTAATTTTTTGTCTCTAAAATCTGGGATAATTCCATGTAATAACTCCCCTTGTTAAAAACAACCCTGGTTGTTGATCCATTATTCTATCCAACAATCCCGCCTATTGATGAAGTTTGTCAGAGTGAATGGGCTGGAGGACATGCCGCCATTCCGATGGTAGCCTTATAAGCCCGTCCAGAGGACCATTGATGGGGTAGCTCTCAGATCGCAGCTTGAACTTTTATCTATTGAACTTTGACCATCTTTCAAATGCACCTGCTATTTTTTTGGTGACAACTTCTTCCAGCATTCTGGGCACCGACCTTGCTGGGCACCTTGCCTGGCGCCTTGCCAATTTCCGACAGCCAAATGACTCATGGACAGATTCAGATGTAATTTCTACCTTGACCTTGACTGCTTCAATACCAATTGAATATTATGATATAGCATTCGGCCCTCTATCATCCCCTACAATAAGGGAGAGGTGCTGACGGTCTCCGACCAGTATTGGCACGCATCCGGCAAGCTCGGCATGCCTTGATCTGTGTTTGAGTATCTGATTAGAATCCTTGAGGTTGAATCTGGACTGGACGCAGGGATAAGACTCAGCATAATAGATTGCTCCCCCTTTCGAGTTGTATATCCGACCTCTAGAAATGCTCTACACTACCGCCTTTGTATGTAAGCAGCACCAATTCTGTCACGGAGTTAATATCAGGGGCTGTTGGATAGAATAATAACTCGGGCTGTTGAGTAGAATTATCCAAAAATCTGTAAATCCGAGGATCCTTTTCCTATTTGAATCTAATTATCTATAGAACATTATTGATTCCGGCAGAGTAACTTTCGGCCGACGGATTCCGAGTCCGAACGGACCCGAACATAAAGCAGATATGACTAACCATAAAATCCAATCTGAACCTCTTTGCTCACAAGAGAGGAAACAGAGTAGACAGTAAGGATTTTTGGTGAACAGGGAGGTGCAAAAAACCTATTCTGACACTGTCAATTTCAATTCTATTTTCTTTGCTTTCTCTATCTGTTTTTGTGCAATGACTAATTTGTCATGACTAAAATGTGTTTGTACTTATTGTCAAAAAGTGACCCCAATCAGGACCCCGGCTTATGCCGATAGAGGTCCGATCTGAATTTGGTCCAAAATGGCCAGTTCCGTCCGCCTAGAAAAAAAGTTTCCCACGCTTTCTGACCCCGGATTCATGCGTTTCTCGCAAATTCGCTTCGAAAAGGTCAAAATTGCCCAAAATTTCGCACCACTTTGTGTCCGCATAACTGGATCGGACCTCTATCAGTATTAGCCGGGGTCCTCCCCAATCGATGTGCTCCCACATGTAAGTAGCTAAACCTAATGGTTCAGCCAATAATTTGTTACAGTTCTGTTGTGACGACATGAGTGCCTTCCTTCTCTCCTTCAAATTTGTCGCTACTGCCATCATCACTAATAGATTCGTGCCTCCGGCGGGTGTCCACTCCGATAGCAGTGACGTCCCATGGAAGGTCCTCGTCATAAAACCCTTCTTTATTGGCGAGGTACTCGTATGGCTCGATTAAATTGGTCCGCGATGCGGGCGTAATAGGCACGGGGAAGAGGAGGCTGAGGATGATGTACACAGCAGCGGACATCGCGACTGAAAGGATCCATCCAAGACTGAAGAGGTCAAGTTTTTTCTGTTCTGGTGAGTGAAGGCGTACCTATACAGATTGATCGCTACGGGGCCCACAGCGCCTGGGTCGTAGCCAGCGGCGATGCCAGAGATGGTTAACCCGGTGCCCGCCGACCAGGCCTGCATGCTTTTCATCAGATGGGCTCATTCATTTTGAGGTTTAAAGTATTTACAATTATTGCACGCCAGTTGAATCCACCAGCGAACCAATAGAGTGAGCCCGGCGCTGCATCAAAGAGAGACGGCCTAGTTACGGTCAGCCTTGCTTTTCATCCAAATTTATGAGCGTACACATGGATGCTTATTGTGAATCAGCGTATGTACGACGGAGCAACGAAGATCTCACTTTCCCCGCCGAACAAAGTAATAATCCGCCCACAGCGGACCCAAGATGGCGCCCATGAGAACAGTATACGAGCCCAGGAACGTGATGAATTTCGCTGCGCTGGTGAGGAACTTCCACGGCACGATCGCGAACCCGCAGATCCAGACGACAACCTGTCCGCGAACGATAGTCAGGTACTTCGGGAACAGGCCAGTCATATCTGCGCCGAACGGAATCTAAAGCAAGGATTGTTAGCGAACGTTACAGGTGATATGCGCTAGACGAACAGAGTTGGCGGAAAGGTTCGTTCCGATGGTGCCGAGACACATTGACATGGCCACGAAAAAGCACCCGGTGCGAGCCGTGGCGTTCCAGTTGGTGTCCAAGACTGCGTTTAGCTGATCCCTGGTCACCGTCTGTCAACCCACGGCAAGTTGAACTGGGATAGAATTCTTACCACATGTTCCAATACGCCTGGCCGTAGAGGACACGAATAGCACATGCGGTGGAGATGGAGAAGAAAAAATACAAGGTCTGGTTGATAGTATAAAAAAAGGTGGTTCAGCCGTTTGAAATCGATGCAAACCTTAATGACGAGCATAGATATCCCTTGCGGCCACCCAGCATCGTTAGGTTTCCTCGCATAACGCTGCAGTGAAACGTCTGTTGAATAACAAGCCGACTACGATGTACAACTGAGTCGTACCGCAATATCGGGCTGGTTCAATATCATGGGGCTAATCGTTCCCATCACGCTGTTGATGCCATTGAGGATAGCTGGCAGTTGCATAAATGATAGTATGTTCACGCAGAAGATATAGGTACATACCCCACCCTAACGAGGCACCGTGTGCTGGTGCGACGGTGAGGTTGGTGTTAAAAGTGTTCCAATCAGCGCCTAGATTTCTCGTTTTTACATTTGGGAATATGTTGATTAGAGGTGTACATACCAGCACGGGTGACTGCCCAGATGAAGAAACCGATCACAGCTGGGGGGATAATGACTCCCTTCAGAGGCCACAGCCAATAGATGCGCGACGGGTGGATCAAGATGAGCGGGCCCTGGAGGAGCCAAACCAGAAAGAAAGCGACGAGGCCCTGAGTGTCGATATCTGCACTCGCAGGAAGATGGTTCGGGATATCGGTCCACTTGTGCCCGAATCTAAATCCATGATCGATTCCTTGCCATAATAGTTATGAAATAGATATGGACACGCACACGCAGCGGAGGGCAACAGCGAGCAGAGTGCTCGCAAAGTAAGTCTGTACACCGAACCAAACAATTGCGACGGCTCCGCGCAGGGTAACAAAGATCTTGGATCCCCACATCCCGAAGCTGGATCTCAACAAGGTTGGATATCCAATATGGAGCTTTGCACCCGGTCGAGCTGTAAGCACCATCGCCAATGCACAGAGCACGGCGCCAATGCAGACCGAGACCATGGATTGGCGGAAAGTCAGGCCCACGGCGATGAGGGACGAGCCAATCGACCTGCATATATCTGAGTTACTGTAGAAAACCTCGAGGGAAACACTACCATTCTGCCTGGTTGAAAGAGGAAGCCCACCCTGACGCACGCTATGATAAATGTAAACTGTCAAACCCGATAAGAACACTCACAGAAGAATACATAGGTGTGCATCCTCCATTTGCGCTACACACGAGTATTCAATATTTTCGGACAAGTTCGCAATGTTCACTGACCAACTCAATTCCAGCGGGAACTAGGTCGTTATTATACCACTGAGAAGTACCTATGTCTTTAACGCTAGCAAGGCTGAGTATTCATATTTCGCGACTGAGGAGCTATCCGAACCTCTTGGAAATAGAGACCTCGTTGGTTTGGTCATTGAAATCCCTACTACGGCGTCGAGCAAATTTCTTCAGAGTTTCCATGTTGGTGACGGGGAGGAAGTTTGACGAAGGAACGGAAATCCTTGACCTGATTCTTACATACCGTACCGCAAAGGGGCAAATCTGGAAAGATAAAGGGAGGAAGATAATTATGGATTCATGCACCCATGACCGTAGCACGGTGGGAAGGTTATTGTATATGAAGAAATTAGAAGGGAAGTTCCCGTTAGAATCGTCTTTCTGAGAACTTCTCCCCAAGTTCTCGAGAGGCGAAGATAACGGGTGGCGGGTCTCCGAATCATAGCCATCCTGATTGCAGAGTGGCTTCAGTTAGTGTGGCACCCGTTTTCGGGCGCTGTAATGGTCAGATTATGAAAGAGCTCGGTCAGAATCGCGAAAGACCGTCGTATTGCAGGAGTCGCAATGCCGAACGGGGGTTCCCAGCTCGCAAACGTTATCCCCAGTATTAGTTGACGTGAATTTCTTCCTGGAGAGGGAGCCTAAACGTGTCAGAAGAAAACTGGATTGGATACTGCGACCCTAGCTTGACCATGGTTGAACGGCGAGGAAAAGTGGCATTTGCTACACGTGACCCCTCTCAACTTCACCCGAACGACAACAGTCGCGGAACGTTGAATACTCTGGGTCGTTTGAGTCCAGCACCCCGCTCTTTGTGAACTCCCTGCTCGAATTCGGAATGTCAGACGCGAGATTGGCGGCCGGCCGCCCCGTAAGCGCGCTTCGATTTCGAGTCGGAAGGACGGACTCCATGGAGCGGCATGCCGCAGAGATCCGAGGAACCTAGGAGTCAAATAAGAGAAGATAACGTCAAGGACGCTGGATAGTGAGCTTGAGACCCACTCGGACCTCCATAGAATGCACGAATCGACCTGGAAACTTGGAATCGACGTTGGAGGTTGGTATCTATGCCTCACAAGTTCAAATTTGCCTCAAGTTGAATAAACGTTTATTTATAGGGACGTTCACCGGTACTAGACCTTTGCTCGATATGAAAGACTCGGACGTTTGACTACAGTAGATGGCATTCTTTACAATGCGGCAAATGGACAATCGTATCGTTCCAAGGTTCTCTCGACGCCAGAGAACCAGGCGCGAGGCGTTTTAGCTGCTATTTCTCAGCTGAAGTGAGCAGAGGAGAGCTTCCATTTATTCCGGTTAACTAATATGTGTGTGGCAAGATCGCTCGTGCCTCTTGGGGAAACTCTGGATCTATCTTCACTGCATCATGGCACAACTGTGGCTACTAATGGTTATTTCCTTCAAAATACAGGGATTCAGTTCAGTCTCTCACCAGAGATGATTCTTCAGCGCTCCTCGAAGGAACTGGTGCCAAGGTCGCGCTGATCGTGACAGAAGGGTTCGAAACTACTTATCCTAGTTCTTCCCGAGTTTGCTGAGCCGGTAGTTGCTCGTCATAGATATCGAGATACCCTTGTTATGCGGAGATCACAGGTGCCTGGAGGGCTCGGCGCTTGGGTGATATATCCGAAGCAGCAGCCACTAGCATCCCTTGAACTCGTACGTTATTTGCTAGCCTCCGGACTGATAAAGACATCAGTTTGTGTCTTCAGACAGTTGAGGCCGCTGGTAGAATCGCTATAGACGGTTCTGAAATCCGTCCCTTCGACGAAGAAGGATTTAGAGGCCGGATTCAACACCTCAAGAGCAAGAAACCAGAAGCTATCACTGTGTCGTTCATCAATAGCTTTGCGAATAACTCGCATGAAGTGCGATCCACTTTTCTGACTAACTCCCAGACTGAGTAAGTTTGCATAGCGCGCTGCTTCCCGAATTTTACAAGACGAGTTCCCCACGATCCCGATCAGTCTTTCCAGTTCCATCTTACCAGAGCTAATGGAGTATGAACGAACGCTTGTGAGAGAGCTTCGGCGATATTCGACTCAATCTCTCATTCCATCTGCTCAGACAACAGTCGTCTCGGCGATGGTCCGTCCAAAAGTTGAGAAATATCTTGATTTTCTCCAGAGCGAGTTGAAAGACATGGATATTCGTATACTGCGATCGGATGGTGGGCTTACGAGCCCAAACCTCGCCAAGGAGTTCAGTTGTAATTTATTATATTCCGGACCTGCTGGAGGAGTCGCGGGTGTCGCCGGGATGATAGCCCAGAAGACGAGCTACAAGAACTTGTTGACTTTCGATATGGTGGGATTTTCTCTCATACAAAAAGCACGAGAAAGCGGCTGACGTCCAAGTAATTAGGGAGGTACTTCGACAGGTTGTAAAAAAGTCTGTTCAGAGTGAACTCAACTGACAGTACCGCCAGATGTCTGTCTCATCCAGAATGGTATTCCGAGTCTGCGGCGTGAAACAACAGTGGGTGATCTTACAGTCCGAGCACCTTCTGTCGATGTTCGCACAGGTCACCATCTATCCCCGTTTCGGTGTTCATTGCTGACTTAAGTCTGAAGTGGGAGCTGGAGGTGGTAGTGTAGCGCACGTTCCAGAAGTTACCAAGGCCCTGAGAGTTGGGCCAGAGAGTTCCGGCGCTGTACCAGGTCCTGCGGCATATGGGAAAGGCGGCTTAAAGGCAACAGTTACCGAGTCTGTTCTGCTTCATTCCTGCGGGTCTCACTTTGACCGAGCTTGCATTCGAACAGCGCCAACGCTGTTCTCGGGTATCTTCCCCCAGCGCTCCTCGGAGGAACATTCGCACTTGATTTTGACGCCTCGAGGAAAGCAGTCCAGACCATCGCGGATGACATTGGCCTCACATTAAATGAAGCGGCGGAAGGGATATTGAAGATAGCCAACGAGAAGATGTACGGCGCTCTGAAGAGTGTCTCCGTTGAGCAGGTCTGTCATAATGATTATTTTCCTTTCTTTTCTCAATTTTTGATAGGGACACGACCCGCGCGAATACAGTTTAGTTGCTTTCGGAGGAGCCGGACCACTTCATGCCTGTTCTCTCGGTTGGCCCACTCGTATTTTACCCAGGGCACGACAAGCTCAATGCAACATTTTTGCAGCCAGACTTTGCCAGTCATATCCCGCAATTATTCCGCCCTCGCCGGGAGGTACACTTTTTGTCGTGAATGAAAAAGAGGGGAGCTCATGCTACAAATCAGTGCTCTGCGCGTTCGGAGATGCCATAACCACACTCCGTCATGAAGTTGGCCGCACGTATATATGTAACCTGGGCGAGGCCCAAGCGTCGGAGATCATCGACACCTGCAAAGGCCTCGCTAATCAAGCCTCTGAAATGCTTGCAATGCAAGGCGTCCCGCCGAGCAGACAACACCATACATTCGAAGCCGATATGCGATATTCGGGACAAGCACTGAGCCTTCCCGTCAGTTTTTCTTTGGACGCGTTGGAGAAGGGTGATCTCCTCGTCCTTGCAAGCAGGTATGGTTTGCAAGTTTTGTCCCGATACAGCTTGACAATGAACTATCAGCTTTACATCGCTTCACCACTCACTCTTCACATATTCGCTTGATTTACGCGTGGAAGTGATCAATCTTCGCAGCAGAGCAGAAGAAATCTCGGAAAAGGTCATCTTGAAGGACCTTTCGAAATCGGATGGGGGAATCCCGTGTAACGAGGCACTGACCGGTCGAACCGAAATATATTGGAACGGCGACACATATACCAAAGTTCCCATCTGGGAACGCACGCGTCTAAGAGATGGAGACACGATCGCTGGTCCAGCCATCATCACGGAGGTCTTCAGGTGCATCCCCTACTCTATACACTGTCTCACAGAAACTGTAGATGGACTCTAACACCATCGTGATGCCGGACCACCGCGCGGAGGTTGATCGATTCGGAAACATCCTCCTCTGGCCCGTAGACTCTGCTGAGGGTGTTCGGTCGGAGGCGGAGGACAACCAGAAGATAATAACACAGCTAGTGGAGGCTGCCCTCGCCAACGCGAGACTTGAAATGGACGGTCTGATTCTGCGGTCGGCGTTATCGCCGGCCATGTGAGTTTCTACTAATCTTGTAAGGATCAGAGGATAACTTCATTTGAAAGGCGCGAGCAGCTGGATTATGTACGAGATTTCTTGAACAAACATCAACCGACTGAGCGGTCTGTAGTTCCCCATGATCTCTGCAGGTGCCGGGCCAAGTATGTTTGACAAACCTGGTCTGAATACATTTGACCTCGCTATCAGACGATGGTAAGATGGTGGTCGGCCAATTTGGATCGTATATCCAGGTATGAAGAAAGTTACAACATGTGCAGTGCAAAGGCTGACATGTCTTGTAGCATTTCCTCAAGATATGGACGGGAACGATCGAGGAAGGAGGTGTGGCGCTTCCATAGTGAATGAGGTCGCAATCATTGACCTTCTCAGATGTGTTCATCTGCAATGACCCGTACGAAGTGCAGGTGGGTTGTCCGTCTTTTAGAGTAAGCAAACGGGGAACGAGACCGCAGGGCGGAATATCTCACCTCAATGACATGCTTGTCATGCTCCCCATCTACCACAATGGGAAGCGAGTCGCCTGGACCGCCAACCAAGGTTAGTGCGCTATAGCACCGTTCGCGCAAAAGACTCACGGAAGTGCACAGGTCATTTCACCGAGTACGCCAACTGTGTGTCTTGCTGGTGAAGCGTCTAATATCCCGCTTCATCAGCGTCGGTGGGCAAAGTCCGGGCTCGCTTCCCATCAACGGACGATCCATATTCGAAGACGGCATTCAGATTCCCCTCTCGAAACTCTACGATAAGGGCAGGCTGAACGAAGCTTTGCAGAACGCGAGTCCTCCGCTGCCAGCTCCAGGCCTATGCTGACTCGATTCACAGGTGATCTGCCGGAACTCCCGCACCCCCGACTTCTCGCGCGCAGACCTACATGCGCTAGTCGCGGCGTGTCGTATCGCTGGCCAGAGGTGCGTTAACCACCCGTCCGTTATCCCCAGCGCACTCACTCATCAGCCCCCGTCCAAAGGGTCTCCGAGATGTGCATCCGCTTTGGCACAGAAGGGTTCGAGACGGCGCTGGACGATCTCCTTAATCGGAACAAGATCGCGTTTGCGCAGCTGTTGAAGACGAGTATCCCGGGCGGGAAGATGACATTTACGTGCGTCCGGCGTCGGTCGAGTGACCGTGGCTCCGATGTGCTTGACGGCTTTGTACAGGGACTGGATGGACGACGATGGCACCGGAATGGTACCGTCCTTTACTGCGATGGGTACCCGTCCGCTGACTATGAGCGCAGGGCCCGTGGAAAGTGTCCTGCACCATGTTCAAGGAGCCTCTCGAAGACGGGTCGGGCGAAAGACTGGTTTACGACTTTGACGGCACAGGTAAATCCCCTCCATGTCCTGTCCGGTACTGTGTCTGAGACGAGTCGGCACATAGACCCACAAGCCGAGTCGAGCGTCAACTGGCTCGTCAGTCCCGTGAGTCGCTGTTTCGCCAGTCCAATCCGATGCTAAATGTTCACAGACGACGTGGAAGATGTGCGCTGCACATCCCGTTGCCCCGTGTCCCATTGACGATGTATCTGTATCCGCAGGCGGTCGAGCGCATACCTCATCAAGGCTTTAGACCCGAGCATCACCCTCAACGACGGTACGTCTCTCGCTCCCTCAGATATCGCGCCTAACAACAGCCAGGTGCGTACGACCTGATGGATGTGCGCATCCCGCTGGGCACACTCCTCAACCCCCTGCGGCCTGCAGCCCTCTCGTGCCGCACGCACCTGCTCGGGCGCACGCTCGACCTCATGATCGGCACGCTCGGGCAGCGCCAGCCGCGCTTTATGACCGCCGCGGGGTTCAGCGACAGTGCGTCCGTCCCCGCCGCCCTCTTCCTCGTGTACTGACCTGACCCCACCGCACACCACGGCAGGCCCGCACCTATTCTACAGCGGGTGGCGCGCAGACGGGACGTGGTTCCAGCTGTACCAGATTGGGTTCGGCGGCGTCCCAGGACGGCCCGTCGGTGACGGACTCGTACGCGTCGTCGCGCTCCCTGAGATCCTGCCCTCACTACATGCCCGCAGGACGGACACTCGCTGTTCCCGTCGATGAAGACGGTACCGAACGAGGTGCGTTTTCGTTGGAACACCGAGCGAATGATGCTGATGGTGGGTGGCCGAAGTTCCTGGAACTGTATTTCCCGCTTCGGATCGAGCACTATGCGACTATCGCGGACTCTGGCGGCGCGGGGCTCCACCGTGGCGGGAACGGCGTGCGAATTGGTGCGGATGGTTTTTTTCTTGATCTTCCAACTTTGGATTTGAGCCTCTTCTGCACGGCAGACTACTGCTTCCTACGCGCGGGCGAGATCTCGCTCCACGACGACCGCTGGCTTACGAAGCCGTGGGGCGTGAACGGTGGTGAGCCCGGGGCGAGGTCTTCCAAGACGCTCGTGCGCGCCTCCGACGGCGTACGCATCGCGCTCCCATCCAAGGCGGATTTTATCGCTGTCCGCGAGGGTGACGTGCTCGAATGGTGCGACCCATCACTTGGCTGTTTCGCGTCTGCTGATTCGCTTCCCCAGGCGCACATGGGGGTAGGTACCATTTTCCTTGCCGAGGCGAGTTGCTGAGATGACGACACAGTGGGGGAGGATACGGCGCGCCGTATGCGCGGCCAGCGGAGCTCGTGGCGCGCGAGGTGCGCGAGGGCCTGGTGACCCGCGGCGGCGCGGCGCGATACGGCGTGCTACTGACGGACGAGCTGAAGGTCGACGAGGCGGCCACGAGGGCCCTGCGTGCGGAAATGATGGCGCGCAAGCTTGCAGAAGGGCGGGAAGAGGGTGCGTTCGAGATCAACCGCGGGGGGACACTGGCGGAGGCGTTTGAAAAGTGTCACGCGGAGGTGTGTTTTTTCTTCTTGACATTTTCAAGGCAGCTCAACCGCTTAGACGGGCATCGCACCGCCGCGACTGCCCAGCGGGCGAACATTGCGAGGGCCTGCGGCGGGGCTACCGCATATTGTTGCGCTGCATGCAAGACGGCAACAGGAGGACCGAGAAGAGTTCGGTGCCGATTATGAGCGCTATGCAGGGATCGGAGAGCCGGAGGTAGGGATACGAGGGAAAGGGCAGAGATGTTGTTAGTCGAAAAGACTTCGTCGTCGCGCCTTGGAATCAATTGCTTCGCAACTCGAGAAAAAGCCTGTTGAATAGTCAGACAAGCCCGATGTGAATCCTCAGGCAAAGAAAAAAGCGTACATTCAAGTTGGACAGTTTCACTCCCATGCTCAAGCGAGCAGAGGTCCCGCGCATTCCACATTCCGAGTTATACATGCCCCTTGAAGTTGTCCTGGTGCACTATACGGTCCCGCTAAACGCGCAGCTCCTCTATCCAGAGCTCTTCCCAGTCTGGGGGGAAGAAAACTAGCTTAGAACCACCATTGATATTGTCTCCGGGCATCCATTTTACAACGGTCGAACATGGAGGCATGGAAGGAGACAGCGACGGCACCTCCGGGCCGGAAAATGTTAAGACGACAGCCCTCGGTCTAAAAAGATACTATGTATACAACGTCATTCAAGTACAAGTACAACGTTCAACTCAAAACAAACTAAACGGCCTTGGCGCTGAATCTGAACGCTGAGTTTCCCTCTTCAACGAAAGCCCAAGTGGCGAGTTTCTTCCATCCTTTTGCCTGCCACTTGTCCAGCAACGTAGGGAAGGGTCCCACCACGGGCATGAGCGACTCGTCATGCGCAAGTACGACAAACACATCCGAGTTCGCATCAAACTGGCCAAGTTTTTTGAGAGAGGCACGAGCCGTCGGCGGGTCCTCGAAGATGCCGTTATCGGCAATGTCGAGCAACGGTGTAATGCGCGACCCAAGGTCGAATGCGCCGGCTGAATCCAATGGAGGGAAGTGGTTCGGGGAGATGGACCGGCGGGTTGCAGCGAGGAGCTCGCCAGGGCAAGGGAAGTTCCTATGCAGTTGCTCTGTGGGTCGCAGCAACCCGGCGTGATGGCCCGCGTCTGCCCCAAGCAAGACAAAGCTGGTGGGGGTGACCCGAGCGAGGCCACATAGGTGTCCAGAGAGATGCTGATGCCAAGCAAGTCAATCTTGTGTTCGGTAGACTGGAAAATACCTACGCCCGGGACATCGAGCAGATAAAAGCTGCCATCGCCGAAATAATCATGCGCTTTGAATCCTCCGATCTCAAGTTGGGACTTATCAAAGTCTACGGCCACCAGTTTCCGACCTCTGGGTACAAAGTTAATGAGGCTGAGCAAAAACAATCAAGGTGGACGGACGCGAAGTCGCTCTCAAGCAATGTACTCTTTGGATTAGCAGCATAAGTCTCCAGCACCGTCGCACGCCCAAAGACGAGGTCTGTTGAGGATGGGAACTTGGACATGTCGCCTGAGGATATGGGAAGCATGAGCCCCGGCATATACATGTCAAGAATCACGTACCCATGTGGTCGAAATGTCTATGGCTACACAGCAAGAAAGAAAAGCATGAGACGAAATCTTGGCCTCACAAGCAGGAACTCACCTCCACACGACAGCGTCAATGCTGTCCAGAGCCACTCCGACATCGGCGAGCTGTTCAACGACATCTCGGCTGACTGGCAAGAGCATGGTCCCAGTCTTGGCTCCCTCCGCAATAGATGGGGCAGCGTTTTCGGGATCTTTTCGAGGGCCCAAGTCAAACATGATCCGCTGCTTAGTTGAAGCGTTTTCGACGAGGAAGGCGAAGACAGGGCAACGAAGATTCTCGTGGCCGGGAAGTATAGGTGTGTAAAATAAGGCTGCAGGACTTATAACTTTGCTGGGGTGCTCCACGATGTCGAAGACTTTGAGGGTCACCGTGGACGACGAGGGCGGGATGCCTAGCTCACGGAACGCCATGGCGGATAGAAGCAGAGTTGCCAACTTGCGGGGTCAATTAAGAATTCGCCGACTCGGCGCGGACTCGCTGTTTGATCGCCCCCAAGAAAGGTAAGGAGGAGAATCCGGCGAAAAATGCGCGTCAAGGCTGTCCGGAAGAGGATCCATGTCATAGTGAGATTTTCACCGGGCTCAACTCGGAACGACCAAGGAACGACTGTGGCCTTGGAAGTCGTTGACTCTCAAGTATACAAGGTTTGTCAAAGGTTGTTAATGCTTTTAATCGGGTTCAATTGGGTGTATAGAGGTAGTTTCAAAAGGATAAGTGGGCGGCGGAAGCGAGGGAAGGGGCAGACGGAGGCCGAACTTAAACGGTAGCTTGTTGAGTGGTCAGAGCAGGTCAGAGCTCTCAGTCGGAGCTATGCTGAGGGCGTGCCATGTTTGGCAACAGCATCCTCGAGTTCTCTCTTCGGAGTCTTCGCGACCTCTTCGCGCCCCTACGCTCTGGGAGATGGAAGTCCTCTTTCATTCAAACTGAAACCTGTCGTTGAATCTGGCGACCGGGAAAATCTTCAAAACGGTTTCTTTACTGGCAAGCCACGCGAGATGTCTCGGATACACAAGCTCTCCTGACGCGACTGAAGCTTCCGCGGGGGGCTTGTCTCACCTTAACACTCGTTGTTCTTCTACCACCACGTAGACCGTGGCCTTTTTGCTCTCTTTGACTTTTTACGCCTTTTTCTGTTGCTATTTCACTCTCAAACCTGAATCATGCCTGCTTCCGACTCACTCCCTAATCTTACCGGTCACCTTGTTGACGACGGCCGGTTACGTCTTCTCGAAGTGCTAGGCGCTGGCTCCTATGGGGTCGTATACAAAGCGCTAGACACTACTTCTCCACCAGAACATCCGATCCACTACGCCGTGAAATGCCTCGGCTCCGGTTCGCGCTTCGATGAGCGCGAGATTGCACTCCACACAGCGTGCTCATCCCATCCATCCATCATCACCCTCCACCGCCAGTTCTATACGCAGGGGTATCTATGCATCGTTCTCGAACTCGCCGCTTGCGACCTTTGGGCGGCCATGGACGAGGGGGCGTTCCACAAAAATAATGCCCTCGTTAAGGAGGTTTTTATACAGCTCCTCGATGCTGTTCGCTTCTGCCACCAGCGCGCCATACACCACCGCGACCTCAAACCCGAAAACATCCTCTGCAGGCCAGACGGAAGTAACATCCGCATCGCGGATTTCGGGATGGCACTGGATGACGATTTGCCTTGCTCGTCCGCCGGGGGAACTACAGCTTACATGACGCCTGGTAAGTCTGTTTTCTGTCTCACTTGTGCACTCTTTCTTATCGACTCGTCTTGCAGAATCCCTTACCCTCGGCCGCCGAGGTACCTACGAGCCTGCCCAGAGCGATGTATGGGCATGCTGCATTATTCTTCTGAACATGATGTCCTGCGCCTTCCCATGGCGTAAAGCCGTCAACGCCGACCCGGGGTGGAACGCGTTCCTCACTGACGAGCATTACCTTCGCCGAGAATTCCCCATCTCCGACGCCCTCAACGAGCTCCTCGAGCGTTGCTTCCGCCCTGTCCCCCACACGCGTCCTTCCCTCCTCCAGCTTCGCCTTGAGATCAATAAGATGAAAGACCTGTTCAAATTCACCCCAGAACTCCCCACGATGTCTCTTCTTACCGTCCCTACTGGCTTGGGTCCATCTGCGCCCTCCACACCTGGTGCTTCCTTTAGCTTCAACTTGTCGGATTATCCCTCTCCCGCGACCTCCAACGCCTCCTCCGTCTTCATCGAACTCAACCCCGTCCGCCTATCCGAAATGGCAGACCGCAAGGACTCTCCAACCATTATCGACGAACCCGCTGCCTCTGAAAACCAATGCCCTTCCGCCGTCGACAGCAGAGTCCCGCAGGATTCCACCTCAATAACGGCGCAGCTGTCTCCCGCCATGCAAAACTTGCTCGCGCGCATGCGTTCCGAATCACCACTGTCACCCAGCGATCGCTCACACTCCCGCACTCACTCCCACGTCGTCCCTCCCACCTCCAAGAAGCTGTCGCGGAACCCATTGAAAAGGTTCTGCCGGTGGATCAAGAAGACTCGGGGCTCCCATTAAGTCCATCCGCAAGGCCGCACCACCCCCCCACCTTCTCGTCCTTGTCGCCCGCCACCCTGCCTGTTTAGCTTCAACGTTTCGGACCGCCCATCTGCATCGAACTCAATCTCACTCCGCCTTTCTCATTCTTTACTCCTCCCTCTCCTCATACCTCAATCCCCATTCTTACACGCCCCTATCGTTTACCGTCCACCAAAGTCTTTTCATTTAACGCCGATAAAACGCCACCAGCCGCCTCCCTTTCTATGTCTCTGTCTCCGTCCCCATCTCTATCCATCAGTTACACCTCCATCAGTTACACCCGACCTATTTTCGCTCCGCAAGAGGTGCGCGAGACGCAACGCCGAATCAATTCAAAGGTCACACCCGCCCGAAGTCATCTCATTCCAACTCCTTGCCGTTCCCGTCACTCTCGGTTCCTCCACTCCTGCGCGTTTCAGCTTCGACGCCTTTGAGTACTCATTCGGGCAACTTCCAACGCGATCTCCCCAACGGACCTTCACATACATCATTCAACCTTTCCGACATACTCAACCATCAGGACCAAGAATCAACAACTCACATATCGCTGAGGAACATCCCAGTAAAAACATACTCAATAAACCGCCGCCAACGAAGTCCCCGAAGCAAAGCAACGTCGGTCACAGCGAAACGCAATAGTTCTTCGCGGGGATTCTATCATCATCCAGCGACCATACATACAGGTGTTCCCCGCCCACTAAGGAATCTGTTATCCAAATAGATCAAGACTCCCCGGCGCCCTCCGTAAGTCTCATCTTCTTTCCTCGTCGTCTACGTCTCTTACTGTCTTTTCACAGAAGACCGCGCGCTCATCGTTCCTCTTGACCTTGTCTCTTCGCACCGCCATCCCTCCGCTATAACACGTTCTACTCCCTGCATCCGGCGACTTCTCACGCGATGAACACCCGAACTCTTTCCATCTCACTTGATGAACCACGGCAACCCATCCCAAAAGGACTTGCCCATCTGCCTCTACGCCGGTCACAATCAAGTTATCCCTCGCCATGTGCGCACCACAAACTCTCTCCCATCGTGTGACCCTTCAGCGACTTGTCCGGGACCACTCCGACGTCGCCCCTCTCGCTCACAATAAGCCGACGCAGGAAACTGCCTCAGCGGATCTGCCAATGGATCAAGAAGACTCCGCGGCGCTCTCCGTCAGTCTCATCTTCTTTCCTCGTCGTCCACGTCTCTTAACCTTTTTACAGAAGATTGCGCGCTCGTCGTTCCTCTTGTCCTTGTCTCTTCGCACCGCCATCCCCCCGCTTTAACGCGTTCTACTCCCTACATCCGGCGACTTCTCACACGATGAACATTCGAACTCTTTCCATCTCACTTGACGAACCACGGCAACCCTACCCCAAAAGGACTTGCCCATCTGCCAATGCAGCCTCTACGTCGCACCCCAAACTCCCTCCAATCGTGTGACCCTTCAGCGACTGTATCCGCAACCACATCGACGTTGTCCCTCTCGCCCCCAAGAAGCGCACGCAGAAGCTCCCTCAGCGGCTCTGCCAACGGAGTAAGAATACTCGGCGGGGCTTCTCGTGAGTCTCATCCTTTTTGACTCATTCTCTGCATTCAAGCGTAGTCCAGATCAAGATCGAAGGTCAAGACCGACGCAATCGTCTCGATGTGTCTGTCCTGCGGCTGAAGTCGACCAGGTGTCATTCTCCTCTTCCTCCTTGATCTGTCTGATTCATTTGCCTCAAACAGTCGTGCACATCGAAAGCCCTGCGGCAACTCTCAGGTGTCATTTCCCTTTCCCTCATTGAAACATCTCAATCATTTGTTCATAGATCTTAACGTAAAACCTTGAAAAACATCGAATAATCTCCCTCGCGTGGAGCTGGCCTCGACGGGATGGGATAATGAAGTGGTCGAGATTCATACGTAGAACGGCTAAAGCAGTTGCCCGTCTGTAACCCGACATGCGCGGCGTAATGTACTTGGCGTGTTTGACTCCGGAATAGGGAACCTTTCGGTGGGCGTACTGGGGTGATTTTCTTGGAGGATAATAAGCGCTTGCCTCTTCCTCAAGTATGCTGAGGAAGGCTTCGCCCTTGCCAGCACCGCGGCCGTATCACCCTGTCCCATGTCCTGGCTGGAGTCATTCAAAGGAAGTACCGTATAATACACCACGCACAATGCTACAACAGATGCGAAATGGAGTGCAGCTCATAACTGAAAGGCAGACGACAACTGTACTAATACATCGGATATACGAGGCCGGGCGTGGGGCTCGAACACCCAGCAGCGGTCAAGGATTGACCAGATTTCGTCTGTGACAAGCTCGTGGTCGTGGTAGTCTGCGCGCTTGGGCCGTAATTCAGGGAGACCTTTGGCGGCCATGAAGGGCCGGGTGGGCCGGCCCTTGGGGGCTGCGGAAGTCAGGATCTGGGTGGGCCGGCCAGCAATGTTGAGCGGAGGTTCAGGGATGAATTGAAGATGACGCGTACCTCCAAGACGAGGAGAGCAAAGGAATAGACATCGGAACTTTTCGTCGTGCTGGGGCTGGGAAACACACCATCTTGCGCCTGCGTCTGGTCCGAGTCGACGGCAATTAACAGCTCGGGGGCCATGTATTGCGGCGTTCCGACGCTGGTCGTCGTAAAGCCGCGCCGATTGATCAGCTTGGAAATGCCAAAGTCGCAGATGCGCGGTATCCTTCGCTTGTCTACGAGAACGTTTTGCTGGACCATTGCGATGAGATGACGTGAATCGCCGGAAGTAACAGAGCTTGTCCGTACCACTTTCAAGTCTCCATGGACGACGTCGTTTGCATGAAGGTACACCAGGCCTGCCGCTACGCCTAACACCTGGGAGAATCGGTCGTAAATAAGCCTTCCCTACGGCCAAAAAATGAAATACGATGTATTGTCTGTTAGCCTCTGGGTGCTTGCCAAGATACTGTCCGACATGTCCATGTTCATAAAATGGAGAGACCAAAACGGGCCATGGAGCAATGTCACGGTCGTTTGCGATTCCGTAGAACGGGACCAGATTTGGGTGTTTGAGTCGAGCCCAAACATCGGCCTCGCGGTTAAGCCGCTGGATGACATTTAGATCTTAGTGTGATAGAAGGAGAAGTCAGCATCATTCACCCTTAAAGCATCAGTCTGTTGCTCATCGAAATAAGAGATGATCATTTTAATGGCAACCTCGACGGATATCAGCCAGAGGATAAGTTGACGAGCTTAAGACCCACTAGAATTTTGTGCCCTCCGGGACAGATCAAATGGCCCCGATAGATGTGGGCGTTGCCTCCCCGTGCAAAAGGGCGCTGATCATCCTGGAAAACCCGACCGTGGAGCTTTTGGTGCACGTCCTGAAAATTTCTCGACATTGGTTAAGATAGAATAAAAGGTGCTTCTTCGAACCGTGAACTCTTCACTACACAATTCATCTTCATCCTGTGGCTCGAGTTGACATGAAAACATTGGTTTTACATCGTCGGTTCGTGATGGCTAAACGGTCAAACTCAGGTCGCACCGATCCTCTATTCTGGAGGGAGTACTAACCGAATATCGCAACTCTTCATCCACCCGCTTCTTGAAGAAAGCGACGGCAACCTAGAAACTGGTTATTTTGATGTAAGGGTCGGGAAATGTCGTGCTCACATATGATACGATGAGAACAACGACGCTGGCCACCAAGTAACGTATGGCTGTCCTGCATCCTTGCGAGGCGCTCAAAGCAAGCAAGCCAATGACACAGACAAGGACAGAGGCCGTGACCTGGCATGCGGGTGAGAGGACTCAAACTTTTAAGCGTGCCACGAACCAGTACTCTGTTCTTGAGGACAATGTGCGATAAAGATGCTGCATCTGGTGGCCTCGCCTGCTCTTCATGGAGGTCCCCATAATCGTGGCCGTCGACTCGGATTCCAGAGTTTGGGTGCTGGACGAATCGGACGCAGGGTGACTCCAGGCTAGTGCACACGTGACATCTACCTCCGGCGCCATTCCGATAAAAGACGAGCGTCCCTGCCTAGGTAAGAGAACTTCTACCCACAGAATATCCAGCCGTATACCGGTACTCACCGGAAAGGCGGAATTCATAACCAAAAAAAGTAGGAGTGCGGTTGCACTTGCAGTGGAATGGATGTGTCGCTTTTGCAGACCATCATTCCTCGAGAGTTGCTCCTTTATAAACATGTCCACAGGCAGCGAAAATATCCAAGCAGCGGTACCGGTCGACTGGCGTGACTGCCGGAATTTTCTTGATTGAGGGCAGAGGACGCAAGGAAAAGGAGCATGAGATTCGCAATCTAATTCCACAGTTTAGGCACACACATGTTCAGCCATTTTGCGGACGAAAAAACGGGTAATTTCCGTCATCAACGGGGGGTTGACCGGGTTTTCCCCGGCCAACGATATGCTTTGTGTTTTTGGTGGAAATACGTAGGCGCGAAGTCCATGACGAGGGTGAGTCGGTCCCGGCCGAGTATCCGGGATATTCGGCTAGGGCGATATGCTTTGTGTTTTTTGGTGGAAATACGTGGGCGCGAAGTCGATGACGAGGGAGGCGTACACTGGTGTCAGAGACCTCGCTCTCTTCTTTCTCGGATAGAATGGGACCGACTGAGCAGAGAGGTGCGATGCGTCTATTCTCTGTGACAGTGTTGAGAATCACTCGAATGTCGCAGTAGCAAGCCAGACTCGCACGCAGTACATTGCGACGACGTTACAAACAAGTAGTAACTATCTGGCCGTTCAGACGACTGCCTTTTTTTCCGTCCCGTCCCATCCGAAAGGCCAGCTCCACGCGGCGGGATTTTCACACATTATTGAGGGTTTTCATGTGTAGATCTGGGGAAATGATTCACATAGATCAACGAGGTAGTCTCCCGTAGTCAGACCACAAATTAGAGTTTTTTTTTTTGGGGCGGAATGGAAAAAAAACTTATTTATGGAGAACGCCCACAGTGTATCAGTGTATATGACTGTCTGCCAGTGGGGCAAAAGATTCAGACAAATTAAGGAGGAAGAGGAGAATGACACATGGTCGACTTCCGCCGCACATCGAGACGGTTGCGTCGCGAGTCGCACCCAGTACATTGCTGCAACTCGGACGTTACAGAGTCGAATTTCTGCTTTCCACAGCACTTTCTTCATTTCCACTACGGTATTAGGTTCGCAAGACGCGCTTGCACATGCGTGCCAGACAGGCCCAGGGGGCGCCCAGTAGCGCTATCGGTAAAATACACTGGTACTGTGGTCTACTATTTGGCCTTTGATGGCCATGTCGGCAACATGTTCTGCCATCAAGTCGGCTGCGGGCGATGCATTTTCAATGCGCTTTCGTCGTGCAGCGAGGCGACGTGTTTCTCTGTTGAATCTCACTTTAATACCATCTCTCTACTGCTTTCAATGCTTTGGATATAAAACCCGAGGACAGAACAGGGCTCCGAGCCAGTGCAATCAAAAAGTACGTGGAAACCCTCCACCGGACAGTGCGTGTAGCTGCCGCCAGTGCGAGCATTCCTTCAAAAAAATCTATCTACCCTCCCCGCGTTGAGCTCAAGTTGCTTCAAGCGCGTCGTTCATTAGCGTGCAGCCGAGTTGATGGCCAGAACATGTTGCCGACATGGCCATCAAAGGCCAAATAGTAGACCACAGTACCAGTGTATTTTACCGATAGCGCTACTGGGCGCCCCCTGGACAGGCCCCGGCCGCCCAGACTTGAGTCCTTTTCTGTTTGCATTCATGTTGTTCTCGCTTCGATCTCCCATCCGAGTTCCTTTATCCTTTCCACGCACATATCCTCCGCCTGCTGCCTCTAGTTCGCTTTCAGGCAAATACGACCATGTTCCTGTGGCACTTGCTCGCGTCCAATCTGGCAAGAGGGTGATGCTGCGCGACTACGAAACCCAGCGCGCATTGAAGTGCTTCGACTACGACCTCCGGTTACAGGATGGAAAGGTCATGCCTGCGAACGGTCCCAATTGAATCGGTGCGCCGCCCCTCTGAACGACTCGAACGATTGAATGTACCCTCTCAGAGGACCCAATGGATGCTCATTGCGCCGAAAATGACCTCGCCTGAGAAAAGCCAGAGCGTCCAAAACGACACGGTATAATGAGGGTACCGGCGCGGCCAGATCACATCGATATCGCAGCTCGGCCTCGGTACCGTGTACGTGCGTCGTGGACAAACAGTGTAGCGTGTTCTCTTCACTGCCAACTCTTGATAGACTCCCTCGCTCGTTCCTAGCGTGCTCCTACACCAGCGCACGATATTGTCACCTTGAAACTTGTGGATGCGACGACGTTGCGGTTCAAAGAGAGGCGAATTGATGATGGGCATCATTTCTTTTTGCGTACTTCTTGGCAAGATTTCCATACCTACAAAAAAATCCACCAGGCCTCGAGGCGACCAGTATTGACCCACTGGTCAGCAAGGGCTGCCCAGCTTTCCACCCAAGCACTGATATTACTTCTAGAAAGATACTCTAGTACCACGATGCAGCGAACGCAGTTATTACGACAGAGTCCCTGCACCCAATCTTAAGGGATATCCTCCGCTTTATCAGGTACCGCGTGTGGCGCAGTGAGAGCCAGTTGGCGCAACTCCTCAAGGTCCGCCGCCGGCTTGAACACCGTGGACAGCTCGAACTTAGCATCACACCTGGTGCGGAACTCGTCCTGCCGCGGCGACTTGATACCGGTCAAGAACGACAAGATTGCAAGCGCAGTCTACAGAAGATACGTTTAGCAACCCCACAAGACTGAGGACGTATTTCACAGATACCTTGAGGTCCAGCGAGACTTCAGTACCGAATACCGTGAATAAGGTATCGTCGACTTGGTCCCGCGGAGTTTGCAGCTTCACCATCACCTTGGCGACGGCCAGAATTGCCGGCGCTGAGGCGGAGTGGCGTTGGAGGTATTGAGAGTTGAAGGTTTCAAAAGAAACTTCATCGGGAAGGAGCTTGGCCATCGACTCGGCCAATATCGGCCCAACAGCCTGCGGGGGCTGAGGAAGGGCGGACACTTTTAAAAGGCAGTCAGAAACAACGGTGACCATCGTAAAAAATCTGCACACCTGTCTGACGGAATTCGACACGCCTGATATGTAGCTCCGGGTGCTCGGAGTCAATGGCAGCAGCATGGGTTAGAGCTTTTGATGCTTGGAGATATTTTTCTACGGTGTATGAGTATAAACGCACAGAGATGCGACGAGGCAAAGTAAACACTGACTCCGTCGAACGGCGACATCATACGTCGCTATCCACACCTCAATATTTGTTTCTGCGAGGCTGGCTAGCGGCTTCAGCAACTTGGCGGCTCTTTCGAGTGGGTCAGTGCATTGCAGAAGCTTCGAGCCATCGGGATCGTCATCCTTTGGGGTGGGCTCTAAACCCTTGTCGTCGTTATTGGATTGAGGTGCAGCTGTTTGGCCGATGAGCGGTGCCGCAATGAGGTAAGCAAGAAACATGCCTTTTTTAGCGTCCTCTTGAGTCTTCTGGGCCGCCTTTTTGGCCTTCTTCTTGGCCTTTTTCTGAGCATCTGTCAGCTGGGCTGAGAAGCGCATGAGAATCAAGCAAGGATCGACAAAGACACATTCTACCTGATGCGGTCGCAGCAGTAGCTATTGAAGGGTCGTCGTGTACAGAGACGAAAATCTATGGGCGCATGAGAGATTGGTGGGGAATTACGCCAAGGAACCGACGAACCCGCGAAGCGGACAAAGCGGCCTTGACGTAGGCAGGATGTGACCGCAGGCGGTCTTCCCAAGTCAAAAGACTATACTGGGGTCAGCGACAGGCAGCTGCAGGAAGGATGCAACCAACTTCAGGTAGATATTGATTGTGAACTTCCGCAGCGAATATCCGTGGAAATCATATTGATCGTCCTCTATCTCATCGAAAACCTTGATCGTTGTCAGCGCAGTACCGCGAACGAGGACATCAAGGATTGCAGACCTTGCTCACGGCCATGTACTTCTTCAGCGCCGGACCTAAGTTTCCATTGCGATTATGGGCGTCTGCTTCCTCGACGAGGTAGAGAAGGGATTGCATGTCCTCGAGATCCGCACCAGGGCTCGCAGCGTCCTTCTAAACGCAGAGAATTGCGAGTCAGCGAGGACGTGAGACGAGACAATACACACTTTGGTGAAGAGCCCAAACAAAGCACTGGCTTCTTCTACCATTCCAGCTCGAAGGCGGTATTTCGCACTTTTCGTGTTCAGGAATCGATCCTGTCCATCGAGGTACCTCGCATCCTCGAGACATCGGGCACCGCCAAACAAGTCCCCAGCGCGCTTAAGCACGCGTCCTTTAAACATGTGGAGCTCGGGAAGAGTGGGAGTGTGGGACAACGCCAGATCCAGAATCTCGAGTGCTTGCGCGTGCCGGCCGAGGTAAGAATGGTGTTGTGCTAAGAAGTACAGGGTCCAGAGATACGACGTCGGCTCAACGTCCGTGGATGTCGACGAGGAGGGCTCCGTGGAAACCAAGCTAAACTTGTCCCGGGCGGTCACGGCAACTTCTTCTATTATCTCCTGCTTCGATGTGTCCTGGTATAGACCCTTGATGTCCGAGAAGAGGGACGGGACGCCCTTTTTGAGACCCGAGAGAAGGTAGGGGGTAACGAGCTCCTTGAATTGTTCACCGGAAGCGATCGTCAGGGCTAATCGTCGCGGCGCTGATGCTCGAGGCATTTGAGTGGCAAACTCGTCGAGAACGGAGAGTGCCTTCGAGGCATTTTCATCCCCGGCATCTTCAAGCAGGTTAAGTGGCTAATATTGGAGGAACGGAAAGACGCATACTTAATGTTAATCCCAGATTGGACACATATCCTCGGTAATATTCGTAGCAATCCGGATTGTGCTCTACGAGGACACGCCACGCGTGTTCGGCCTCATCGGAACCCAATTTAGAGAGCAAGCGTGCTAAAGAGATGTCGGAAGGATGAAACATAAGGGTCTTGTCCCATACCTCGAATCTCCATTATGGAAGTCCGATCGACAATAGATCTCGATTTTGCGTTGACATCGAGCATCGCAAGAGCTTCCGTGAATTCGCCGAGATCCTCCAAAAGGCGGACATGGTATAGCATGGTCTCGGAGTGCTCTACGTCATAGTCGGGAATGTTCTGGATGTCGTCAGTGAGATAGCAGAAGGAGATACGGCGCGTACTCACTTTCAGCGTCGCCTCGTAATGTTCCAATACTTTCTTCGCCTCCGTCAGGTTTCCATTCAAATGATACGCGACAGCCAATGCAACCCAATGCTGGCGCATCGCGGGCCGAATCTTGAGAAGGGTATGACGAGTCTCCACCAATCCGTCGTAGATCCGCAGTTGTGTTTGCAGCTGGGCCGCGTCACGTAGAATATTCAAGTTTTCCTGCGTATCGGATTAGACGGCGGTGAAACTGGAAAGGCTGCATACGCACTTTGTCGAACCGTAACGCCTGTGTATAGCACTTGAGCGCCTCCTCATAATTCTTCTCTCCCTTGTGTATTAAGCCGTACACATGCCAGCAGATATGTGATGTGAGATCGAGTCGAACACCCTTGCGGACGAGCTCGATGCCTTCCTCTCGGCGCCCCATATGAGTCAACACGAGACCCTTCATACAGGTCGTCTCTACGAAACATAAGCTGCTCAATCCACAAGCGACTGGGGGTGGCAGACGCACCTCCATGCTCCGGGAATTTTTTAAGGATTTGGTCTGCGGTTTTCAGGCCCTTTTTCAGCTGCCTAGTTTCGTAGAGCGTCAGCAGTTCCTTGAACAGAGTCGATTCCTTGGGTGGTAAGACTCGTTTGGCTGGAATGTCCGACATGTCTAACGGCGCTTCTAGCTAGCTTCGGGCTTCAAAAAATGACTGCCAGACAGGATCTTCCTATGTGGTTCCCTCGGCGTGTTTACGCAGCCGAAGCGGCCAGGGGGCGAGGCGCGACGAGGAAAGACAGAAAGTAGGTGGGATGCAGTAAGCGAGTTGCCTGATCGGGCGCCTACGATCATCCCTTCTTCGTCGGACTCCTCCACTTTACACCCTCTGCTCGCTTGGCTCTATAAGCTAAATTCCACAACAGCTGGGGATGGGACTCTTTCGATGATTGTCACAATGCTTCGCGGAGGCGCTTCCACAGCCCTGATCATCTTGTGCTTGACATTGTCGCCTCAGTTCCTTGTCCTCCCATCCCTACCAGTCGATGTATGGGTCCAACAAGCCAACCATCATACCTCATGTCGGACGGTCAGCCTAAAGACTCCCCTCGATTTTCGTCCTTGCTCATAGAGGCGGTACATACATTGGTGTATTCGAAAGCAAAAAAAGCAGAGTAGAGAAAACAGTGAGATGAATAGAATAAAATAGCAAAGGAGAGGAAGTATCGTTAATACATTATTAGCGTGAGCCACAGATGCTGCCAGCCGTATCCAAAGAAAGAAGCACCAGAAAAAAATAAGCATGGAAAGAGGCGGCTATGGTCTCATCCTTCTGAGCTAGGAGAGCTGTGTTTAGCTTTCCTCGAGGCAGCCTTGGCTTGCTTCTTCTGCGGTCGTATATTAGATCACATACGAGGGCCCCTATCCATATACACGCACCTTTGCGCGGGTCCGTTGCCCCCTCCCCAATCGCTCTTCTCCCGAAGGCTCGGCGTCTTCTTCCTCCTCCTCCTCATCATCAGGAGCAACGGGAGGTTCCGATCTCTCTTCAGCATCAGGGTCGTCCTCGCTCATTGCGGAGTCGTCGTCATCCGAGTGGCCCGAGTGACGCCTTCTCCGACGTCTACACGCAGCGTAAACTGTCGAGGGCACTCAAGAAACAGGGAACCGACTCACTTGCTTGGGTTGCCGTTTACTTTCGCTGGGGCCTTGCGCTTGGGTGCGGCCCTCTCTTTCTTTTCCTTCTTTTCCTGTAGAAACAAAGAAATTAAAACCGAATTGAGACACCTCATCAGCCAGATGCCCACCCTGGAAGGAAGGTACTGCTCCTTGATCCACGCCAACATCTGTTCGTCCAGGTAAACGGTATCGCGGTTCTGTTCAGCGATGGTCAACACAGGCAACATCCAAAGCACCAATTTGCCCCAACCTGCGTCGTTTGCTCCGAGTTGGCCATCGGACGCAAAATATCCGATGGAAGCTTGAGCTTGCCTGGGTACGTGGTGATGTTGAGCGAGTGGTGATGTGCCCATATTTTGATCAGTTCTTGCGCCAACTCGCAAATAACCCAGAAATTCTGCGGAGCAGGGAATCAGAATGGAACAGCAAATGCGATGAATCTCTCGTTCGCCCACCTCAGAATCACCCTCCGCGTCGCAGACCGTTTTGCCCTTCCCCGCCAGATGGAAAAGGAGAGAAATCGTGTCGGCGTTAGCGATTTGAAGAAGGTAGAACTGAATATATCTGAGCAATATACGTATCATGGTTGGGTTGTCTGCGGTCAGGTGGCGTCAACGTACTTTGCAATATCAAGCAACTCTTCTTGAGAGGTGGAGAAATCGGGATGGTGCGCCAACAGATGCAGCAACCGGATAAAGATCATCTCCATATCTTGGACTCGTTTGGCTAATGGTTGACGAAATGAGCTTCAATCGAAACGAGACAGACAGCACAGGTGGCACCTGGGGCCAACTTCCGCATCGCGCCATTCACGTATGACATCGCCTAGTTGCCGCCCAACTCGTCAAACACGACAAGCAGAAACAGTTGAATAGAACAAACCATGGTCTTGACGTCGGATTCAGGATCATGCACCGTGAGGAATGGGATGACATTGTAATGGGCCGGGAGTTTCTGGCGTTGCGAAAGCCTGATCAACTTCTTCAGGAATGTCATCCTCACGTCGAAACAGGTATCCTGAAGGAACGTGTCATCGGCCTGCAGATCCACGTCGGATACAAACAGCGAGGTACACGCACCTGCACGACGATTGCCAGCTTCAAAAACCTCGGAGCTATGGCTTTGGCGTACGTAGGGGCAGTCGCCAAGTGCAGCATCGACACGGCCGCCTGTAGCCGCATCCGAGACATGACTTTGGGACTGCAGACGAAAATGGTCAGTGACGATGCGTTTCCAGCTATCGCAAAAGTCTCACTCTTCTCCTGAATCCGCCATGAGCGAGCCGCCGTGGTCGAGCAAGGACGCCAACAGCTTGAGCACAGGCGTCGCGATCTCGATGGCATTATCTGCCGAGGCGTGCGCGAGACTCCGATATCTGCACACTTTGATCGCGAGCACTTTCGCCCTTAGATTGTCGGACACCTCCGACTCGTCCGCCCACTCCTCCTCGGTCTGCTCGTCATCCTGAATAAAGAGACCCGGATCAAAATTGGAATTAGTACGTAGAATAATGGAGGACTGACATCCAGGGGATGCGTGGGAACCATGAGGAGCTGTTTGACCAGGAAGGCCATGAGAACATCGCTTTTGTGCTCGAACGCATCCGGAGCGAAGCGCGCAAACTCTGCGAGCACAGCAACATGGGCGACTAGAAGCTCCGGTGTTGTTGTACCAAGAGCATCAGAGATGACCTAGGCGACCGGTGAGACACTCTAACGGCGACAGGATGATGCGATGCGTACCTCGACCACCTCGGTACAAACAATCGCCTTATTCTTCGAGAACGCCAAGACGCGCGCTGCGAATTTTGCTTGCCGGAAGCTGCCTTCGACAGCCAGACGCTTGATACGTTCCAGTGTCCGCCTGTTGCAAACTGAGCATCAGAGGATAAACAGTTCAATAACTAATGCGCACTTGTCAGTCGGCACCACTTTCTCGTCCCAGCGCACAACCGCGGCCAGGGCCTGGAGTGACATCTCGACGAGTAGAGGGTGCTTCTCATCCGCGACACCCTTCACCAACTCACCAATGTGGCTCTTATACAACGCTGGTAAATGTTTCGCGATGTATTTCAACAGCTTCAACGAGTTGTCCGAGTGGCTTGACTTCTGGAGGCGCTTGATTAGGGTGGGGATCGAAGACTGGTTGAGGATCCGCAACGATGCCTGCCGCAGGAAGAAGTTCATGGTAGGAGCTATACTAGAGGAGACTGTGTCCATGCGCTTCACGAACTCGTTCTAGAAGAGCAACGGTGTAAATGTGGTCTTGCAACGAAGGGAGAGATGCTGACTGTTGCTTTGACAAGGCCCTTGAGGTCCGTTTGAACGTCCATACATATCTTCAACAGCTTGTACAACCTCTGCTCGTTGAGCTTGGCAAACGCATGAAGGTCTTCTGAAGCCTTGTGAGGATCGGGGTACGATGCTAATTCGGCAGAGGATCAGGTTTGTTTATGCGCCACGTATTAGCGAAGAACGTACCGCTTATATACTTGATTGTATTGGATAGCTTGGTGGTTATTGCCTCCTCGTTTTCGTCTATCACACCGCCCTAACAGCGCGTAAGTGGGATGGTTGAGACAAGGTATACATGAACATACGTTGTTTAATACACAGCTTTGGACGAGATGTTCGAAGACAGTGGGTCGCCTAAGTGGATAGAGATAATGCAATGAAAAGGGTAAGAAAACCAAAAGGAGTAACATACGCGCGCTGAACTCCGCTGAGCGTTAATAGAATGTTGATGGCCTGGTCGTCGTCCAGGAATGCGATTACGGTTAACAACCGATCCGTCCATGCCACCTCATCAACCTCGGCGCCCTTCGATGTTGATGGCGTGGACGATGAAGGCAAGGGAAGGATGTACTCCGCGAGCACATCTTCCACTGCGGATCTTGTAAGGAACCGTCAGTTAGTGCTGCGCGCGACGGATTATACAAACCGAATTTCTCCGTTGACTTTGATCATTTGAAACAGCTCGTTCGGGATCCAGGCGAACTGCAAAATTGCTGCCTTGTCTTTGTTTTCACTGTGCACCAAATTCGAATAGAGTAATCAGTTAAGTGAGAACGGCCACGGACATTTCGGGGTACGCCAGGGCATACAGCTTGCCCAGCGCCTGCAGTGCTTCCACTCGCACAGTGTGCTGAACAAAGGTAAGATACGGGAAGGGCGTTGAGAGGAGCTCCACACCTTCTTGTCCACACCTCGCTCGGCCACCGCGCGCAGTTGTTCCACCTTGACGTGATGTAGCGCCGTCTCATAGTCGAGCTGCGCATAGACCCGGCAAACCGCCGCGCGAACCTTGTCGTCCGGATCGAGGAGCTTTCCGGTGAACGCCTCTTCAACCGCATCTCGCTGTTCTGGGGGACCCCCGAGTAGTGCCTGGGCGGCTTCGACGAACTTGAGTCGCACTGCAGGGGACTTGTCGTTCTTGCGCTTCAGCCAGATGTTCCACGTAGAGGGGAACTTCTTGGTCAGCTCCACGCCACCCTGGCCCGCGAACATCTCTCCCAGTACCTGGGTGACTATGAGCCGCAGCTGCAGTTCCTCGGTTTGCAGTTCCTCTTCGAGCTGGGGTATCACTGTGGGGAGGACGGCAGGGCACGAGTGGTACAGGCGCTTGATGAGCTCGTGGGCGGTGCGAATCTCAGTGAAGTCGTCGTCTCGCTCCGTGACGATGATCTCGGTAAAGTATTGCGAAACATATCGCGTGAGCTTGTCCGCTGTCGAGTTGCACACCTGGGCTGCGAGGCGGTATGCGGGCTGATCCAGGCGCTGGAATGAGTGGTATGAGCACCAGAGAAAAGAGTAAGACATGGCACGCACCGTGTTTTTGTCCATGAATTGAGCTAACAATGTCTCGAGCACCTCGGCCGGCAGCGTCTGGCACTCGTCGATGAGCGCGACGAGGATATCAGAGAGAAACATCTCGATCTTCTTGGCAAGATCGCGTCGGACAAGCTGGAAAAAACCGCGGAAGATTTCGAGCATGAGCTCGTCCGCGTTTTGGAGATCGCACACAAGGACGACGCTCTTGACGGTGGACAAAGATTCGAGGAGATGGAAGTACTCCGTGTAGTAAGGAGAGTCGGAGGCCTTGAGACCGGTTATGAGTTGCTGGATGAAGAACTGGAAGATGTCTCGGAGTTCTCCTTGGGTGTATGGCGCATCGGGGGCTGTAAGGCGAAGAATATCGGCGAGACAGCAGGCTGCATATGCCTTTACCCCGCGGTCCTTGTGGTGCAGGATGGACACGTTGATGAGCTCTTTGCGAACAACACCAAGGGAGGTGACATCGACGAGCTCCTGCTCCATTTCTGCCAATTCTCTGTGCAAAACCTGCAATTTTTTTATGAGGGCATCGGTGGAGAGGCTCTTTCCGACGAGCTTTTCACGGAAGGCGAGTTTCTTGGGCGATGGGGCGACATTATGGCGAGTTTGGGCCACCATCGAGTCGGAGGAGGAGAATACACGCGTTGTTGTGGCATTGTTGTGGCCCTTGTCCTCATCGGGCAACAGGATAGGGGTTAAAGAAATGAGAGTGTAGAAACCACTGATCCACGACAAAACAGATCGGAAAATTAATGTAGCAATTCGTCGTTGGCTGGGCGACGTTTCAATTTTTCCTTATTATTCGGTTTCGTGCAAATGCATCTCATAAGAATTAAAGAAACAAAGCGAAAAATAAAGGCAAGTGGAAGAAGAGCGGGATAAGTAGTGGCGCAGAGAACGGAGTTTTCGACAGGAAACGAAGACCCGCAAAGTGCGGGGGAATTCGGATCAGTATCGCGCTCGCCCCAGAAAGCGGACTTAGAGCGACGCAGCACCGGCGCAGCCGGGGGTGCGGATTTCCAAAAAGAGTCTTGAGAATCTGCGACGCACAGACTAGCACAGCAAAGCACAATTGATAATTTGAGGGGACTTGCATATTTGATCTCGTACGGACCAGGGTGAGGTGTTTGTTCAGCTACGTACGGACATATAAAACATTGGCATAACAGCAAGAAGCAGTGAGAGAAGAACAACTTGCAGTTAGTTCTGAAAAAGGCGACGCATTCAGATGGAAACTGAGGATTCCAGGAAGATGATCGATGGAGGTGTTGCCGAGCAAGTTGGGCAGGCACGGTCTGAGGTGCACTGAGGCAGTGCGTTCTTTTAATGATTCGCACCCGCCCATTTATGTGGCTATGCGGTAAACATAAAATGAGCGTGAACCGGTAGGAACCGGTTATAAATCCTTGAACTTACGAAAAAGTCCGCCGACCGTAATTTTTCCTCCAACGCCCGAGGTTGTCTGGCTTCAATCTCTGTACAAGTCGAAAATGTAGTCAAGCGGTGGCAGTGGCGCGTCTGGACGCGGGAGTTGATTCGGAGGCGTCACCTGGGGGAGAAGGCGAAATAGGCGCCTCACCCTGGCCCGATTGGGAAGAAAGCGGTTGTTTGATAAGCTTCGTGATGCCAAATACGAGATTTTGCCTCCACACCAACCAAGACCCACAATCTACCTTGACAGCTCCACTCTCCGCTAATTTTACCTCGATTCTTTTCCGTGTGCGCTTTTGATAGTTTTGCCCAATAAACGCGTGAGTGAGCTCTCGTTATTTCCTGTTTCTACCCTTCAATGAGTTTTGCAGAAACTCCTTATTCATTCGGGAGTCTTATCAGTCGCATATAGAGTATTTCAATCCCGAAAATGGCAGTGGAAAGCAACAATGTCAAAGTCTATACGGTCAATGGAGCGACCGCTGCGTCCTCCTCGTCTTTGCCAGATTGGCTCACGCGCAAGCGCGCAGCGAAAGGAAAGGGCAAGCGAGCAGTACGAGAACATGTTGAGGGGACAATCGAGCTCATCCAAGGATTCGAATTCCCCGAAGCAAGCAATCGTATAAAAACGACCAGAGATGGACAGTTCGCCATCGCCACTGGAACCTACAAACCACAGATGAGAGTGTGGGATCTTGCGCAGCTTACTCTAAAATTCGAACGGCATTCAGATGCAGAAAACGTCGATTTTGTGGTACGTGAGTCTGCCCCCAATGCTATGTAGAGTTGTTCTCTTATTCGGCGGTTCAGATGCTGTCGGATGACTGGACCAAGTCGATACACTTACAGAACGACCGAACTATCGAGGTGCACACGCAGGGAGGGTTCCACTACCGCACACGCATACCGCGCTTTGGCCGGTCGCTGGCATATCACTTTCCCTCTTGCGACGCACTTTTCTCTGCCGCTGGCAATGAAGTCTATCGCCTTAATCTCGACCAGGGTCGTTTCATGAACCCACTCGTTCTCCAGGATGAACAAGAAATCCTGGGCGTCAACACCATCGATGTCAACCCTGCACATCAACTACTGGCGTTTGGTTTGGAGGGCACTGGGTCCGCGCAGTTCTGGGACCCCCGGTCCCGCTCCTGTGTCGGAGTCCTGCGGTTGCCGCGCCATCGAATTGCACCGCCTGGCGGTGGTGACACGGCGCTCAGCGTTACCGCCATATCCTCACGCGCCGATGGCCTCTCGTATGCTTTGGGGACGTCGACTGGTCACACTCTCTTATACGACATCCGAGCAGGGCAGCCGTTTGCCCTGAAGGATCAGGGATATGGTCTCCCGGTGAAGAACGTCGTCTGGATCGAAGGCGGGAGCAGGATGGCGGGCGATGGGATGGTGCTGAGTGCAGACAGGAAGGTCATCAAGATATGGGATCGTAATTCTGTGCGTCGCGTTTCCAGATCCGAATTCCTCAAAGAATAACCAGTTTTCAGCCATCCACAAACTTTGCGGCGATCACCCCGGCCGCCGACTTGAATCACGTCCACCACGTCCCGGCAAGCGGCCTGCTCATGAGTGCCAACGAAGGGATCCAGATGGCGACGTATTACATCCCTCAACTGGGTCCGGCACCGCGCTGGGCGAGCTTCCTCGAGAACATCACAGAGGAGATGGAGGACCAAACTACGCGCTCGGTGTACGAGGACTACAAATTCGTCGAGCGCAGCGAGCTGAAAACGTCAGTAACGAAACCATATCTTTTTGTTTCGTCGTTTCACATTCTCCTTCCTTCAGACTGGGCCTGGATCATCTTGTCGGGACACCGACACTGAAGCCGTATATGCACGGATACTTCCTTTCCCTCAAACTTTACGATGCGGCCCGTATCATCGCGAATCCGTTCGCCTATACCGAGTACCGCGAGAAGGTCGTCCGTGAGCGGATGGAGAAGATGGCGGAGACGCGCATCCGCGCGAAGAAGGACGGAGCTGCGGGCGTCAAGGTCAACAAAGCGTTGGCAGAGAAGATCCTCCGGGACGAGGAGAGGGAGAGGAAACGTCTCGAGAAGCGGAAGAAGCGAGCCTCGACCAAGGAGGGCGAGGCTGCCGACGACGACGTCGATGTGGATATGGACGAAGCTACAGAGGCAGCGCCGAAGCCGAGCTTGCTCACGGACCCGCGTTTCGCGAAGGTGTTCGAGGATCCAGCATTCGCTGTCGACGAAAACACTCGCGAGTTCGCTCTGATGAACCCATCTGCAGCGGCGCAACGGAGGGATGGGAGAGGCGTCAGAGGGAAGACCGCTGTCGAGGAGGAAGAGGAGGAGAGCGACAAAGTCTCGTCCGACGGCCTCGGTGCAGGTAGCGACGATAGCGACAGCGAAGGCGAGAGTGGGAGTGGGAGTGACAGCAGTGACGCTGGAGGTCAGCCCCTCTTCTCTCTCATATATTCTCTTTGAACTAACTTTCCATCAAGCACTCAACAAATTCGATCCCCGGGCGCGGCCAGGTCAGAAGAATGCGCGCGTTCAGGAGGCGTATACGCGGACGCGGGAGCAGAATCGTCGTGCAAACCAGGGCAACTTCGTTCCTATGCGTCCGGCAGCTACCGGCGCCAATGGCACCCGGCTGGCTGATCCCAATGCGACGTTTGGCCAGAGGCGCGGCACAACTACGTCAGCGAATGCAGGGAGATCCCAACCATTCAAGGGCAATGATGCCGCCATGGAAGTCAGCTGGGTCCCGTCGTCCTCAGGAGCAGGCACAGATGCGGATGCAGATGCTAGCTCGCGACCTGCGAAGAGCCGACCACGGAAAGGGATCGAAGTGTTTGGGGCGGGGATGGAGAAGGGATATGGTGGGGAGGATGTGGAGGTGTCAGAGCAGGATAGGAAGGGGAGAACACAACGGAGGAAGGGCGTACGGAGTGGCAGTAAAAATGTGTTCAGGCGGATGGATACATGAGCCAGTTATCCTTACATTGCTCAAATGAGTGTGTATAGTTAACAGGCAAGTCTGGAGATCATAATCGGGGCTATCTAAGGAGGGTGGTGGGTTGTTCCGGTGTGCGATGGCGATACAAAAGAGGGAATGAGGAGAGGCCCAGCAAAGAACAAGAAAAGAGATACACTCCGTAAAGGAGATATAATACATTGCGACTTCTGCGCCTACATCATCAAAGCCGCGAAAACAGGTGCGCCGGGACCATCCTAAGCAAAGTATCAATCGGAAAGCTGGGTACATTACGGGGGAAAGCCAATCTTACCTGTTTGATGAGAAGACCGTCCTCGTTGGCTATGATGCGACTTGGACAAGCAATCCGCGTGGTCGCAGTGTAAGCGACTGGGTAGGGATCCTGGCAGAACTCTCCCGAGTATGACTTCCACATATCCCCTCTTGTATCGCGTTTCGACTGGATAGCGGAGCCCGCGCCGGGATTGTAGTCGACGAGGTTGAGACCCCATCCACGGGGCCACATCTCCGCCCAGAACAAGCGCCGTCCGATGATGGCGAAGCCTTCGCGGTTCGTGGGGTCGTATATCGCAGATTGCTGGAGAATTTCACTGCGGTCGCCCGAGCCGTTCACGACGGGGATGATGAGCGGGTGCACGCGCTCTGGAGCCTCAGCCGTGGAGATTCCCAGCCACGATTCGACCGTCGTTCGTCCGAAGAGGCAAGCGTTGTGTTTCCATACACCATCGAACATTTTGTAGTTGAACAGGACTCCAAAGAGACGGCGTTCCGGATTCATGTAGAATGGTCCGTTGACGGGAGAGTAACTTGATATGTTGCGTAACAAGGAGATGTTGGTCGGTGTCCAACCCTCGCTGTTTATGTCCGTAAGATATTTGATCTGCTGCATGTTCTTCCGGACGTGCCCGATCCTGATGAGAGAGCTGAGGACTTCGTCGGCAGGATGAGTCTTTGACCTTTCGGTCATGATATATAGGTCTTCCGTAATGAACTGAAAACCAGTACACCACCTTTCCCAAGCAGGGGGATTGTCGAGCTGTAGCGTATTTAGAAGGATACGGGTCAGGGGAGAAATATGCTTACGGCAACATATCGCGCCGCACCGGTCCAGTTTTGTATCATAATCGCAGATAACGTTCCTTTGTTGGTGCTGTGATTGGCTACAATACACACCATTTCGCCATGCATTTCCATGTGGTAAACTTCAGCTCCGGTCTGGAACCCAACCCGAATCTGAACGGATCCCAGACGGTGCCCCTTCAAATGGTACACATGCAAGACTGGAATACGTGAATAAACATTTTCGGTATAGCCGTTGTTGCTGGAAACGAGCTTGTAAGAGCGGGATATGGCATAGTCGGGGTTGATTGATGCTCACTATTCTAAGATTCCAACCACTTGCGCGACAGGGTCAACAGTGACGGCTTTGACGTAGTGTGAGGAAAGGACAACGTTAAACTGGGTCCGCTTGAGGTCCACTTCTCCTGTTCTCAGGGACGGAACCTGGGTCAAACACACTCGCGCCAGCATCTGCGTGCCCGCAGGGCCAGGAGCCTCCCAGCTACAGGCGTCGTACACGTACCCGTTGCTCTCGCCCATAAAGTGATTTCCTGATCTCCATTCGTTGCTTCCGGCCCACGGCGTCACATCGCTGGTTTGCAGAATGGTGAAAAACTTGGTGTCCGAATATTGCAGAGTCGACCATGCATGGTTGTACTGATCCATCCGGTCGCGGACTTGGCGTAGAACTTGAGGTGGCCAAGTGGAGGGAGACTGTATCAGAAGGCTGAATCTGGCACATTCCGCCCTGATAAACTCAGGAGTAGCGTGAGACGCCATTGCAAGGGACCGCCATGCCTACAAAACATACTCAGTCCTGTCAGACGGGAGAGAACATTCATGCGTACGACAGCTCCCCGAGCCAGGTCCTTGACCCCGAGATATTCCGAGATTTTGAGGGCGATCTCTGGCGGTATTCGATTGGCGGCACCTCGTCCCGTCAAAGGCTTAGCCTTGACGGCGTAGTTCTGAGTGGGGTACGGGCTGGTGCGGGAAACAGGTCCTCCCACCCAAAAGGAAGTCCCCTGCGCTTCCGCCATGATAGCGGCAGTGCCGACCACCGGACGGGGCCGCCGAGCGAGTTCCTTGGTATAATCTCTCGGCATTGAGTTAACTCGGTTTGAAGACAACATGGGCAATGGCAAGAGACTTTATAGTCGTCCGGGTCGTGGCTTAGACAACAAGGCGAGTGAGATGATGTCTAGTGGAGGCAGCTCAAGGGCATGTAGTAGTCACAGAAACAGGCATTTGTATTCGACCATGAACAGTTTGTATTCAGACAAGCACCGTGAGGAGAGACCTTGTGAACATTCAGATAGCACAACGCAAAGATAATAGACAGAATGGCAAGGAGACCAGTTACCCGCGGTATCAACGCGAAGGAGAACAAGAGAGATCGTTGTTCGCCGAATTTCCTTTTTGCTCATCCAAGTAATCAAGTCCCAGAAGTTGGGAAGACACCCGAACGTGTACAGCGAAACTGTGCTGGTTTTGTCAATGCTCGCGTCAACGCTCAACGGACTCGGGCAAGTCAAAGGGTGTTTGATATAAAGGCGGATCATAAACAGTCCACAACTGACTTGCACTGCAACCGACTCGGACAATGGTTGTGATTACGGCGGCCACATGATGGCCCACATCTCCAACAGGCTCCGACAAGCTCTCAATTGTCCAACTGTCGCTAACCAGCAACGAGCACTGGTGGTTATAGGTTATTAAATAGATTGGCTGGCGAATGCTCGCAGCCTCGCACTCTCGGGCTCATCAGAAACATCCTGTTTTTTGAAATTCCTCGGTAGATCGTAATGGGCGAGGAACGAGCCGGTTTTCATTAATTTACAGCGTCTGTCTAGACGAGGGGCCGGCCACTGCCGTCTCAAACCTTGCTAAGTTGCTTGGGTTACACAGCCCTTGACTTTTTTCGCTGCACACTCCGATCATCTCCTGGTTCCCAAACCTGGAGTATTTTCCTCGCAGCACCTGAGGCTTGAGCAGATAGAGCTAGTAATGGCAACATGTAAGCTTATGCATTTCTATGGTACACTGAGGGACCTGGACGCAGTGATGCGAGGTAGAAAACTGTATCGCTGGCAGTAAGTTAACATGGTGCTTGAATGAGTTCATGAATGCTGACCAAAGGCGAACATTGGGCAGTGTCCAGTCAGAAAAGAGGACCATGAATTGGATGGTGCTTGCAGTGGGCAGGGTTAGAAAGACACTGTGTTGCGAGGTCCCTGCGAACACATGTACAGCGCACATATCGCACACGGGCGTGGGGCTGAACATGACAGCCCCACCAAGTTCCCCTTGAGACCCACCACGACTCCCTGATGCCAATTCGAGAACGCACTGGAGGACCCGGCGATGATGAGGTGCTTTGCTTTTCTGGTCATCCTGGAAGGGTTCTCATTGCTCAAGCTCTCAAGTTTTGACTTGTTCCGTTTCGAAAATAATCATTGAGAGTTGTACTAAATTCCTCATTTTTCAGCACTGTCCTAAACAAACTTGGATTTGAATTGCAAATCGGGCAAGCTAGGTTGACGCGAGGTGTTGCCATTAAGAAACAGACATCAGATTTTGCGCAGTATAGAGAGCAATACTAGTAGTTTCATTCAAGGCCTGAAAGGTGTATACTGATAGATTGTGAGCAAGAACTGGTTCGGACATATTGGTGAGGCTTGATTGTTTCGTTTTGAACTCGGGGCATTTCGGAAATTATCGGGTGTAACCGCTGGCAGATTTCGGCTAAGTTTCGACGGACTGAGTCGCGCTAGTATTTGGTTTTATTTGCGTTACCCGGAAGTATGCGGAAGTAGCGGGTGTAACCGCTGGCAGATTTCGGCTAAGTTTCGACGGGCTGAGTCGCGCTAGTATTTGGCTTTATTTGCTTTGACAGATTTCGGGTGCAGAATTTTGACGGAGGGAGACCTTGACAAGCAAGGTTATAGTCTCGTTAACCAGACGTTATACTACTTACATGTACCGGATCCACGGAAATTGTTCCGAGGCAGAAATTGATGAAAATTTGATTGGGAAACACTGCCCTATAAACGTCTGGTGCAGTTCGCTTGGAAAGGGTGCGATCGTGTCACGCTTCGACTCTCCGGTACTTTTCTTTTTAGTTCGCATTCCCCGATGGCCCGATGGCCATGAAACTTTGAACATATCATCTGGATGACCTCAGAAGGTTCCGGGAATACCATGGACAATTTAATACGGCTCATTTGAGGTACAGTGACTTGAGCAATATGTGGAGCCTTTATGCATTTTTGACCCCAGGAGATGCAGTGATCTCCCTAAGGCCTAAGGCCTTACCTTGTTCCTAAGGCCTAAGGCCTTAGCTAAGGCCTTAGGTTAAGCCTTAGCCCAGCATGGAGATTTTGGATTTTTGAGTTAAGGCCTTAGAAATCACGTGTTGAAGGTGCACGTGCCCTGAAATCTTTTCTCGCACTGCCGCAGCAATGGCTGGCAACGAAACTCAGGTATGCCGGCCACGCAAATGGCAGCCGATGACATTACAGTGGCTGTTCCGAAAAGGTGTGAAGGCATCCCTTCGCACCGGCGGTGCACAAGAAGAGGAGGAAGCATGCATGTGTGTGATGGAGCAGGATAACACGCTGGACGACGGAGAGGTCGAAATTGACGATGATGAAGTGTGGGGAGCATAGATTTTGCGTATATTTCTCAATTACAGCCCGCTAAAATTATTTCCTTTTTTGGTCCTAAGGCCTGGGCTAAGGCCTAAGGCCTAAGGTCTTAAATGAACCTAAGGCCTTTACTCACCAGAGGGTCTTCATTTAAGGCCTTAGGGAGGTCACTGAGGAGATGTCAAGACCTTCATATAACATCCCCATATGTACCAAATACATCTATAAACTACTCTATATCATGTTTTGGGTCTCTAGGAGGGATAATTCTATTTGGCAACCCCCGTTATTTGGCAACCCGGGGTTGCCACTATATGGCAACCCCATGATTTCTAAGCGATCAGCTGATGGCGCCCCATGGCGCTTGATGGCGCTGATGGCGGGCGAGGCGGGAGACATTCGGGATGCTCCTGATCAACTCCTGATGCCTCTAAATGCCTTAGATAATCCTGAAAAAAATTGACTACATTCAGAAGCACATACCATATGTCTCACCATTTTTTTTGGGAGCAATGTCTTGCTCAATTCATCAAATTATTGTGTTTCAGACCATTTTGCTCAGAAAACCTGAGAAAAATCATGGAAACGGACGAAAAAAATACGGAAAAACTCAGGCACATGGAAGTATAGTTAGGGGAGCTCCCGCCACTCAAATAAGTGGTCTGAACTCTCCAGAAGGGTGACAATGTAAAAGAAACGGCGGTCAAAGCGAATTTTCGTGATTATCTTGCTTATCTTATCGCCCCCGTGGGGGTTGCCAAACAGAACAATGTTATATGGCAACCCCCGTACATCTGGCACGGGGGTTGCCAAATAGAATTATCCCTCTAGGAGCCGTGTAGAACACATTTAACCGAAGTACCTTTGCATCACACTCTCAAATATGAATCCATCACGCGTCTTTCGGCCTCAAATTTAAATTACTGGGATGCATTCAGAAATCAAATCAATCATTTTACACTACCAACAGCACATATTATCCTTCGTGTCGATGCATTCATCCCTTTTGGCCCATATTGGGGAAATACTGATTCTTCACAGGTATTCGGTGTCTTAGCTCGCCTTGAGGCTACAGAAGTATCTAATATATCCCAACCAGTACCTTACATTTAAATTTGCTTATATCACTCATACTGTATGCCCTAAAAGTTGCGACGCGTCTGGAGTGCGATTTGTGACGTCCGTCATGGATCGCATCCTTTCCCATCAAACTGCACCAGATGTTAGGGCGGTGATCTTGCGGTTGTTTTGGCATCATTTTCTGCCTCAAATTTGAAACTCCGCTGATCCCCCCGCACCGCCCTAACATCTGGAGCTGAGATTACTGTCTAGAGAGACTACATTCGGTGTGATAAGGACCGCGACGCTACGACGTGAACGGGATGTTGCTCAGGTGGTAAGCTTGTCCGGCCTCTAGGGGGTTTGGTTGTGAGGTTCCGAACAAGGGGACGTTTGTCGATGCAGAGGTAGTGCGGCGGGTCCGGTAAGTTCTGTTAAAGTTAGCAAAATGGGGGAAAGAACTGGAATATACTCGTTCGCCGGGGAACAAAGTTCGCGAACTTGTCCCTTCGAACTATCTGCGAAGCCTTCTACTTCGATCGAACGACGCGCCTTCCTCCTTTGATCGTTGGGGCACGTGATCGAGTCGGCGAATCCTTCCAAGGGGTTGGTTCGTGGACGACTTCGACGTCGACGGAATTTCGGCGACGAACTTCTCGGAGTATAAGAGGTTGTGGCCGTTCAGGCGTTGACGATTTGCCAAAATTTCCTCGAAGCTTCGTTCCCACCGCTACAGGAGGTGTTTCCGCGCGGGAAGGTGTGCGAAGTTCGAGGGCGAGCTATATGAGCGCGAGCTTAGATGACTTAAGCTGCAAGGGAGGGAGTGAGTAAAGTGTCCTGAGACAAGTAGGTGCAAGGGTGTGATCAATTTCTCGATTTGTGGGATGTAAGAACACTTGTATACAAGTGGGAGGGATCTGAACCCCCGGAAACTCGATGCCCAAGTACGCTAAATTGTCCGCTTTTTATACCGTTTCCCCCCATCAGCCTCGTGTTTGAGTGAAACACTTGCTTGTGAGAGTTTCTTCCCCAAAACGATTCTAGCATCCTTTCGCCCGCGAAATATTGTATCGTTCGCCGTCGAGAGAGTGTTGAAGACCAGATTTAGGACAATTATCCCGCGAGCTGTCGGGCTGTCGGGTTTACGTCCCAATTAAGTTCCGACCCGTACGTCCTGCCAGGTAGCATGCTCGCCCATGGTCGGCGCGCTGCTAGTTGTTTAATATTTTAAAGGATACGAGGTGATAATGCTCGTTGGAGGCGATTGGCGTTTGTTGTACTGGGGAAAAGGTTTGTGAAAGGATTTGGTGGATATGGTGTTTTCGTTCGTCGGCGAGGCTCGTCGCAGAGGTCCAGATCTGTCCAGATCGGCTGTGGTGAGTAGATTTGATAGTTTAATAGTTGTATCCGTTGGAACAAAGAGCATTAAGGGTAGTGGGGTGCCGTCGTTCGCCGTCGAAGCCTTGTGAGCACCATTATTTCCTTGAATATCGATGTTCAATCGTTAGCGAGTGTCGTCCCTAAAGTGGCAACCAAATTGCCGAATAAGGGTTTATCGTTTGAAGGAAGTTCGTCGTCGTTGACCTGAGCCGCCGTGGAACGAGAGGGCATGCGCAGAGCGCATACAGCCCTCACAACCTCCTTTACACTTTTAAAATATCGACCGTCCTCGGTCGATGACACCTATAAAAGGGACACTTCTCGTTTTCGGAATCATCGGACATTCCCTTCTTCTCCACATGGATACCACAGCAGTACGCCGCTTTATGGCCTCCAACGTCGTATGGCCCCTTGACAAATTCTTCATTCCGGCCGGCGGCCTGACCGGTTTTCTTCGGGAGAACCTTCGTTTTAAAATATTCTTGATTATGACGTCCATTTTCACGGATCCGTTCGCCGGTGTTACAGTGTCGTCGTTGACGCAGCTGGAGATGAACCAGGTTAGGGCACGAATGCGGGACGTGATTTCTCATGTTGTAAGCGAGCTTCATTCCGTCTAACAGCGTTTTACTCAATATTTCCCAGTTCTTCGCCGCACAGATTCGCCAGAACGAATTCCGTGTCGCCTATAGCCCTATTGGGGTGCCGGCGCAGGCTGCCTGGATGTTTCATATGATTCTGACGCTCCTGCACATCGTGGGCTTCGAAGGCGACGACATAACGGTGGTCACGAACGAGGTCGCGGAAGCGCGCATGACGGAGGGACAACTGGCCCATGAGCAGGTATCTTCGTTGCTCGGCGGTGCGCTGGCGACGTATGTGGAAGAGACGAAATTGGGCATCCCAGCGATCCTGGACTACAAAGAGTACGATCCGAGCGCGCACGTCTCCCTCTACTTCTCTCGCCGATGCGAGCCGACGACGTTGGCCAAGATTCCGGTTCAAGAGCATCGCCTGGACGCGTACGAGCTTTCGGAGATGGTCAGTGGGTGGAAAGGACCAATCGACTTTGAGATTCATAGCAAGGATCTGCCGTCGTCGATCGACGCTGTGGTCGCAGCGGAACAAGTCCTCAACCTGGGACTACCGGGCACTCTCGACGCTGTCAACAACGTAAACCTGCAGGGTTTCCCGTATGAAGACCTGCGCATTCGGCGCGCTCGGTCGGTACGCGCATGGAACATGCCCGGTGGCGTGGCAGACCGGCGGACGAAGAAGGAACGACAATCGCCTGGCGCCAGTTCGCGAACGTCCAAGTCGTCTTTGACCCGAGTGGAAAATCTCACAGGGCACATATTTTCTTTCAAGAAAATGGTCCCGGATGGGGGTGAGGCAGACCGAAGCTCGACGCCGTCGTCGATGCCGTCTCTCGTGTCGATGTCGGAGAGCGAGACGTAAGACGGTGCGTGGATTTACAGCGGAATTTAGGTCGTATCGGTCTGAATGGTTACTCAGGGACGAGAAAAGCCGTCGAAATACGTCTAGTGGGTGAAAAAGTTCGCGAACGAAGAGCGCGTTTCCGAGAGTTTGGTAGTCGTTGGCCATCTTTTTTGATCATATGGTTGTGCGATCGGTGCCGTGCTCGATCTTGTATAAATTGGACCCCGTGTTTTGTATCTTTGAATCATATGTCTCCGATCGAACAGCTCAAGATTGAGGAGCATGGCGAGCTTCTTTCCAGCCTCCTCCTTTCTGCAGCAGAGACCGGCGACGAAAATTGGGAGCCCATCGTTCCGATTGCGGTGTACCTTCGGGAACGCATTCGTCCTGCCCTTTTTATTCTGGAAGCATGCTGCTGGGCTCCGGGACGCCATGGGGAGCGATACCAAATTACTCCGGGCGAGGAGGCGTTGATCCGAAGTTGGTTGCATGCCATACACGAGTCCCTTGTACGTCGTGTCTCCTCTCGCCGGCGAACTTTTTCCAATATTTCCTTATATCGCTTTTCTGATGGATCTGCGGCCTGTGGCCATTCTAATTTTTCAGGTGACGGTCGCGATGGCCCGTTATCGCGCGATTATCCGTTTGTTTGAGATCCCAGTCGAGACTCGACTGGGGTCGGAGGAGGTTCAGCGTTATTCGCTCTTTGCCCAAGGGTCGTACTTGTTCAGCATCCTTCGACGCCTCGTGCTTCATTTCCCCGCGGTGTCGATGGCCGAATATGTGTTTCGCCGGCGAACGGTTTATCATTTTGAAGAGATGGAACACGTGTGTCGCGGAATTGCGGAAGATACGGACAGTACGCATGACTTCGCAGAGTACGACGCCGACGGTTACTACCCGAATTTTGCTGGGCATTTTGATTTCCCAGTTATCTATTTAGATCGCGTCGGGTACGTTGCACGAGTTTCTTTCCCATGTGTGGTCGCTGATTCGCCCGCCGCAGGGAGGACGTTAATTGACATAGGGGCAGATGATGGATATTTAGCCGGATTGATGCGAGGTCCCGATTTGGAAGTAGTTGGTTAAGGATTGGCGGCAACAATTTGTTGCGTTCGTTCCACGGAGCCTTCGTATAAAATGCGGTTCCGCGGCGACGTTTTTGGGAAACCATGTCTGACGTGTCGGAAAACTCCCCTCTTCCTGTCTCTGTTATTAAACCAGTCTTCCTCGATCATCTCTTGTCGGAGCCAGAAATGTTGGATCGAGAGTGGCAGCCGGCTACGACCATCAGCGACTTCATTCGAGAGCGCGTTCGGATAAACGTTTATCTCCTTCAACGCGCAACATGTGGGCCGGGCGGTCTGGTCGCTCCCCGCCTTTTGCTTTCGGAATCGGATCAGTCGGAAGTTCGGTTGTTGATCCGCCGCTTCATGGGTACTCTTGTTAGTAGCGTTTGGGGGCTTCGTTCGTCGGTGGTTTAACGAGTATCCCTTAGCGCGCCCTCTCGTGGTCTCGGCAGGTGGCAAAAATGCGTGTAGAAGGGTTGGGAGCACCTTCGCCCGTTTCGGCACAGCTTGTCATCAAATTCGGAATTCCCGCCCAGGCAACGCGCTGCTTCGAATTGCTCCTGATGATCATGGCTCGTTTCCCGGCGAGGGACGAGGATGAAAAAATGGTCGTTGAATTAATGAAACCACCTCTAGCCGATATGCTAATCGCGGCCCGGTCGATTGCCGAGAGAAGCGGAGCGGCTACGGATTTTCCAGAGTATGGCGCTGATGGCAACATTGTCGATTCGGATACCAGTTTCGACCTCGTTCCTCTGCAGTACATTCTCCCTGGTTCGTTCGTCGGCGTTTCATTTGCATTTTGGTTGTTAATGGATCCCTCGTTCCAGAACGCCTGTGAAACGACCGGTTTGATAGCCGTCGGCAAGGAGTGGATGTCCTTATCAGGAATTTAAGGTTTCCGTTCTCGGCAGTGGACTGGGAGCGTCCTCGCGTAGAAGTGATCTCCGTAACGTAGCCATCGCACATGCTTTGTATAAATTCCATGTTTTTGTGTGGAAGGTCACAGCCGATTTTATCCGCATTGTCATGCCTCCCAGGCGCGCTAGTCGTTTTGCCGTTCGTGATGAGTTCCTGAACCTTGATTTTTCGTCTCCGGCCCAACTCTACGAATTTTCGCGTCATCCTTTCATTCGCCGGCTGACGAACGAACATCTGGAACCCATGGTTCAATATTTTCTCCGTATTCGCGAGGATTTCAGCTGGACGGAGCGAATAAAAACGGCGGACGAGAAGACGGCTCTTAGGCAGCATCTACGGTCGTATCTTGACCATGCGGTAAGCAAAGTCGTCCGCGAGGATTTCGTTCATCGGCGACTGATGCGATACCCTATCGGGTACGTTCAGGGTCATCTGGCAGATATCATAATCCGCTTCGAGGATCTGGCCCGCGCCGATCGAATCCCTTGTCCTAAGGTTTCTTGGCTATATTTGGTCATCCGTGCCGAACAATTCTATGGGTTCGAGGGCGACGAAGAAGGCCTCTTGAAAATCGTCTTGAAGGGGAAATTGGCCACGCTGTTCGCCTATTCCACCGCCCTCCGCCAGCGCTCTGTGGACCGGTTGTTCGTTGGTGATGGGCCATCTCGTAATGCGGAAGCGATGTTTACGTTGCCCGAAACAGAATTCGAGGATGGGGAAGTTGTATAAAATCCCGGATGTACCGATCCCGTCGTCAGATTAATTTTTCCTCCGAGGAAGTAAATTGCTCCCGCTTTGTTTGTTCATGGCCGCGCTTCCCCTCGATTATTCGGCTTTCTTTCATCGCGTATACACCGTGGACGAGTATGTTGCTATTCCCCAGGCCTTGATCGACGCCCTCCAGTCCCAGGGCGGATTTCGCCGGGAGGCGGAGCAATATTCCAATTCGGCGGACGGCGTGTTGTCATATGTTTTCGACATCCGGGGGTATGCCGAGGCGATTCTGCGTGCTCTTCCCAGGACCGCGCAAACGATGGACCAAATGCCTCTCGGTCGGGTTGATTCCCTTCGCGGGTGGGTTATCGAGTATATTATCCAAGCGGTGCGTCGTTAATGGAATGCGGTTTCCGTTTCCTTAACCATCCGTAGTCGCTTATATTCGATATTATGATGGCCTGGGCGCGTCTCTCGGCGACGACGCCGTGGGTGGATAGTCGTGCTTTGAAGGTACTCCGCTTGGCAGAGGATTTCGATTTCCGTTTTGGCAGGCCGTCCACTGGGTTTTCCCCGCACCTGCGTGGGCATTATACTTCGCGTATCCGAAGCTGCATCGAGATAGCGGTGAAGGGGCAGCGCCCGAACGATATGGACGACGTTCCTTTGCAACCTCAGGTCGCCTGCCTTCCTTACGTTCCCAGCTGGAATTTGGAGCAGATTCGAAGCCTGCAACTCCAGGAACGATCCGATCCGTACGCGGGCGAAAACGCGAGGATGTTCGAAGAAATCGAGTTCGCTGACAATCTCTCGTACCAAATCAGCCGGGAAGCAGGGTATCGTGAGAACGGGTACAGCCCGCCGTCGAGTGGGAGGTATTCCGTCCAGTAGTTCCTGTTTGGGACGCCGCGTATTTCGCGAACGAAAGTCGATAGTTGTCACGTGGTCGCGTAATGTCCCCTCGTGACGTACTCCTGGAATCGTATAAAATGTTTCTTGGCCTCGTGTCTTGTCCTCGTTTAGACGTCGATGGTAGTTCTCGCGAAATTGGCGGCGGACAAGCTCCAGTATTCCGAAACTGAGCTTGAAGTTCTGTGGATCCACCGAGTCCGACACCTCGCTCAGGGGGTGCTTCACCTCGCCTGCCTCCCGAATCACGAAGCGTTTCCAGCACGATTGTCGACTTCCGCACGCGCCGCGATCCGCCTCCTCATGGAAAACATGGTCGTCCTGGCTCGCGCCAGCGTAAAATATGGCCCGTACAAGGCGGTCTCGATCCCGAAGTTCTTCGTTCCCTGCGAATCGACGACGGTATTCCGCTTGGTGGAAGGATTCGTGGACATTTTTGGTTTCACGGGCGATGAAGATGTCGGGCGGCGAAATGGGGTTTTCGAAAACATGGAAACGCTGTATGGATGCATGATCTTGAATCCGCGTTACTGCTTCCATCCGGTGGACTTTCCGGGATTTTCGTTGACCGACGACGAGATGGATACTTTCGGTATCACTCGTTCGATGAAACAGACACAATTATCCCGCCCCCTATTTTCGGGAAACGTCTTCCGCCATCTCTTCGGTCAGAACCTACTCAGGTACAATCCCGGCCTTGGCGAGTCCGAACGGCACAAGATTGGTTTGGACACGGAGCCACTCGCGCCTACGCGACCAAATACGCCCACCGAGGAGGAGCTCAGCGTCGTATACGAGGTCGACGAGGATGAGGAAGAGGATGATTCGCCCGCGAAATTGGTCCCAGCTGAATTCGAACGAGAGGAGGTTGAGATGCCGGGCGAAGGAAATTTGCAAGCGTAGAAGCGTTAATTGTAGATCCCCACGTGACCGCGTTGTTCCGCGTAGTTCGAAATGAATTCGTGGTTTTCGCCCGCGAACGAATCGCGTTCTGGGGCCATTCGCTCGGGCCGACTGTATCTCGTGACTTTTTGAGCCGTCGTATAAAGTTCTTTTGTTAGTAGTTCCTCGCTTTCGTGCACTTCTGCCCATGTCGGATATATCTTTTTCGACGGTCCGTGCCGAAAGTGTCCAGTTTGGCACCATCTTCAAATATCGCGACCGTCTCCGTGACCTGTCCCTTCTTCCGGGCGAACTGGAGGCTTTCCCGTGGGCCCCTGCTGAGTCTTGGCCCGAATTTCTGGAAAAACGCCTTCGCCCGATGATTTATTTCCTTCATGCCGCGGTCACCCATGATTTTAGTCTTGTGGGCCCGAAAGGTCACTATTTTCCGGGAGAGAAAACGGAAATCTTGGAGTGGCTCGAGGAAGTGTTGCTCCACTGCGTGAGTTTTTCTTCGGCTAAACCTCCTCCTCTCGGGTTTGACCGTATTTCCTTGGTAGCGGCTCGTCCTGCTGAGCCTATTCCCTCCCGTCACCGAATTCCTGGATGACGTCAAAATTCCGCTCCCCGAATCGTGGGAGATGCCCGGCGAAGCGACGGCCATGTTCGGAATCCTCTATCGGATTTGCTCCTCCCTTAATTTTTCCGACATTCCCGGCCTTATCATGCCGATGAACAAGTTTTCCCTCATCCCTCTCTTCGTGGAGGCCCAAAAGACGCGCCTTCGCCTGCGAACTGCCGGGGAATATTTTCCATACGACAAGCTTGGGATGCTAGAAGACCCGGAATCGTTTCTCCATCCGTACGGAGGCAACGTCGCAGAGCCTTTGTCGCGGCTGACTTCGTATATGCGCGAAACTTGGCCGGCAGAACCGTTGACGGAGTAAATTCCGTCGTATTGTTCGTTTCTTCGTGGTTTCACGTGACCGCGTTATTTAGGGTCCATCGGTAATCTCCGTCGTTGATTTGCTTGCGATAATAGTGCCGTTGTATTTTCCTCGTTCCAATACCATTTCTGTGTCGTCCGGTGAGATTTTCGCCGGAGAGCGAAGGTGATCAGTCCTCCGCATCCGCCGCCCAACGGTGGTTTTCTGAGTCAATTTTTGGACCAAATCCTGGGGCACAAAACCCCAGGTTATTGTCGTCGTGAAAATAGTCGCTGCAGCTCCTATTTTGGTCGGAAACGTTTCCTTCCTGCATGCTTTTCGTCGCGCAGTCGCCCGTTGGTCCTAGATGTCCTATATTCCGCGAGTCGCCAGCCGGCGAAATCCTTTATACCTTATAAACTTTACCCGTCGTCCTAATTCTCCTTGTGGCGATCTCGTTTCAATCTCCTGATCCGATACTTGTTGCCGAAAGCTTCTATCCTCGGTAGTCGAAATTCTTGGCGGTTTTTCCGAAAATGGCTGACGGTGCTCCTAATCGAGCTTTCCATCATTCCCTCGTGCTTCTTCGTCCCTAGGCTTGATTGCTGTACTTATATCCTCGATAGATGATGCTGTCGCCGGCGAACTTTTCCTGGGCCCCGCCACTGGTTTTCTTCCCCTCACTCCTTTCCTCCCTAAGTCGCTCAACACGTCGTTTTCTGTGTCTTGATCCGCGCCAAGCATCATTTTTGTTGGACAGGCCGATCCGGGTATCAGGGTGGCGGTGCTCCAGTTCGGACGAAGGGTTGAAAGTTGGCCCCTATTAGAGGTCCTCGATTTCTCGTTGATTTCTTTCGAAAGTTCCCCGGCGAAGCCCCCTTTGACTCTTTTGGTCTTGTTACGTACGGAATTTCCTTTTCGGGAAATACTTCCATAGTGATGGACCCACAAATAAACCTCTTCAGTTCCATTTCCGTGGGTCTATTCAGTTATGGCTCGTGTTTTGCTGAGTCGAGTCTTCTTCTGCCCTTTGCCCTTGCTGCGCACCATCCCGCCCTGCCTTTCTCCCAACTCCTGCTCCCATTGCGCCGCCTACTCCCATTCTCATTTCTTTCTCTCTGCGCGTCCTTCGTCGTTTCCCGTGGGCCTCCCCGGTTGTCTCGCGTCTTGAGCGGGCGTTTCCTATGGCTAGGAAACGGAGTCTCCAGTGCGTTATTTTTCTCTCTTTTTTATCCGCTGATTTCTTTTGCTTAACGAATTTGTTTCTTCCTTGCAGGGATTTGAGCAGCTCCTCCGGCGCCGCCTCCGGGTCTGGCGAGGAGTTCCAACCCAGCGATTCGGAAATCTTTCCAGAGAGGCTCGTGGGCCAACGCAACCTTCGCCAGCGCAATCCTTCGACTCATCGGGTTGATCCTCCCGTCGATCCCCACCCCGAACCGCGACGCAAGTCGAAGTCGCGTAAGGTGGCCGCCGGAACGTCTGCGTCCGATTCTCGTTCAAAATCAGCCCGGGGTCGTAGCCCTTCGATGTCCTCCCGTCGTCGCGCTGATTCCACCGCGTCTACCGGGGTCTCCAAAACGAAGGGTACGACTTCCTTCCCCTCTTTCTACGTCGCAGTTCCCCAACCCCCGTATTTCAAAGGCTCGAAGGTTCCCAAATCCGAGTCGGCATCTTCGAAACCCGCTCCTGCCGCGGCGCCTCCTTCGAAAAAATCGGTTCCGAAGCCGCCTCCCGAGCCTCTTCACCAGCCGCGCGACCCCAGTAACCTTCCTCCTGACAAGCGATTTCTCTGTCGCGACCTTCCTCCTTGTAAGTCCCTTATTCCTTCTTTCTGTCACCGCTTTCTAACCGCTTTTCTTTAAAAATTTTTGCAGCCGGCTTCCGTCTTCACGATATCAACGACGCGGTGTTTGATTTCGAGGTTGACGTTGTCAAATCCGCTCCTTATCCTCCGGAAGATCGTTCCACCGACAACCTATCATTGTATTTTCGCGCCCAGTTTCGAGAGAGTCCCGAGTTGATGATAGGGTCCGATGATACTTTCAGCGCGCCCGCATTTTGGGATTCGAAGGAGGGTCATTTTATTCAAACGGCTTTGGGGGGATCGGGCAGGTTGACGGGAAAGCGCTGTTTTCGTTGGGTTCGTTCCGCTTTCAACACCATCGATGCGTTTGTCAAGGCGTACCCCCTCATGCCCGATTACCCCGCGACTGAGCCCCTGCTCAACGACCCTGTCTTTGATGATCCCCGCGATCCCGCCCCTCAGTTTAAACAACCCCCCGTGACGGAGCCCCAGAAGGTCGAGGTTAGTGGGCACACTGAGGAGGATCTGGAGGAGATGCAGCGCCGGAACGACGAGTTCTTCAGTTTGTGGCAGGAACAATCGAGGGAGGCCCTGCAGGCGGCGCAACTTCGACACCGTGATGAGAGGAACGCCTGGGGCCGACGCCGCGCCCAAGCCCGCACTGCGTACATTCGCCGCGAGGCGCACCGGTCCCGAGTCGTCGCCGACTACCTTGAACGTCGGGACGAAGCTCTCACGGCGATGTCGACGGAAGTGATAATCATGGCCGAGTTCGCGATTTGGTTGGAGGATTGGGACCAGTGGGGGTACGACCCCCCCGTGATGCCTCCCATGTCCAGGTCCGCGTCCCCGGTCACCGCTGTTTCGACTTTGACCGCTCCCCCCGCGGCGTCGTCCAGTCCCGCGCGTCCCGTGTCGTCGTCGAATCCTGGGCGCGTCTCGTCTTCGTCTAATTCTGGGCCCGTCGCGTCGTCGTCGAAAACCGCGCTCTCCGGCCGTCGTTCCGTTTTTAGTAAGTCCGTCTATATTGCTTGCAAATTTTGACAGCGCTGATCCTTTCGCTTCGCGTAGATCCCGATCCGATTCCGCGTGCCGAGGATCTCTTCAACGACGAATACGAGGTCCCGCCCATCGACGTTGAGCGTTCCCAGTCCCCGTCCGGCGACGAAGACGATGACAACGAAAGCGACGAGGACGAAGACGAGTTGATGGGTTCCGACGCGGCGGTGGACGAGCTCGATCCATCGAGACCTCCTTCGGTGTCGACGAAAGCGAAGGGCAAGGGGAAGGAGACGGAGGTGGAGAAGGGGAGGGAGAAGGCCGTGGCGAAGCCCAAGGCAAAGAAGAAGAAGAAGGGAAGTCGGAAGTTCACCGAGGAGGAGCTGAAGACGTTCATTCCGACCCCGTCTTGTTTCGCGAATTTCCGTCACAAACGGATCCACCCCGCCTTCTACTCCTCCTACCACCTTAACGAGCCTTTGTCTTGGGAACCCCCGATGCGCGATGCGCCGCGCGGCGGGTCTAGTCATGGCACGAAGGACCAAGTTCGCGTCAACACCCACGGTTGGCGTTGGAGCGATATCGCGGGTTGCGTCGGCGTTGCGCAGGGTCTCGAACGCGCCCGGATTCCTCTCACCGACCTTCCGATGCTCATGTTTGTGACACGCAGCGTCGTAAGTTTCTTCCCTTCTGGATTCCCTTTTCCTCCTTTACACTTTTAGGTGCTGACGTCGTCTTTCTTTAACAGGGTTGTGGCCAGTGCGAGAAGGAACGGGATAACGGTGTGGTTTGCGTTCGCACCCGTCTTGGTCTGGAGATGCACGCGAACTGCGTTCGGTGCCGGGAGACGCGCCAGTCGTGCAGCGTTTTCGAGGGGTACGATTTCGAGTTGACGGGTCCGTCGTTTTTACTTCCCTTCTCCTCCTTTCTGTTAACCTTTCTTGTATTCCTTTCCCTCAGACCGTGTGATTTCGGAGTCGAACAGGTTCATTTTTGAAATGACGATCCGTCATTTCACCTGGTTGTATTCGGACGTCCTTGACACCGACATGTCCAGCCGCCTCCTCGGACTTGCCCTCCTGCTCGTTGACCAGCCCCCGACGGCTCCCATTGCCCCATCGACGACCTCGGCGGCGAAGAAAATCACCGACGCCACCCTTGACGTCCCGCCGAACTTGTTCCTCAAGTCCCAACTCGCGGCCACGGCCAATTCCATCATCGGCGCCGCCCTTCCTGATCTCCCGCCCGACGCGCCGTTGGTCGAGCAAATCGAACGCAGTTTGGAGATGTCAAGAGCTTCGTCTGCCGCCCTTCAAATGGTTCTCGCGCAGATGGTTCGCCCTAATTCGCCGCGCGACCCGACTTTTCCTGGTGACCTGTTCCCCGTGGGCGCAGATGGCGAGGTGATGAGGCATGCAGAAGGCGGCGATGACGAGATGGAGGGGGTGGCGGAGGAGGATTCGAGCGCTATGAAGGTAGACGCGCCCGCGACGCCCGCAGTTGGAAACTCAACTGCGTCAATGTCGGTGGGGGATACCGGAGCGCCTCTCCACACGCATCCTCTGAGTCTGACGGGTGTGCACGGCACTTCCTCGGTTTCTTCGTCCTCTTCTGAGTTGGCGCGCGCCCTAGGGACTCCGCCTCCGGCCAGCGTTTTCCGAGATTTCCGAGGCCCCGTTCGCCAAAGCACCCCCGGTAAGTTTCTTCCCGCGTCGTTCCTTATTTTTCTGTCCTCTAATCTTCTTTCCAGGTGTTGTTCCCCCCTTCTCGGATTCGCCAGAGACCTCGTTCGCTGTTCCTCTCCGATTTGGGACTCCGGGCCTATCACTTCGCGGAGCTTCCTCGTCGTCGACCATCGGGACCTTCGGCCAACGAGCTCACCGCCCGTCGTCGACTTCGCCAACTCCGGTCCCGCCTCCGCCGAGGAAATCGCCGTCTCTGCCGCCGCCGTCGTGAAAATTTTCCAACGCCGAATTCCCGCCCGAACTCCTCAGTAGCGGCTGAGTTGAGAAGGGCCTCGATAAACCCGCTTTGTTTTCAGATGCTTTTCCGCGCCGCTCGTACTTTCATTAACGCTGTCGCGCCCGTCGGCGCCTTATCATTTTCCCGTTTTTTCCTTGATGTTTTTCTTTTGCCGCGCTTTTATTTTCTCGTCGTTACCCGTTTTTGTAACGTATATATTCACAAATGTGAAGCGAGTTGATTTAAAAATTTGTGAACTTTGGATTGAGCCGAAAATTGGAATCGGCACGCGGTCACGTGAATTTCACGTGGCGAGCGCTTCGCATTTTTCTTGCTGAGTTTTTCCCAAGTCGAATATATTCCGTGTTTTTCCGCAAAGTCTCTGGTTGGGTTATTATCGTTAGAATGATCCATCTTTCAGACGTCTGGGGGTTGATACGGGGAATTGTTTGAGGCACTGGGGTTTCGTTCGTGGGCGGGAGCTCTGCGTTAGGCCCTCTCTTCGTGGTCCTTGTCTGCGGTGGTCGGAATTCGAATTCCGCGCCTTTTTCCTTCTTCCTCGCGACCCATCTAGCTTTTCGAGGGTTTTTCACGACCGGTTTCGTTCACGGGCGGGGGCTTTTCCCAGTCGTTTAGTAGATTTGGGCCGGATCAGGGAGGGGTATAAGGCGGTCTGATTCAAGATACCGAAGTTACAGGCGAATGGTAGGCATGAGAAGAAAATGTCCAAGGGTATACTGGTTTCGTTCGTGAACTTCTCTCCTTCCTTTCTGTCCGGGTGATGGTTCTTTTGTCAGGAGCTCGGCTCCGCAGACTGTCCTTCGAAGAAGCGGCTTCCGTTGTCCCCCCATCTAGGCTCTTCTTCCTTTCTTTTTCTGGGGGCGGGTTTATCGAGAAAAGTGGTAACGGGGACTCGAAGTTTTGATCGAGCGTGGTATGGAATGACACGAAAGGCCGCTGTGGGCGTTCTCGATACTGATCCGTCCAATTCCGCCAAGATATACGATTCCGCCGAGTGTCGTTCGACAACGACCATTGGCCCCGAGTACCTGGGCTTCGCCTTCCGAGACCATTCGTTCTCGATGGCCGAATTCCTAAGCAGGACGAGCGCTCCTGGCTTGAAATCGCAGGATACGATTTTCTTGAGGTTGTCTTTTTCAAATCTTTTGACGCTGAGAATTCGGGCCTTGAAGACGTCATCTTTGAACTTCTCCAAGTCTTCTTGTCTCTTCATCAACTGCCTGGCCCTCATTCCGATTAATTCTTCGGTGGTCAACCTTTCTCCTAAGATCGTGAACATATATGTCGCTTCCACGATGTCGAACGGAAACAATGGTTCCACACCATGCGCCAGGTAGTAAGGCGAATATCCGGTAGATTTTTGGAGCGAAACGCGTTCGGCCCAGAATACGTGGAAAATTCGTTCGGTCCACAGCGAAAGGTCTCCTTCGCACGCTTTTGACACGGCTTCGCGAACATCGTAATGCCTTCGTTCGACTGGCCCATTTGCACGTGAGTTATACCCCGAGATTCGTATGTGGTGAATATTGTATCGTTTGGCGAGCCATTCGACGGCTTTAATCCAAGGAGCGCCGTTGTCGGTTACAATTTCGACGACCGCCCCCCATCGACACAATATTTCCTCAAAAATGAAGCACCCCAGCGTATAAGCCGACTCGCTTTCCAACATTCTCCACTCGGGCCACCCACTTAACGAGCATCGCCCATGGGCGAGATATCGATATCCGTTGGAGAGGGGCAAAAGCATGGTGTCGGCGTAGACTTTGTGAAATAATGGAAGCGGCATCGCCACTCGGGGAGGTATATTGATCTTCTGAGTCGACCTGAGCTGGCATTCATGACATGTCCGCAAGTACCATTTAAGGTCTTGGTCGAGCAAGGGCCACCAGAACCGGTCTAAGAGGCGTTTTTGAGAAATGTAGAATCCTTTATGCCCCAATTCATCGTGAATTTGACGAAGCATGTCGCATCTTTTCTCTCGTTCGAGAACGAGCTGATGCTCCCCGTTCTCTTGTCGGTGCCAGAGTACGCCGTTCATTAAGAAGAACTTCTGGGCGCGCCTGATAAACTTTTTGTAGGCGTGGTCGTCCATCTTTTCTGGTCGTTTCAAGGTCTCAAGAAATTTCTTTATTTCGACCAAGCCGGTGTCCAGTTTATCCGCTTTCTCCGTTCGCGGTATTTCGTAGACCGTGTCATCGATCCTTGATAGAAGCACATGCACCGGGGCCACTGCCATTACGGAACGCTCCGCAGGGGTTTCCCACCGTTCAAATGTCACCTGATCTGGGCGAGTTTCGTCTTGCCCGATCATTCGCCCAGGAACGATTTCGAGTAACGATTTCTTCTTCTGTCGATTCCAATTGAGAATCTGAACCGCAAATCCACAAGCATTGTCGATCCACTCGTCGATGTCGTCTTCTTCTTCCGGGTCTTCTTCCGCCCGCGGGCGACGAGACAATCCATCTGGTCCTCCGTGTTTCTTTCCTGGAACGTGTTCCAGTTCGAAGTCGAAGAGCAAAATGGCGGCTATCCATCGGTTTATTGCTGCGTTGGGTTGAATATCCGGGTTTTTGAGCATCCCCTTAATCTATTTCGCATCGGTGCGGACCACCAATCTTTTGATTCCGACGAGGTAAATTCTATAGGCCTTTAATGCCCTGAATAACCCGTAGAGTTCGATTTTCGCTTGAGAGTATCGACTTTCTCTCTCGTTCCACGTTATGGACCCGAAGCGCGCAGGGTATTCTTTCCCATCTTCCGCTTCTTGTGACAGGATAAATCCTGCGGCCTTATAAGACGAGTCTTGTGAGACTCCGTGAGTTCACGCTGGAGAAATAACTGATATAGTATTCCTAGCGGGCGATACGTCGAGCAGTAGTGGTATAGACTTAAGTAATTACAGTCCAATCCACGGATTCTTCAATGAGATCGGAAGTCCGTATCTCGTTATGAAGGATCCTGTCTCTCAGGAAGTCCTTATGAGACGGATATAAGGACTCCTAGAATTGATACTTGAGTGGGAGCAAGGCTCGACCACGAAAGTATTAGTGAGTTATGTTTAGATAACCACTCGCCTTCTAGCCCGAGTGTTCCCTGCTTGAGACTTTGAGTCTGAGCGAGAACTTAAAGGGCGACGACGGCGCGATAGTGGTAGATAAGGTTAAAAGTGTAGATCATGATTTGTCAGCTTGTGACATCCGTAACTACGTAACTAAGTAATCATGATAATAAATAAGTACAACTCATTCTCTGGTCGTGTATCGAGAGTATGAGTAACGGAAAGAAAAATTATAGTACATGAGATTCCTTACAGAGCCCCCCACTCTCGATATGCGACTTAATTTGGGTAGCCATATTCTGCCGACACCTGTCCCGGAATACCTTCCTTAAATGGTTCGGGTATGATGATACTTCGAATCTTCTGAAAATGCCACGTGCCTCCGAAAGCTGCGTCCAGCAACTGAGCCCCATCGGCGAAGTCTGAGCTCTGTGGAGCCGAAGTAGGAGCCTGGTTACTGCGTCTTGCGGTGCGTAGGTAGCCTATCCAACCCGTCCGCGTCTTCCAGCAACCCTCTATAGCGCTGCTTTCGATCTTTTTCACGATGCCCTCGAAGAATTTCTGTGCACTTGTCGACATTACTCCATGAAAATAGCTCGGCAGTTCCTGCTCAAGCAAATACAAAGGAGGGAATAGAGTGAGGTCTTCCTCCGGGCCTCCTTTGTCGATGTAACCGAGTAGGAGCTTGATCTCGTCCTCCGATACTTGATCTCTAGTCAGCGTCGCAGAACGAGTTGACCCAGGAACTTGGACCGCTCCGGTGAGGATATGGCCCCTATGATGCTCGCTAACTCTTGTCGAAAGGCCGGCCATGGTTTGACGAACAAGATCGGGATTCAGCCACAGAGCGATCCGACTGATGAAACCGCCATAGTGTAAAAATGCTCCAGCGTGCGGGCGCGTAGTGGCAGCTCCGGCCAATTGTTTGTATTGGACTAGAGTGGCAGCTCCTCCGCTTTGCCATCTCAGCTGAACCTCGCGGTACCCGGGTTCTAGTGTGGCCGGAAAGGTACGTGCTTCGAGTGCCGATACTGTGGATCTGAAGTGTTTCACGTCCTCCATCTCATAGTAGATCCAGAACGGAACGGCGAATTGTAATGCAAAAGTCAGCAAATCGCTCATTGACTTCACTTGTTCAAACATCGAGGCCCAGAATCGCATTCTCACTTCCGCGCGGTCATCATCGAAGACTAGAATCCCGTGTCTCAGCACCTTCGGGTCCCATTTGGCTCCGTCTACCAGTTCCAGGTGCGGGTTTATTTCGACGATCTTCTCTCCCCAGCTGATCAGGGTTCGAAGATGGTCGTTCTTAGTGAGGACCTGACTAGTGGGGGCGCTCCACTCTTCTCGAGGATCGGGACCTGGCCCTCCGGGCATGACTTTCGAGGACGAGCTTTCCTGACTCCCTTCAGCCTTCGACGAGAGGGACTCTTCTTCACCACGGCTACGATGGACCCAATTTTCCATGAACTGGTTCTCCGTGTCATCCGACATTTCAAAATGATGTTCTGTCTCGGACCATTCCTCCTCGAAAGATTCTGCGACTGATGAAGGACGGCCTTCTACACTCTGTGCCCGTTCTGGGGAAGCCATTGTTATGGACCGAGGTGAAGAATTTCCTGCCGGAGCAGTCTCAGAATATCGGCGACGTATGGGGCTGAGAGATCTAGATGAGCGACGACGTCCTTCCCCAGATTCGTAACCTGATCGTTCCGCTTTCTCAGATCGAGAACGAACTAGAGGGCTAACTGCACGGGCCGCGCGCTGTTGTACCGATGGGCTTTGTAACCTCTCGTAAAGAGGGACATGTCTTTCACTCGAAAGTGTGCGGGCGCCAGGAGGGAAAACAGTCCTTCCGCGAGTACGTGAGTCTCTTTTACGACTCTCCCTGAAATACGGACGGTAACTTGCTTCACCTCCCCCCAGACCCGGGTCACTATTCGCCCTAGTACTGGAACTCGAAGTCGCCAGTCTCCCTTGGGAATCAAAAATTCTCCCGGTCATTGGGGAGAACCTCGGCATCCATCTTTCGCGCATCAAGACTTCATCTTGCGAGTAGAATTTCTCTTCATCGCCTTCGCCTGCAGCTTCCGAATAACCGAACCAGTGCAGAGGAGCTCGCCTCTGGCGGGGAGGAGTATAGGCCCGAAGTCGTAGAGGGTACTGCTGGAAGAAAACAACGTAGGTATTGTTCTTAAAATGCCAGGCTCTTGCATTGTACTGCTCCGAATACGCTCTGATCTCCAGCCTGTTTGTTAGATGCTGCGCACCCCATCCTTCGTGTCTTATCAAGTAGTATCGAAAATATCCAAAAAATTTGAAACGAATCCAGTCTGCGCGCCCTCCCGCTGCTCGATCTTGAAGGAAATCGTCGTAGCGATACAATTTCTCTTGCCATTCATAGTAATGCGGTAATTCTTCCAGTGGGACGGGATCGCCGTCGCGCGCGCGTGAACAAGTCAAGTATTCATCTAAGAGGGTTCTAGAGAATCTGAAAAGACGATCATTCTTTTCCTCCTCAGATGTCCAGGCATAGTGGAAAGGGACGTCATGGCGTGTCATGTGTACAAAATTGAATCTCGGGTAGTCGCGCTCGAGACGTAGAAGCAGGCCTCGTTTGCGTCGTTCAAATAGTCTGAGGTCTGTAACGAATTGGGATAGAGCGGCAGGAAGGCCTTCATGCCAGTTCTCCTCGTTGACTGTAAGCAGCCAATATAGAAAGCCCAACTGGTCCAAGACCGCTCTCCTCGCCGTGGCCGCTACATTGTAGGCTTCGTGCTGCGATTCATGTTTAGCTCCTATTTTCTCTTGGTCGATCATATTCGGAACTTTAATAGGAGGCCAGTTACTCGTATCTGCCCCGTAGAAATCCGTGCGGCTAGCGATAGCTTGATTAGCTTCATTGAGTAAAACGCTCAGTCCACCAATATTGGCCTGAAATGTTTCGTCGATCGAGTATTCGGCGAAGGGTGGATCCCTTCTGGCGAAGTTGGGAAGTAAATGAGAATCAAGATCCACCGCATTAGTGAGCAGCCAACTAAGCTTATCGACGCTGCCTGCCGAACACGCAGAGCACGGCGCATATCCGCGATAGAAGAATTCGGGATCCAAGAACAATGGAGACGATTCCTGATCCATATCCATCCGAGTACCGTCTACAGCTACGGCAGTTGGGAGTTCGAGCGTATCCATGTAATCGGCGGCGGCAAATGGGATGTCATCGGGAGATGCTCCAAACGAGATCCATGAAATCTGACGCTTCACGGAGTAGATCGGAGTAGGAAAATCCCGCTTTAGTATTCGGTGTAAATCGTACATGTTGCGCAAATCTCCACGCTACTGGAAGCCCTCAGATCGGAAGTCCGTGTCCTTGGGTAACTTCCCGTTCTCAATCGCAACTCGGAAGTCCGTAGTCACTAAGAGAGAACGTGTAACGGAGACACTAGGTATAACTGGTTCTGTATGAAAAGGAAAAGAGTTGAGGAGGAGAATAAAGAGATAGAGAGAGTTAGAGGGAAAGCGATGAGTAGTGATGATGATAGAGAGAGAGAGAGATTGAGAGTCGGAGCGAAAGAGTGAGAAAGAGATGCTTATCGGACATGTGTTGTCCGTGCGCTGCCACGATCGATAGGGTATACCGGAAGCCAAACTAAATATATATTTCGGACCGTTCTTCCGAGCTCTACTCTTTCTTCTTCTTGGCGATGGATTTGTCGTATTCCCGCATCATAGCGGGAGCATTTCTCAAATCCTTGGTAGTCTGCCAAGTGTCGTATTGTGCACCATAGTCTTTCCAACGGATCAACCATAGATGAGTCTTTCTTCTTTTGTCATATCGTTTCCCAACGATCTTGTCGACTTCGTATTCTTCCGAAGCTGGTTTATGTTCCCTGAGGTCCGGCATCTTTGCCCGCTGTCCCAATTCTTCGGGAGAACGGACGTACGGCTTTAGATGATCGTAATTGAATACTGGAAAACCCGGATATTGATCGCTCAATCGAAGTCGGTACGTCCTCGCGTTAATCTTCTGAATGATTTCGAAGGGTCCTATCCAGCGCTGGACTAGCTTCGCTCCTTCCCCTTTGGACTCTACCCACTCTAGGGAATGTGGGTTGACCAGGACTTGAGATCCCACCTTGAACTCCGGAACATCTCTCCGACCTCGATTATAATATTTCCTTTGTTCTTCTTGCGCGCGAGCAATAGAGAGACGAGCATTATCTCGGTGAGCTTGTAATTTGACCAAATAGTCGCTAGCTTCTTTTCTCATTCCGTAAAGTAGCGGCTCCGTTGCTACTCCTGCGGATAGGAAGTCTAACGGCGACTTCGGCTCGAAGCCCATTAACAAGGAAAAGGGCGTAGCTCCCGTCGATCCATGCACGTTGTTATTGTAGGCGAATTCCAGAAGGGGAAGCCAACGCTCCCAATCATTTCGGTCGGTGGAAACGTAAGCTCTAAGCATTGTTTCCAATTGCCTATTGACGTTCTCTGTTTGACCATCGTGCTGAGGATGGTGCGACGAAGATAGAGACATTCTCGTTCCCAAAGATTCAGTCACTGCTTTCCAAAAGTCAGCCGTCCATCGGGGGTCTCGGTCTGCGATCATGCTATCCGGAAGGCCGAATTTCGTAGCTACGTGTTTGACAAATAAATCCGCGAAGCCTTCCGCTGTAAGTCCAGTAGTAGTCGGTATGAATGATGCATGTTTTGACAACCTATCCACAACCACTAGAATGGCATTGAAATCGTTCGACCAAGGGAGGTTCACTATGAGGTCAAAAGATATTGATTCATAGGGCCTCGAAGGGATAGGGTTTGGAGTGAGGTACCCATACCGAGTGAAGTTACGCGTCTTCGTTTTCTGACACACGTCACACGTCCGACAGAATTCCTCTATACTCTTTTTCATCCTCTTCCAGTAAAAGCGAGAACTGAGTTTTGTCCACAGCCGTTCAGGACTCACGTGCGCCGATTCTACAGGACTTTCGTGTGCCTCTGTCAAGACTTCCAACTGTTTCTTCCTTGGGACACACAGTCGCGGCTGATAGTCAGCGTCACGGAAAAACAACAGCCCCTCCTCATTCTTGAAGAATCTCTGTCCTGGCTCCCAACGACCTTCTTCTATTTTTGGATCTTTCCAGATAGTTTTCCAATCCGGATCTTCCAAGTAAGCCTCAACGAACTCTTTCCTGTAAGAGTCTTCCATCGCTATGTGGATGTTGGGAGGCTTATGTGTTGCTCCCCAGTAGGCCAATGTTGCCTCCATTTCATCGAGAGCTTCCTCGTCCTCGACGATCACATTCTCTTCTTCTCGCGGGACCACGGACTCGTTTTCGTCCTTCAAATCCAGTAAATCGGATTCCGGTAAGTCAGAATTTGCGGCTCTTATACCCCCCCCAGGCTCGATTACGTTCCCGTCGGGGGCTGTCGAGGCCGTTTCCTTCTTTTTCTGACTCCTTGTCGTCGCAAAAGCTGATACCCTTCCTTCCAGACAATCCTCTATTGTCCACGCACTGAAAGTAGCTCTAGCTGCTGGCCGACTTTCGTACGCTTCTTCCTGTGCAGCCGCAAGATCACCGTCTGTTATTATTGAGTCGCCAGCTTCCTCTTTCGGAGAAATTTGTTCTGGAGGTGCTCTTGGGAGTCGCGAAAGCGGGTCCACATTCGAGTGAGTTCTTCCTGGCCGGTGTACTATTTCCAGCCCTGGCGCGTATGCTGAGAAGATCGCACCCCACGCGGCGAGTCTACGGTTCGAGTTCTCGTAAGTCCGGGCCCACTGTAAAGCTGAGTGATCCGTCACTAATAAGATCTTTTCTCCTTCGATGTATGGCTGGAATTTTACGAGCGCTTCTTTTGCTGCTAAAGCTTCTCTCTCTGTTGTCGAGTACCTTGTTTCGGCTCCTTTAAACGACCGCGACCAGTAAGCTATAACTCTTTCTATGTGAATGATCGAATCGTCTAATGAAGGCCCCCATTCATCGATATATTCTTCCTCTGAGCCTTTGGAAGACATTTTCGTCGTCAAACGAGGTGGAGGAAGACCATTGTCGTACGCCTTCTTGATCCGCAGGTAAGCTCTCGTACCCTTCAAATCTTTGACCTTGATGGGCTGAATTTGTTGTAGCGCAGCTCCAGCGGCTTCGTCTGAAGCATCCGTGTACAAACGATAAGGACGGCCTTCGATCGGATGGCCAAGAACGGGCGCTTCTCTCAAAGCTTCTTTTGCCGCTTTGAAAGCGAATTCTTCTTCTTCACCCCACTTCCACGGAGTTCCTTTCCGTAAGAGTTTAAAAAGAGGCATGCATATATCCGCGTAGAAAGGGATGAAATTGGAGAAATAGACCACCATGCCAAGAAAACCCTGTAACTGAGCTAATTTCTTTGGTCGCTCCAGTTCCAGTATTGCTTTCACTTTCTCGGCGTGTGTAGACAGTCCCAACCGTGACACTTTGTGACCCAACAGAAGAATTGAAGAATAAAAAAGATGGCATTTTGTCGGTGACAGAGTCACTCCGGCTTTCTCAATGGCGCCCAGTACTTGATCCAAATGTTCTATGTGCTCCTCATAGCTTTTAGAGTACACCACAATGTCGTCAATGTAGACGAGACAAAAAATCCAGAGGTAAGGCGATAGGATGCCCTGCATTACTCTCTGAAAAATGGAAGGACCATTACGAAGGCCGAAGGGCATCCGTTTGAACTGGGCCAGCCCTCGGTGCGTTCGAAAGGCTGTCTTCTCCACGTCATCCGGATGTATATCCATCTGAGTGAATCCTGACAGTGCATCCAATGAAGTAAGAACTTGAGCACCCGACAAGGAAGACAAGATTTCCGATTGCCTTGGGATGGGGAATTCGTCTGCGATCGTTACTGCATTTAGTTTCCTATAGTCCACGCAAAATCGTGGTTTGCCGTTTCTGTAGGCAATCACTACTGGGGCACTCCATGGACTAATCGACGGTTCGATAACACCCTGTTCGAACCATTTGTCCATCTGAGCGTCTATGACTCTACGTTTCTCCGGCGAGCTTGCGTACATGGGAACTGCAATCGGAGGTTGATCTTCTTTTGTTCGTACTCTTGCCTTCGCTTCTATGTTTCCTAAACGTCCATCAAATCCAAACGCTCCAATTCTTCTTTCCAACATCGACCAAGCTTTCTCTTTCAAGTGCTCCGGTAAAGACCCAATATCCAGTAGTTCTTTCATCCTTGAAGACGGATAAACAACTGCGTCAGGCATCGCCGCTGTCTTAGGTCCGTAGTTTTCTGATTCTTCTTCTTCTTCAGGTTCAATATAACCTCGATCATTCGGAACTCTCCCGTCCTCGTCTCGAATGTGAATCCCATTCGCGCCTGGGATAATTGTACCTCTCGTGTTCGGTACCCTTCCTGCTTCATCTCTGATGTGCACTCCTCTCAGGTCCGGTGGGACTCCCGTTCCTTCTTCCGTACGAATATAGACCGGTCCAGGTTTCTCGAACGGATTCGTTTCGCCACATGGAGCTGAATGGGCTCGCATCACCGCTTTCACCACATTTGTCCTAGCCTCCATGGCCGCCCATTCCTCTTCGTTGCTGGCGTAATCGAAAAATTCCTGAGGGTTGCGAAGAGTTCCCAGTATCTCCCCTTTTCGAATACATCTAGGCCTAGAGCTCGTATTCGTAATAGGGAGCACTGGTTTGCGAGCTGTGATTAGGGTATTCGGGATGGCCCAAAACGAGTCTTGAGCATCGGCAAGTAATCCTTTCTCTACTAGCCATTCTCGATCGTCTTTAAAATCCCCTTCAATGCGAACTAGTTTGCATTCATCTGGGCGGATTCGGTAGTCCATCGTGGCTCGCACTACTCTCTCGTTCCTCCCTAAGCGTTGTTGCTTTCTATACCTTCGTGTTTTTTCTCTACGGTGCGCTTTGGCTCTCTTGGTCTTGTCGGCATGAATATTTAAAGCGGCTGCTAGGTTATATAAAGCTACCCCGTCTGCGGGTCCTGCGATTCCGGTTGCGGCGACCTCGTACGGGAGTCCTCGGAAACCAATTTTCGTTCCACTCTCCACGTTACGTTGCGGAGACATTTCGTATGATAATTGGAAGTCTTCTCCCAGCAGTATAGGAACTGACATCCCTTTCACGACATACGCTTCCGCTTCCAGCTCCAGTATTTCTCCTCGGGTCGTCATCATGAAAGTATCCAATTTGATATAACCCTTGATGACCGTTCCCGAGTCAGTTAGCTGAGCCAAACTCATGCGATGTCCTGTCCGGATTTTAGGAGGATTTTTCATGCCCTCGTAATAGGCTTCTGAAATCAAAGTAATGTCGGCGCAAGAATCCAGCCTCAAGTCCACTTCCTCGCTATCCATATCTCCGACCCATCCTTTTACTGATAACACTGATACTCCCAGCGCCGAATCTCCATCAGCAAATTTTCGCTTTCTTGGGAGTCGTATGTGCTCCAAAGGAGCTGGCGGAGGTAAAAGGTCTTCGATTGGCTCACATATTTCGCTTACTTTCTCTGTCTCGGCTGATTCCTCGTATTCTAGCCAATCTTCTTCATCCTCCAAGACGTGCTTCCTCGCTTTAGGCATACGGGCCTCGTTCGCCCAATACTCATCTTCTACTTCCACCATTTCGACTCGACGAGCGCTTCGCGTCCTAATCTCCGTGGTTGCATCAACATGTTCTGGGACTGTGGTGTCTCGGTGTTCCTGTACGAGTTCGTCTGATTCTATGATCAGGTCCGGCTGACTAGATAATGTAGCGTTGGGAGCGAGCGCCGACGCTTCCAAGTCGGGCTCACACTCTGAATCTCTCAGAGAAGCCGAAGTTAAAAAGACTGAGAAGATTCAGTGAGTCGATCCTCTAATAACACGCAGTACGCATTATGGTACATGATGTCGAGGTCCGAAGTCTGATCCTGAGCTGAAGTTAACAGCGCCCTTCTCTTTTGCCTTTCAATATAGACATTCCAATCCGGGCACTCCTTGTCCCAATGATTCTTGCTACCGCAAACTTTGCACGGAGATGGCGGAGCCTTGCCCATCTTGGTCGTAACTTCGTCATGCTTCGGAAAAGGATAGCCGCCTTTCGGAGGAAGACGCTGTCTTTTCTTGAAGGTATTGTACACTTCCTTCAATACCACTGTTCCCGAGGTGTTTTTCTCGTTATCTTCTTCTGCTTCACTATCCTCGGCAGGGTCTGCAGATTTTTTTGTTAGCTCATCTACATCATCCTCTACGATTTCGGTTAAATGAACGCGTCTTGGTCCTGATCCGCCTCGAGAGCCATCCATTTGGACTCCGAGTCTCCTCAATGTTGCTGTCAAATTCTGAGTAGTAATCAGACTAGCCGTTTCAAGTTTCGACGCTTCTACTAAGGCTTCTTCATGTTCATTGACTTTATCATACAGGTCTTCCGTTGTTTTGATATTTTCCAAAACGAGGATAGTGCTCCACCGGATGGGTGAATTCTTCATGATAAGGAAAACTTCCAGTTCCCCTCCATCATCAGCATTAGCAAGTAGTCGGACAAATCGAGTACGTCTCCCTATGTACGCTTGAGGCGACTCCTTCTCATGTCCTTCTTGCCTAAAAGATTGAAGCTCGAATTTCATATTCATCAAAAGCTGCCATTTTCGTCCGAGGAATTTTTCTTTGATGACTTTTAGATACACCAAATAATGACTTCTCATTTCCTTTTGCCTCGCAACGGGTAACGTTGAAAACCAAGAATATACAGCTGATCCCTTCGTCAACCTTGAGGGAAGCCAGAATCCTAAAGCTTCTGGAAGCCACCCTTCCAAATTGGCTAGCTGGCCTACGTCCCAGAAGTAATCCACAGCCGTATCGTGGTTTCCGTCCCATTCGGGCAATGCCGATATTTTTAATTTCGGGTCTATAGTCGGCACTATGGTACCGTAAGGCGGTTTCGGCCCGTTTTCCGAGGCAGCTTCCTTTTGTCGATCATCCCCCTCGTCGCCTGGAGGATCCCCTGGATCTCCTGGAGGACCGCCTCCTGGGGCTCCACCTCGGGGAGGTCCTCGACCTCCTGCACCGTTACCTCGATTGGGAACACTAGGTGGCCTTCCTCGGCCTCGACCTCCCGGGAAGTCTGGAGGACGCCTTCCTCCTCTTCGTCCTTCATCGCTGTCCGATGGTTCATCATCTCCTCCTGGGTCTGGAGCACCACCTCTAGTTCTCGACTGTATTGGGGTTCTCGGTTGGGCTCCTCCTTCATTTGTGAACCCCTCGTCTTGACTGGATGTTTGACGTTCTTCTCCTCTCGTGTCGTCGTGAGTCCTAGTTGCGGAAGTATACGACCGACTCTGATTAGTCCTCTCCGGCATATGAGGAGGTGGATCGCGTCTAGCATCTTCGAATCGACCCCTGGGGACCGGACCTGCGTCTGCAAAGATGTTGCGTCTCACGGGTGTATTCCCTGTCCACCTTTCGAAACGGTTATCGTCAGTGGGACCGATTGGTTGTCTCATACGAGCTTGACTAATTGAATCCCCTAGTCTGCCGCTAGAGTACGAGGAAGCTGCCATGCCATATAGAGGGTCCGGAGCATCCACATTGGGTACAGCCGTGGAACTTGGAACGCCCCTCGCAGTTCTGGGTATCGGAAAAAACTCTTCAGCTGATTTATACGGAGTATTCGGGGCCAAGATGGAGTACGAGGTGGCGGCTGCCATGCGTGCGGTGACCGATTCCTTCTCCATTATCCGTGCGTCTCCTGTCTCCTGTTCGTAATCTTCTATTGAATCCAGACTCGTCTCCGGTCCTGGTTCAGGTACTCGTTCTTCTTCAATTTCTCGACCTTTCCCTGTAATCTCTGGCGAAGCTATGGACACTCTCTTCCTACTCCTCGACCGACGATCACTTGACTGCTCTGGGGGGGAATAGTCCTTACCCCCTCTCCAGCTCGTATTCGAAGGCAATGCTCTCTCCAAACGATTCCCTTCCGCTGAATAGTACACAGTGGATGGTCGTTCCTCAGCTTCTCTTGACGGAAAAGCATTCTCGAGAGCTTCGGGTGCTTCAAAATCGGCCAACCAATTTGGATCATCTGTTGGTGCGGAAGTCTTGAGATGTGGGATGGCTTCGTAAAGGTATGCGAGTTTCGTTAAATTGCTAGATGATCCTTCTGAAAAACCAGTCAAAGCTTCGTACAACCCTGATTCAGTGGATACAGGGGAGAGAAGGATCTCCGATTCGCGCTCTGCACGATACTCGGATTCGTATTTGTCCAGATATCTTTGAGCTAACTCGAATCGCGTTCGTAGAGCCCGCCAAGCTATCGCTAGTTCCTCGAGAGCATTCGCTCCTTTCAATATTCCCAACAGAGCGTCATGCGGATCAATTATGAAGAAGCGGCTCACAGGTCTACCAGGATTGAGAGAGGCAGCGCTGGAGAGGAGACTCTGGAAGTCTCTCCTTAGCTGTACTACCCTCAACGCGAAGCCAGTTTCTAGCGCGAATCTCGGAAAGGACTCCACTCGGCTAATCCCTCGATCTATTACATCGACCGGGGTGAGTTCTTGTTTGCTAATAAGTATCTTGGTTCTCATGAAAACCGAGACTTCTCCTTCATTTTCAGCGTGATACGCTCTGCGGATAGTAGCCATCGGCGACAATGCGTATCCTCTCTCCATTCCTGGTAAGGGAGTTCTCTTCTCCATCTCTGATTCCTCCATAACTTCCTGTCCTATAGGGCTAATCGAAATCGAGGGTGACAATGCAGATACGTCCCCGCCTTCTTCCGTAGTAGAAACTGCTTGCGGAGGGGATCTCAAAGGTGGTTGTACTGAAAAGTGTCTGGGTGATTCGAACTGCAGCCCTCTCGAAGGAAGGGACGGGAAGGAGGGGGGAGAATAGGCCACTTGAGGAATCTCGCTGGGACCTTTAGTTTTCGCTCTCGTTCTTAGAGCTACAGCGGCTGGGCTGTTTGTCGGTACTGTCGGATGTATAGAAGGACTTTTCTTGGTCCTCGATCTCCACGAAAGAACGTCTGGGGTAGGATTATCTCCTTCTGAATAGTCGTCAGGAAGCTTCCCGGCTTTCGCTAGAGATGCTTTCGTAGGAGCGGTAACGCGTGACTTCGAAGAGGACGCGATGCCTTCAGATCGTCCTCGATCCGAAGAGAGACTCGACCCTCTTGCTGATTTGCCGGCCAGGATGTCAGTTAATTCCCAGTTTGTCCACTTTGTGAGACTCCGTGAGTTCACGCTGGAGAAATAACTGATATAGTATTCCTAGCGGGCGATACGTCGAGCAGTAGTGGTATAGACTTAAGTAATTACAGTCCAATCCACGGATTCTTCAATGAGATCGGAAGTCCGTATCTCGTTATGAAGGATCCTGTCTCTCAGGAAGTCCTTATGAGACGGATATAAGGACTCCTAGAATTGATACTTGAGTGGGAGCAAGGCTCGACCACGAAAGTATTAGTGAGTTATGTTTAGATAACCACTCGCCTTCTAGCCCGAGTGTTCCCTGCTTGAGACTTTGAGTCTGAGCGAGAACTTAAAGGGCGACGACGGCGCGATAGTGGTAGATAAGGTTAAAAGTGTAGATCATGATTTGTCAGCTTGTGACATCCGTAACTACGTAACTAAGTAATCATGATAATAAATAAGTACAACTCATTCTCTGGTCGTGTATCGAGAGTATGAGTAACGGAAAGAAAAATTATAGTACATGAGATTCCTTACAAGTCTACGTCCAAGAACGTTTTCCTGAAGGTGCCATAGTCGATGGTGCGGAGAGGCGGGCTCTTGATAAAAATATCCTTTAGGAGCTGGAACGCCTCGCTCTCTTCCTTTCCCCACTTAAACGGCACATCCTTTCTGGTAAGCGCATGGAGCGGCCCCGCGGCTTCCGAGAACCCGCCCATATAAATTCGGTATATGCCGAGAGTTCCGAGGAAAGCCCTAACGTCCGTTAGTTCTTCACAGGGCGGCCAGTCTCGAATCTTCTGGAGCTTAGATTCGTCCGGTTCCCGCCCTTTGATGCTACAAATGTGGCCGACGACTTTGATTTTGGGAACGGCAAAGAACGATTTCTTGGCGTTAAATGTGCCGCCGGCGTGCCTGATCCGTTGACAGACCCGATTGACATTGACGAGATGTTCCCAGACGAACCGCCTAATTCCGCTATTCTGAGGTATCGTCTCATACGAGCCGTCCTCGAGCAAATAATAGGTTTTCGGTCCTTTTACTGGGGTGTCGTCGACAAACGGTTGGGTCACGTGAGGGATTTCGTCCTGGAGAATAAAATTGATATCTCCTTGCTGTATTTGGACCGAATTCGTGTAACCTTGTGGAAGCCGTGTGAGTCTTAGCGTTCCGAGCGGTCCTTGGAAAGTTGTGAAATCTCGGGAGGCGATATCCAGCATGCGATGGTCGAAGCCGACGAACAAATCGAACATTCCATAAATAGCGCATCCTCCGAATGATTCCGCGTAGATTTCGACAATCGGCGGGCACCCGGCGTCCTTGATAACCACGGCATTTAAGGGCTGGAGGTTATGAACCAGTCGGAGGGACCCGTCGGATTTGGGCACCACGAACCAATTCGCCCTGTAAGAGGAACTGGATGGTTCGTAGACTCCGGTCGCGACCTTTCCGCGGATTATATTGATGACGTCTTCTCGGATCCCAGGCGGAATGGGGATGTTCCTTTCCTGCCAAGGAGTATGTTCGAGAACGGGGATTTTTACTGGGTCAAAATAATCTTCCCGAAAATTTCCCCTTTCGGTCTCATTCCAGGCGAACGCCATTTCGTGATTCCTGACCAAATCATGGACGAGTTTTTCCTCTTCGGCCCACAGAAACCCGTCCTCGTTCACTTTCATGCCTTCTGCTCTTTCCTTGGTGTATCGTCGCCCTTCGACGAAATCCGGCGGATGCGGATTTAAGGGAGGCATCCCATTTAAGGGGTCCTCGGGGAAATGCCGAACAATCCTGAATTCTTCTGGGAGTGTGGCCGCAACTGAATGAACTTTGTCGGCGGCGGGCTTGTACTTTTTCTTGGGTTTCTTCTTCGCTTTCTTCTGTGGGATTTCCCCCATAATCCACACGCTAACCGTTTCCGTAGATGGATATATTTGCTCTAGGCAATACCCTAGGTACGCCGGCGAAATCTCCCACTGAATTCGCGTGTCGTAAACGAAGATCGGCCGGCAATCAATCGTATTAGTTCCCTCCGGGGAGTATAATATCATAGGCGGCGAGAGCCGGTGAAATGACAGTTCTGGGATATGCTTCGTTCGCGACCGAAGCCGTTCTGATTTGAGAGTATACCACGCTGATTCTTCTGCGCGCGTTCTCTCTGGTGTTTGTTCGTGTGTCCTAAGCCGATTGATCCGTTTGTTGGCGGAGTCATTTTCCGTTGTACCGAGTGCTTTCCAGAAGTTTACCGAGACCTTGTTTTGACCCGGAGGGCGCGGCGTCGATGCGTCCTCCTTTAAGCAAAAACCTCTTCGTTGATCGGCGACGTGTGAAAGGGCATTGTTTCGGCAACATTCTCCTGCCGAGCGGGTTTCCTCCGGGTCGGCACCGTGATCCGTTTGCCCGTATTGGGACACGTGAGCGTAAGCTCTTGAGTGCCGTTCGATCGGTCCTGGGTGTGGCACTCCGTGAAACGGAAGAACGGCCTGCCCATTAATATGTCGAATGGCGCTCCGTCCACAACATGGACTTGGATTAAGAGGTCAATGTCGCCGACCGTAAACTTCAAGTTTTCGATCACTCCCGCCGTAACCGTCTGATTAGAGTCAGCGGACTCCATTGTGAGGGTTTTCTCAGGCGAAAGCGTGACTCCAAGATCCTGCCAAATATTTCGGTTCATGGCGACGATTTCCGATCCTTGGTCCAGGGTGCACGCGATCGTCATGGTGTCGTTGACCAGCATGTCGAGTACCCGGAGAGAATCGATGGGTGAAGCTGTTAAGAGATGGGTGCTGACCACATATCCCTTATCATAATAATTCATAACCATCGCCTCCTCCTCGGGAAGGCCCTCTTCGACCTCGAACAACGAAGTTTCAACCGTGGGAATTCTTTTGGTGACCGTCCCTTCTCGGTAATGTTTCCTGATTTCCGGCGAAATGGCCAACAATTCGCGACCTGAGATCGTGATCTGCGCATCTAAGGTTCTTTTGATCACCGCTTCGACCATTGCCGGATCCTCCATCTGGGACTGATATTTGAAGGCCGGTGGAAGATGAGACTTGGGGGCGGATGGTCCTGCCACTGGAGGGGCCGGAATCTTAGAAGTACTAGCTTCAGGAGCGGAATCCCTCCCTGGTCCCGGCTTAGAGGGTCCTTTCGCCGCCGGGCGTTTCGTCATGACGACTTCTGGCGGATCTCCCGCCTTGCGTTTCCCTCGTTCCAACATGACCTGAATGTCGGGGTCGTTTTCCTTATTGGCGTGTTCAATGGGAATTTTTCCGAAGGCCAGCGTTTGAACTGGGGCGCAACTAGCGAACGTCATCGTAGTCACGGGGTGAGGAGGTGGGTCTCGCTCAAATCCTTGCGTCGCCGGCGGGCGTTGCTGCTGCTGGGGCTGCCGTTGATGTTGTTGAATGTTCTCCCCTATCCATCGATCAATTCTCTCTGCAAGGTTTCGTCCCTGGATCATCCGAGGAACGAATCGCCCGTTAGCGAGGACAATTTTTCCGTCCTGGTTCCTGAAGCATTTGCCTTGATTGATGTAGTCAAGCGCGAGCGTACACTCGCGAACGAAATGTCCTGCCGCCGAACAAAATCCGCAGAGTCCCGGCGTGAACATGCCGCCGGCGGGCGGCTGATCTCGGCTTTGCCACTGTTCTCTTGGCGGATACGTGCTCCGAAATCCCGGGCCGGGCTCACGAAAGGTCTGAGGCGGAGGGCCTGATTCCATGATTGTTGCCTGGTAAACTGGGTACGCTCCTCTATGAGAGGGCTGATGCTGTCCTGTCGAGTACTGGGTTCGTGGCTCTTTAACTGCCTGGGTTAACGACTGCATTTGAACCGTTAATTGGCGGTTCATCGAGGTGACTTCGGCCATCGCGGCATTTAAATCAATCATTTCTTTCTTGATCGCTGCCGTATCGTCGCCGCCGTCCTGCGTAGTGGGTCCGTCCAGGATAAAGTTTGCCGCGTCCATAAAATCGGTAATGTCATAGGCGTCGTCGGGCGAATGCTGTGGTTTTAAAATCTGAAGCCGGTGATATACACGATTCCTGAAACGCTCCTCTACTCCTTTGGGGTAGCATTTCTTTTCCTCGAGATCCGTGAGTTTCCCTGATCCAATCAAATGAACCGTGATCGTTTTGAACCTTCGATGGTACTGGGCGAAATCGTCCTTGGTCTTTATTTTGGTGGAAGACTGTTCTTCAAGGATATTGTCGAGATCCTTCATCGTAAACATTTTCTTCCCATCTGATCCGGGATATAGGGCGGCAATGCAAGTTTTAAAACCCTCCCACGTATTCACGTCGTTCGTCTTCGTTCCTCGCCAAAGGACTTCCGTTTCCCTTGAAACGTATCTCATGGCGATGTTAACCTTCTCATCGAAGTTAGTCTTTTCCATAGATTCGGCTAATTCTTCAATATCCTCCCAGTATCGGTGCAAATTAAGGGCCTTGCCGTCGAACGACGGCGCTCCTTTAGTTCCACGTGCAGGCAACATTTTCGCCATCTTTTTCCTAGCTGGGGGTGGGATGACGGGAGTTTCGTTGGTGGGCGAAGATCCGCTAAGGGAAGATTCCGAAGAAAGGGTTTCGGATGATAAGATGGGAGTAGTTTGGGAGGCTACGGGTGAGCGAGAGATGGAGGTTTCGAGCGATGAGGAGGAATCTTCCAATGGTAACGAAGTTGGAGGTATCTCTGGTGAGGAGTCCTGAGAGGTGAGCGGCGACTCTGGGACTACTGGCGGAGCGGAAAGGGGAGAGTTCGCTGTAGAGCGAGTGATTCTTCTCGTTGCCGAAATGGGGTCGTTTTCGGCAAGGGTAACCTCCTGTAATAAGGTTCGGCGGGTTCGAGTAGAGAGCCTCTGTTCTCTCTGTCGTTTCTCGGCGGCACGCTCTGCTGCTAGCGTCTGCTTGTTTCGGGAATCCACGGTAAAAACCCCCTCGCGGTGGGCTCCAGTTGTGATAAGGACCGCGACGCTACGACGTGAACGGGATGTTGCTCAGGTGGTAAGCTTGTCCGGCCTCTAGGGGGTTTGGTTGTGAGGTTCCGAACAAGGGGACGTTTGTCGATGCAGAGGTAGTGCGGCGGGTCCGGTAAGTTCTGTTAAAGTTAGCAAAATGGGGGAAAGAACTGGAATATACTCGTTCGCCGGGGAACAAAGTTCGCGAACTTGTCCCTTCGAACTATCTGCGAAGCCTTCTACTTCGATCGAACGACGCGCCTTCCTCCTTTGATCGTTGGGGCACGTGATCGAGTCGGCGAATCCTTCCAAGGGGTTGGTTCGTGGACGACTTCGACGTCGACGGAATTTCGGCGACGAACTTCTCGGAGTATAAGAGGTTGTGGCCGTTCAGGCGTTGACGATTTGCCGAAAATTTCCTCGAAGCTTCGTTCCCACCGCTACAGGAGGTGTTTCCGCGCGGGAAGGTGTGCGAAGTTCGAGGGCGAGCTATATGAGCGCGAGCTTAGATGACTTAAGCTGCAAGGGAGGGAGTGAGTAAAGTGTCCTGAGACAAGTAGGTGCAAGGGTGTGATCAATTTCTCGATTTGTGGGATGTAAGAACACTTGTATACAAGTGGGAGGGATCTGAACCCCCGGGAACTCGATGCCCAAGTACGCTAAATTGTCCGCTTTTTATACCGTTTCCCCCCATCAGCCTCGTGTTTGAGTGAAACACTTGCTTGTGAGAGTTTCTTCCCCAAAACGATTCTAGCATCCTTTCGCCCGCGAAATATTGTATCGTTCGCCGTCGAGAGAGTGTTGAAGACCAGATTTAGGACAATTATCCCGCGAGCTGTCGGGCTGTCGGGTTTACGTCCCAATTAAGTTCCGACCCGTACGTCCTGCCAGGTAGCATGCTCGCCCATGGTCGGCGCGCTGCTAGTTGTTTAATATTTTAAAGGATACGAGGTGATAATGCTCGTTGGAGGCGATTGGCGTTTGTTGTACTGGGGAAAAGGTTTGTGAAAGGATTTGGTGGATATGGTGTTTTCGTTCGTCGGCGAGGCTCGTCGCAGAGGTCCAGATCTGTCCAGATCGGCTGTGGTGAGTAGATTTGATAGTTTAATAGTTGTATCCGTTGGAACAAAGAGCATTAAGGGTAGTGGGGTGCCGTCGTTCGCCGTCGAAGCCTTGTGAGCACCATTATTTCCTTGAATATCGATGTTCAATCGTTAGCGAGTGTCGTCCCTAAAGTGGCAACCAAATTGCCGAATAAGGGTTTATCGTTTGAAGGAAGTTCGTCGTCGTTGACCTGAGCCGCCGTGGAACGAGAGGGCATGCGCAGAGCGCATACAGCCCTCACATCGGCATGGGTTGCTAACGCATAGCACGCGTATTCAACGGATCACCGATCGTCCATCGGTGTGATGGTAGGTAGGTAGGTAGGTATATTCCGGCGCGGTCCCGTTAAGAAACAGCCGGTGCCCGTACTACACACATTACGTCAGATGTATGCTACGGATGCCATCCCTCGTCAGTCATTTGAGCTCATGAGGAATCCTTCGCGCCTTCCCCACGACTAGCACAAAAAAAGTAAAATACTGTGTGGGTTTCCGAGGCTACGAGTGGATCCCCATGGTCGCCTGTCGTCCAAAGTCAAGCATGTAAACGGTATCATTTCGCCGCATCCCAAAGATACTCGGCTCGTCTATAAATCTCGCGTGTAGCGTACACTGCAAATATATCAAATGTATATTTTGCTAGCCTCTGAATCACCTCGAAATTGTGGCAACGTATTGACGCCACGAGGAAATTGAGGGTGGAGTCCCAAAAGCGAGGAAAGTCAGGCATCCGCCGATAGATGTCCCGCAAGAGATCAGCTCGCAGTGTGTTCAGAGTCTTGCGATGGGCAGGCACGGGCACACGGAGGTACAGGCGGAGCTTCAACGCTGTTTTCACCAATCTCCCATCCTTGTCTCGCTCAAGACAGCCCTGTATAAGGCCACTTCTCTCAAGCCGTGGATGCCGCCTTGCGAACGCCGCCAATGTTTGCCACCGGCTGCTCTCCCTCTGGAAGATTTGATGGGGACTGGCAGAGACATCAGGACGAAGCACAAATCCGTTATCCACCATGGGTCCCTGTCTCGCGCCAGTAGGGGGGAGTCCAGGTCAGTTGTGGTTGCGAAGTGGATGGGAAGTAGTGTGATAAGATAGACGAGATAGTCCAACGCGAGTATAGCACGGCGATAGGACAACGGAATGACACCGGTCTCGGTAGATAAGATGGCAAGAATGGAGTGGCTATGGACGCCGAGGAGGCGCCGGATGTATTCATGCTGCACATCTGTCAGCTTCTCCAGGTGGCCGGTGACGACGTCAATGCAAACTTCACAGCCGAAGATGAGGGTCTATTCGCGCCATGTATGGACGGATTCCCTCGTGCACGCGGAAGTGCCTAATCATCGACTTGGCTGCGAAAGAAGTGTTGGCCACTGCTCGCCCTTTTGACGTTTTGAAAAGATAATGAGAAGAAAAATATCAGCGGTCACCCGAGGTGAACAAAAGACGCCGACGGATTTGTATCTTGACGAGTGTGATCAGCTTTA